>CAIGQZ010035013.1:11283107-11305203 GCA_903798205.1 Danio tinwini
TTTCTTTCTTTCTTTCTTTCTTTCTTTCTTTCTTTCTTTCTTTCTTTGAAAAAATAAGTGAATACATTTATACACAAACAAAAGTTTTAAAAACAAAACTTATTTTCATTGTGGTGCTTGATGTAAAGTACAGCTTATACTTCTACCAGATACAGGTACACTGTTACACTCCATTATACAAATAACTACACATTTAATCATAAATAACCATTGAAACTTTTCGGTAACACTTAAATATTCCTCACTTTAGATCAGGTCACACAACTGCATGAAGTTGAATTAATAAAGCATTTACTAACATGCATAGTAACCATTACTATATGTCAGAATAATAAGGTATATAAACGTTAATTTCAATAGTTTATTAATCATTTAATAACTCATTCTGCATGATCTAAAAAACCTCCAACTATTCTTAAATACAAATGGTTTGTAAATAATGCAATATTTGTATAAGTAATGAAAAATCAATCAGTCACAAATTATGAAAGTACAATTATTAAGTGTAACGTACACATTATAAATGTGGTTATAAGTCAAGAATAGAGCATTTGTAGCTGCAGTTATAAACTGCTTAGTATCGTTTAATAATGTAGAGTTAATGCTTAACAAATAATGAATTCACTAATGCTTAATAAAAGATTCATAGTGTGTGTGTTACCAACTTTTCTACTTTCTGTCTAATTCATGGTCACATCCTTTTGAGATTGTTATCTTTCTGAATAGAAATTCAGCATTAAAGATAGTCAAGCATTTATGGGCATCTGACATTTAAAAGATTTACATAAGTTGTTTACAGCATGATAATATAAATGATCTGTGGAGAATTCTGAGTTACAGACACATTCCAGATTCACCTCATATTGTATCTTGTAAAATAACAGCACACAGCAAAATCCTCCGAGTAAAATTTGCTCAGTTCAGAGAGTATTTGGTCCCTCTTGAAATAAGGACAAACAGGTTCACTGAAAAAAAAAAAAAAAAAAAAGATTTTCTTACGTAGATTTTTTTTGTCTTGTTTCTAGTCCAAATATCTAAAAATTCTTAAATCAAGAAGAATTTTCATGACAAGAAAAACATGTTGTCTTGTTTTAAGAAATAAAGTTCCAATATTAAGTGAGTTTTTCCTTAAAACAAGCTAAATAATCTGCCAATAGGGTAAGCAAAATAATATGTCAAAAGGAAGAACAAAAGATTATTTTGCTTACCCCATTGGCAGATTATTTTGCTTGTTTCAAGGAAAAACTCACTTAATTTTGGCAGATTATTTCTGAAAACAAGACATTATATTTTGCTTGTTTAGAAAATGCTTCTTGATTTAAGAATTTGTAGATATTTGGACTAGAAAGAAGATAAAAAAATCTAAGCAAGAAAAGCATTTTTTTTGCTGTGTTGGTAATAAGTTGCTGTTTGTGGAGTTGCATAATGATCCTCTGCTGAGATTTTGAGAGATTCAATGTATTATATTTCAGCTGATTTCATCTGAGGCTGTGACTGAAATCTGTTGTAGTTTTGTGTTTCTCTTCTGTGTTTATTAACAGCAGGTGTTCATCATCAGTGTTTAATCATGACCTTATTAAACCTTTCATTGTCTCATTAACTTGACTAACTTTAACTCAATTTAGAGAGGGACCAAATATTATCTAATCTGAGTAAATTTTACTCAGACGATTTTGCTGTGCACCCCTTTAATAATTGTTTTTTTTCCCAAAAGCTTCTTTAGACATGAGAATTTTACATTTACACTCAACCACGAGCTTGAACCAAACAATCATTACAGGTACATGTGTGAAAACATCCAGAAGCTTCTCCTGCAATGCTATAAACTTTACTGTGCATGTGTGGCGTCTCAGAACCTTCACAATATAGCTCATGAATGGAAAAGAACAGCTTGACACAGTGACGATATCACACACGTCCTGATCAATATCTGCCCTAATGAATTTCACACTCACTCACCAGCCAGCAATTGAAAGCAAATCTATTAAGGAGCTGAAAGCAGAGAGCAAATCTCCTAGTGTGGGATTATAATGGGATTATTCAGCATGTTAGCATGTGGCTCATGAGAGTGGCCTGTATAATCTGTTTAAATGAGCTGCATGCATTGAGTGGATCTAATCCCTCTGCTGGCAGGGCTGCTGGATGAACACAGGAGCTCAGTATCCAGTCACCCCACACACACACCTTTGGCAAACACTGGTGTATGGTCAGATACATTTGGATACAGGGTGTGCAATCTGCTTCCAGAGGTTTAAAAAAAAAATCATTCATGGCACAGAAAATAGTTTTTTTTTTTTACAATACTGTATAATCCTGTCATAACAACTCTGCCAAAAGCTCTGATGATTTATGTTTTTAACAAATCACAAGTGCGTTTTCAGATTCTTTGTGGAGTAAAAAAAAAAAGGAAAAAACTATAATACCCACAATCCAAGAGAAAATAAAGCAATAGTCAACCCAAACCACAAAGTTTGGCTAAAATGGGTATACGTTTATTAATAATAACTTATTAAAACGTAAGGACAGACCTATTGTGAGCAACAGTGAGTATGTTTACATGGACACCAATAATCAGATTTTAATACGATACATGATGATACAGTAGTCCCTCGCTATAACGCGGTTCATCTTTCGCTGCCTTGCACTTTCGCGGATTTTGTAGACGAAAAGTTCTGCACTATCAAAGGCACCTGTGGTAGCACCCAAAAGGCAAAGGAAGAACCGTCGCACGAAAAGCTGAACTTTTTGGAAGGTAATGCAATTATGGAATAAATAAATAAAGATAACATGGTTTTGATGTTTGGTTTAATTCTATAATACTTGACTTACTTTTTTACGAAAGTTTAAACTTTGAGAGTTTAAACAAGAGAGAAAAGTTTGAAAATGTTAAAGGTGCAGCATGTAAGTTTGACACCCAGTGGTTGAACTAGGTATTGCACTCCTGGATCAAAACAAACTGAAGAGCAGGTTGCCAGATTGAGGACAGGAGCGAGTGATTACACCGTGTCCTAAATAAAAGCAACGACACCTGATAGAAGGAATATTCTCCATATTAAAAGGAGTTTTGTCATAGCCAACACCTCGAATTGATATATTACAAACGACTTCTATTTCTCACAGCTGAACAACAGAAACCTATGAGACAGTGATCACCTCAGGTAAACCTCGTGTGCTTTATTCAGTGCTAAATGCTAACAATGTGAGTTTGAATGCCATTTTACAGGACATTTATTGCTATTATATACTGAAAGCAGCAGCAGATAGTTCACCTCAGATCTTTAAAATACATAAAAAAACGTTTGAAATTGAACTTTAGAACTGAACACGTGATTCAGCGTCTACATTTAATGATGTTAAAAAGGGTTAACATGTATTAAACAGATTATAAACCTTACCATTTCGTGAGGGAGTGCATATTCTGTGCTTCTGAATGGCTGTATTTACATTTCTGTCATGTTTCGTCTGGTGCAAACAGCCAAATTGCTTATTACTGCGCATCTCATCATGAAGCGTGTTGTTAGGACACGCGGTTACAATGTAACCTGCTCATCTAATGTTTACTTTCATAATATTTATATAATTTACTTATTAATAATCTCATGTGGAACTGAATCTGTCTCATTTTGGAGTCTACTGTCCACTGGAGGGCGCATTTCGGTCGCATTTCAGTCACAGACGCATGCTTTCAGAGCCTTTCTGAATGAATGAATATAATACGTGGTTTTCCACCACGGCAACCTGGAGTGCTGAAATAAAATAGGCTAAACTGGCATTGGACAGGTTAAAAGATCATAGACAGTGTTCCGGCACGGAAAATAACTTTTTAAAGCAGAATATCTGACTTCAGCATTGTTTCTTAAATATCTGCAAATATATTATTGTATTTTTATGCTTTAGAAGAGTCAAAACCTTACATACAGCACCTTTAATATCTGTCTGAGAAAAGTGTATAAAGTGTGTAGTGAGAGGTTTTACAGCCTCAAAACATCTATAATAATTGTAAAAAAATGAAGCTGACAACTCTGCGGATTTCTCCTATTGCGGGCTATTTTTAGAACATAACTCCCGCGAATAATGAGGGACCACTGTACTCTGATTTTTAATGACCTTAATCCGACTAAAGTCATAATTGAATTAAGCAGAAATTGAATTAATACATGTGGAGTATGCCGATTTTAGTCGCAGTATTGAAGTGCAGTACAGACATGTAAACACCGCAATCAAACTATTACTGTCATGTAGTGATTTTTGCCGCATCAGCATATTTCATACATACACAGCTGTGTGACACTATTCTCTGGAACTACAGAGTGAGTAAAGCACCACAGACACCTGCATCATGAAATACTGAGTTTTTTTTCCCCATAAGGCGTGTGGTATCAAACTCCATTAAAGAGCCCCTATTATGGGTTTTTGAAAATGACCTTCCATGTAGTGTGTATCACAGCTCTAAGTGAAGTGAAATATCCAGCTAAAGCTTAAATCTGAAAGTGGACAGTTTTTAAAACTATTGATTCATCTATAAAAGAGTCGACTCATAGTGGTTTAAATGAATCGTCTTCATAACGAATCTTCAGCTGTTTCGTCGTTGCGAAACATAATGGTTGCGCGCACAGACCTGGCAAAATTCAAACCTGCGGCCCCGCCCACTAACACAGCAGCAAGACGCTCATGAAGACGCTGTGTTTACCTGGATATTGTTGGAAGTGTGAGGGAAAGGAGTCGTTCAGAAATCTGCACACTTAGTTTCTGCCTCCATCTTGTAATGGACAGACGACACCAGGGGTGCAGGCAAAATAAGGACAAAATATTAGGTACACCGGCTGGCTGCTGAATGCTGGAAAAGGCTTGCGAATGGAGAGCGGGAGCCCGCGGAGATAGCTTGTCAGAGGACAGAGGATGCTACAACCTCCTGGCTGGGGATGTAATCGTTTAGAAAAGCAGAATACAGGTAAGCACTTAGAGCATATAGCAGTTCACGAGCGAGGTGCCACAGCAATGACTGCAAATAGAAATGATCTACATGTTTTGTAACTAGTAACCGCGTGTACTGTATCAGGTTAACTCTTTATATTCTCATATCGCGTCTAATGCAACAATGTAAACGCAACGCGTGCTGCTTTGTTTACAGATTTAAATGCTTTCATGAGCTCCTTCCACTGCCGTTTGTCATTGCTATGGCCACCGTTAGCTGATCCTGCACACGTGCAGAGGTCAAGGTTCAGAATAGTTCAGCTTTTGCTGCTGTGTGGATTAAAACTGAATGTGTGTCATACTTAACATAAGCAATAAGCTTGTGTTTAACTGCACTGCTTTCGGCGCTGAGGTGTCTGAATAACACTGTTGAGAACTGGGTACTGTTTACTGTGGTGTTAGTAAGTTTACTTTGAAGCGTGTTTCGGGCGTCCGCTGCGATCGGATCCTATACCAATGTTGGCGACCCGGGGGCTTAATAAACCATGCTGGGCATTTTACGGTCACGCGCTGAACGCTGTCGACCAATGGCAACAGGCTGTCATCGGTCCAATCAGCGCAGATTAGCTTTGTGCTAAGCAGGGGTTTGGAAACAAATGAATCGCTAAACGAGTCGCTGGGATAATTAGGTAAAAATAAATGCATATTATAAGACCATGAACGTGTTTTTTGACCTTGCATACATATCAGTATGTTATTGGAGACCCATAAAACCGAAATATGACCCTTTTCAATGTGTAATAGGGGCTCTTTAAAGCAACACTCTTTCAGCAGTTCATACTCGCATCCAATAACTCATTTGTCATGCATGAAACGTTTGAGAATGAAAGTGAAACTGCTGAACTGCAGTTAAATTCAACAAATTTAAAATGAAACACCCGAAATTACATGAAACTCTAGAGGAAATGTGGATAGCGTGGTGACGCAATGACGTTAATCAAATTTTGTGCTATACCATGTAAAACGGGATCATGAAAAGAACATTCAAAAGCAACTCATCTAAACACCTTAATCATATTATTGTCTTATTCAGATTAAGGCAAATATTTAGATTACTGATGTCCATTTCACCGTAGTCAGTGTTGTTAAGCAGTTGTTTATGATATAGGTAACCCCACCTGTTATCTGTTTGTATAATTAAACATTCAATAATTATTACAAAGCATTTTTGACTGCGGTTGCATCCAGCATGCATCCGGAATTTTCAATTTCCCCCAATAATTTTCATTTTGATGCAACCTGTGACTACATAATTATCAAATAATAATTCTGCATATTATTATTTTAAACAGTGTTAATTTTATAGAAATAGTATGTCAAGATAAAATGCTGGTACATTTTTAACTTTTTAATTTTAAACCTTTTAGTTTTCTTAAAAAAAACTGTACTTTTACGAGATTAGTTGCAAAAATGCAAACCTTCCAACACCTCAGAGCAGTCTATGAAAGTTGCCTTTAAAGAGGTGTTCCAGAGTGTATTTTTAAGGCTTGGTTGTGTTTATAAGATGCAAAGCAATAATATCTTACACATATCTTTTGCTAGTTCATTAATTGAGATGTAGAACGCAGGGAAAGTGTCCGCATAGAGGTGAAGATTGTGGGTGTTTACAGTGGTTTGACAGATTAATATTAAGGGTGTCACGATTTTGTTCTTAAATCAAAATCGATCGAAATTCATGCTCAATCTCGATTATTGAATCAAAAAATGGGATCCCCATGTCACTTCAGCTTGGCTTGTCAAGCGGGAAAAAAAACACACGCTTGTTGAAGTGCTGCGAGTCAACCTAACAGCTACAACAAAAAAATGGCAACTGCAGACACAGGAGACCCGTCGACAGAACTTGAACCCCCTCCTCACTGAAGTCGCCAGTGTGGAAGTATTTTGGATTTCCAGTGAGTTGTTGAAAACCTTTGTGTTGTTAACAAAAAAAAACACAGTTTGCAAGCTCTGCTATGTACGTATACCACATTATTCCACCGGCAGTACGACTAACATGGCAGGGCATCTCCGCAGGTACCACAAAAACATAGATTTATCTGTTAAACTGACAAGTGTAACACAAACTACTCTCCCGTCTTTATTTGGAATAAAACTTCCAAGTAACTCAACACATGCAATGGCAATTACAAGGGCAGTAAGAGTATTTATAGCCACGCACATGCAACCTTATTTAGTGGTAGAAAACTCTAGTTTTCGGCATTTAATTAGCATGCTAGAATCGCGCTACAAAATCCCAAGTAGAACGCATTTCACAGCTACGGTGATACCCTACATGTACAATAATGTGAAAGAGAAAGGTATTAGCAGTGCACATTTAGTAGCCTTGACTACAGGTTGCTGGACCTCCAGAGCAACACAGAGCTTCATGACTGTCACAGCGCACAAAGGTAAGGTATTATTATATTGCATAAAAGTCTTAAAATGGCATAGCTTGTGCTTTTAAATCGAGTGTTTTTAAATCGAGAGTCAAATCGAACCGTGACTTTAGAATCGAAAATGTAATCGAATCAAAGATTTGAAGGATTGTGACACCCTTCATAAATATGAATTGTGGCTAAATTGTTAACGATGTCATTTCACATTGTTTACATCCTTGTTTTCGTCCTCACGATAACATACCATTAACAATAGAAGCTATGCATGTAATAGATCAATTTTAACAAATAAAAATACTTACAGGTTGTGACCACAGCGTTGTCTATAATGGTTGGAGGAGTTTTTAGCAAAATCCAGCACTGAACTGGAAGAGATTCTGGAAGCTCTCCATTTTCAAATGCTAGCTATATCTTTTTTTATAATTCTCTGGAACATAATTCTAATTAAATTGTAAGCACTTCTGTCTTTGTGTCGTGTCCTTCAGAAGCCCAAATAAAGAAACAGAAGAACCTCTGTGGAAATAGCAGCGTTTGGACGGCGTTTTAGCTTTCTCTGCTACATTACAGCATTACACTGCTTCTGGCCACGCCCCTTAGATGCGTAACCTGAAGTGTTTGTGATCTCACTAACCCGAATGTATTTTTTTGTAGTCCCCAATCTTTGTTTGCTGAAGGCTTTGCTCAGCTAACTCTTGTAAAAGCCAATGTCTCCTTTTGCATTGAACTTTGAGTGGATTACATTCAGAGATGTTGTTTATGTTCACACAGCTACATTACACATCAACTAAAGTTTAAAATATGATATCGTAGTGGACCACCCCTTTAAACTATAGTATTATGTCCCATCAGAACTAAGAAGTTAACTTAAAATCTAAAAAAAGTAAAAAGTTGTGCAAAAACTCGTACCTGCAGAGAGTAATTGGCTCTCTCGCTGATTAGCCTGGAGATGAATTTGGCCGTGTGCTGAAAATGAACTTTTTCTAAAAGGTAAATGAAATATGTATTAGTTGGCGCCGGTATTCTTTGTTTTACAAACCCTCTCTTTCCTTTGCAAAAGGGAACGTACCATCTGCTGTCGGATGAATGATTAAAAACTTCTTATCAATGAACTGGGATGCTCTGTATGCAAGGTTGGCCATCTGCGGAAACATTAAAAAGCACACTGTCAGTAACTGCGAATCTAAAACACAGATTATAATTGAAGGAAAAGTACCTCGTATGCTCTCCGGTCTGGCTTGGGAGGGCCCAGATATCTCTCGGAGAAAGCTGAAGCTGCAAAGATGGAAATAAGAACGGGAATAAGTCAACAGTCACATTTGTCACAAGCAGAGTTCATTTCCGAGCATTTCCTTTGATAGAAATCACAGCGTGGCCATTTCGCAATACAGCCTGATGCTACGGGTGACTTATGGGCAGATTCCTGTGTTGTTGCCGCTGTGAGATGTGAAGTATTGTTTATGACGAACACACACACGCTCCATTTTTCATCCCTCTGTTCTTTTAGAGTTCTTTGAGTGTCTCGGTCCTCCATCAGGTCCTGCTCTCAGAATACTGATGGATCCACTAACAGAAAGCTATACAGAAATAAATTGGACACACAGGATGCATTCTTTTGTCTGTGTACTTTAAAAAAAATGTTGGTCCTGTTGTGGTTGATCTCTATTTTTTCAGTTCAGTGTGCTACATTACATCAAGTAAGTGTATCTGTCAACACTGGGCATCAATGCCAGTTTTACAATCAGAAGGACCTGGGGTTGGAACAACATGTTTAACATTGCTAATTTCATTATTGGAAAATAATTGACTAACATGTATCTTTAAAAAGAAAAGAAAGGCTGGACTGCTTTTGTGGTCTAAGGGTCCTTTCTAGACATATGTTTCGGAACCTGGTGTGTTTCCCCAGTTAGCATGGTTCAATTGGTATATGTGAATCTAGCAATCGCACTCTAATCAGCAGCAAAACAATCGGTTCGAGATCGCCTGAATGAGGTGGTCTCGGCTTGATTAAAACGAACTCTGGAGCGGATCGATTGCAGTGAGAAAGCAATATGATCCAACAAACCAGGCTATATCACAGTGTATTATTGTTATGTAATAGCTATATGGCTATATAAAGAGAGAATTGTGATAGGGCGGGATGTCATTCTTACTGGTAAATGTGCATTTTATATCAAATACGAAAGTGAAATATGCTAAAATATTAACGAGAGCTGTTTATTCAATAAGAAAATTGACCAAACTTGCCATCTCATATTTTTTTTCCAATATCACTCGTTGATGTCCAAATGATTGAGATGGCTGGTCAAATCATAAAAGGTAGGCTTTACTGTACCATGCACAGACGCTAAACATGAATTCCAGTGCAATGGAGCAGATTTTTCCGTTAGGAAAAAGCATGAGGTAAGTTGTTAGAAGCTAAATATTTAATATCTGGCAACTGTTTTAATCACTTAATTCATGACAGTTTTCATCTTGCAATAGATGGTCCTGAAAAATCTCAGTTTCAAGGGCTATCTCGCACTTCCCCTTAGCCTATGCCTTCAAGCTAAGGAGAATTGGGACACCCCTATCCCTTCATGTGAACCCGCAAAATGAGGGGTATGGGTAGGGGTAAGAGGTAAAGGTTTAGAATTGTGATTGTCCAAAGAGCTTAGAATGACCAAGAGGCGACACTCAATAGAACGTTCTATTGCAACAGCAGCGCCCAGCAACAGCCCGGCGATTCCGCCATTTTGGACTGATAAACGAATGTAAAGCAAATTAACCGTCTGGAAAACTATTGTTCAAAAACCTTCTGTAACCAGCCGCATTGTATTGGCTCCAGAATAATCCTGCTAAAACGCCTGCTAGGGGACGAAGGTGATGTTGATGAATTCACTTTTGTAAAAATACTTTGCCTGATTTCATAACCCCACTGCATGTCAATAAATTCACAACATTAAAATTGCTTTTTATTGCAGAATCTCTGGAAGTTACACTCATTCCATTCTCTTATGCTCCATCTGGTTATTTCTTAATTTGTTCTATGTGTCCATATAGCCCCATGTGTGCAAAAATAAGCAATCTAATTTGCTCCCAGAGGGTCATCTTCCAGCGAAGTTTGGGTTTGTGTTCCACTTTTCAAAAATACCCCCCCCCCCCCCCCCCCTCTTGTTTTCAGTAATGGCAGGTTATGGTGAAAGCAGCAGCATTTGTTACTCAGGTGTGATTTTTCCCCTAGAGTCTATGAAATCTTAACAGTTCTGTGGGTCTTGTCTATCAACTCTAATCCTTACTTCTTTTTTTGTATTGGATTCATATCAGGTGATTGGTTGGGCCATTTTAGCAGCTATTTGTTGAGTGTTTCTTTGGCTGTTGTATTGCTGAAATGTCCACCCTGGTTTCCTCTTCATCATCCTGCTAATGTAGATGTTGGACTGAAGCAGCTAATATACATTTACAATGGGGAAAATAGCTGAATAACTACTGAGAGATTTCAGCTGCTGTCTGGACTTTCTAGGCCTTTTTATACATCCTTTTCTTCATGTGTTCAATACTTTTTCCCTGTGCCATTTCATTTTATAACACATAACTTAATTTCTACACTTTCTTTCTTTCTGTCTTTCTTTCTTTCTTTCTTTCTTTCTTTTTGACAAAAAGAAGTGAACACGTAATTTGTCAAGGATAACACAATAAAGTTCAAGCATAAGCAGTTTTAAAACAACATGAATGGAAAATTCATAAGACTTTGCTTAATTTTATAACAATGTTGCTCCTATACCCTTGATAAAAGTGCATTACTTATTACTAAGGCCAGACAGAATCTGTGTACGCCTTTTGCTATTTCTGCTGTGAATTTTGTAAAAAAAATCTTTTTGGAGTAAAAAAAATATTTTGGGAGTATCATAACTAAAAACTTAATATATGTAAAACATAATAGCTTTTTAACTTGTATTTTATGTTTACAATACAAATCCAATTAGATTCACTTATTTGGTAAACAAAGCAAGTCGGTTACTGTATATAACATACACTTTATTAGGTACACCTTACTAGTACCGGGTTGGACCCCCTTTTTTGCCTTCAGAACTGCCTTAATCCTTTGTGGCATAGATTCAATAAGGTACTGGAAATATTCCACAGAGATTTTGATCCATATTGACATGATAGCATCACGCAGTTGCTGCAGATTTGTCAGCTGCACATCCATGATGAGAATCTCCCTTTCCTCCACATCCCAAAGGTACTCTATTGGACTGAGAGCTGGTGACTGTGGAGGCCATTTGAGAACAGTGAACTCATTGTCATGTTCAAGAAACCAGTCTCAGATGATTCGTGCTTTAGGACCAGAAGATGGGTACACTGTGGTCATAAAGGGATGGACATGGTCAGCAACAATACTCAGGTAGGCTGTGGCGTTGACACGATGCTCAATTGGTACTAATGGGCACAAAGTGTGCCAAGAAAATATCCCCCACACCATTACCCCACCACCACCAGCCTAAACCGTTGATACAAGGCAGGATGGATCCATGCTTTCATGTTATTGACGCCAAATTCTGAGCCTACCATCTGAATGTGGCAGCAGAAATTGAGACTCATCAGACCAGGCAACGTTTCTCCAATCTTCTAATGTTCAATTTTGGTGAGCCCGGTGTGGTCGTCTGCTGCTGTAGCCCATCCACCTCAATGCTTGACATGTTGTGCATTCAGAGATGCTCTTCTGCAGACCTCGGTTGTAACGAGTGCTTATTTGAGTAACTGTTGCCTTTCTATCAGCTCAAACCAGTCTGGCCATTCTCCTCTGACCTCTGGCATCAACAAGGCATTTGCGCCCACAGAACTGGATATTTTCGCTTTTTTGGACCATTCTCTGTAAACCCTAGAAATGGTTGTGCGTGAAAATTCCAGTAGATCAGCAGTTTCTGAAATACTCAGACCAGCCGGTCTGGCACCAACAACCATGCCACGTTCAAAGTCACTTAAATCACTTTTCTTCCCCATTCTGATGCTCGCTTTGAACTGCAGCAGATCGTCTTGACCATGTCTACATGCCTAAATGCACTGAGTTGCTGCCAGGTGATTGGCTGATTAGAAATTTGCGATGGACAGGTGTAGCTAATAACGTGGCCGGTGAGTGTATCTACTAAAAGACATAAATTATTACTTTTCAAACTGTATTGTAAATAAATCAAAATAAACTTTCATGTTAGTCAATATTATTACTGATATTAATTTAAAAACAGAAATAAATATAAATGTACACACGTTTACACAAGAAAATAAATAGACCCAATAATGGGATAAAAATCTGCAGATCTCTGTGCACGCAGATTCCGTGTGGGCCTACTTATTACTAATAAAAATGCTAACTAATTGTAATTCTTTTAATTAATTAAATCCTTTGTATGTATGGATTACTTTGAAAACTTCAAGTCAAAATAGGACCTTTAGAATGATGAGTAAAATGTTGACTCATTCTACACTTTATTTACCCTCTCTACAATCTTCTGTTCATCAGTATTCGCTTTATGTACGCTCGCCTTTAAGCTCCAGCCCTAATTAAACACCTGAAGCAGCTAATCAAGCTCATCGGGATCATTAGAAGCTTTCAAGCAGGTGTTTGAAGCTAAACTCTGCAGGAATGTGGTCTTCTGGGAGCAGGATTGGACATCCTCTGTCCTAAGACACATATACACACACACACAAACATATCATACCATATAGTGCAAAATCTGTGATGGGTGAGAGCACTGCAGCACACTTGAGCATGGAGTCTTCAGAGCTGAGCAGAAGGCTGGTGATGTAACCTCCATACACCTGAAACACAAACACTCAACTCAAGACCTCTGAGACAGCGCAACTCTCATTAAAAGTCACAGAAGTTTCTGATACGGCCCGTGCTCATTAAAGTGAGGAAATTCAGCCTTTGCATTAATTAATCCTCTGAAAAGCAACAATCTTCTGAGGAAAGTAATGGGCATGGGCAAAAACGAAATTTAGATGGTCTCAATTAAGTCCTTCACACTGCGTGAAACCAATTTGTTCCGCTCTTCTTTTCTAGAAGAGGTTTCTGTGACATGTTAAAGTCAGTTTTAAGTGAACTCTCACTCCAAAACCTAGCAAACGGTCTATTTATGGATCGTTTTAAGTATGAATCGTTTTAAGTGTGAAGGCTGTTCCAAATGGAGGGCGGCAGAGGCAGACTGTGCCTTTTAACAACATCTTAACTAGCCTCAAAATGGGGTTTGTGACACATTCCTGAGCTGTGGGAAAAAAAAGGCTTACTGTGTCTATGCTAATCTAAAAACATCTTGCTGACTTATTTTTATTTATTTTTTTAGTTGAATCAAATGAACTTTTCTTGTCATCTTAACTTATATCAATCAAACTGACCAAAAATATTTAGTTAAACTTTGTATAAATAGGTGAAATCGATACCGCGATAGGTGAAATCCAGAAAGTAGTCAGTTTAATTGTTTACAATTAATATAGATGTTTTAAAGCTGTAAAACCCCTCACTGCACACTTTATACACTTTTCTCAGACAAGCTTTAACATTTTCACACTTTTCTCTCTTGTTTAAACACTCTCAAAGTTTAGATTATCAGATTATCTTCCATCGGTATCACTCACACCCCCCTTGACTGGTTTCACTCATTTCTTTCTGGCTGCACTTAGTTCATGCAACTCAAAAACTTCAGGTCACAATCCTCCCCAGTTACCACAGGTGTTCCCCAGGGCTCTGTCCTGGGGCCCCTTCTCTTCTTAATCTATCTCCTTCCACTTGGCAACATTTTTCGCAAATTCAATATACACTTTCACTGCTATGCGGATGACACCCAGCTCTACCTCTCTAGCAAGCCCAACTCCCCACTCCCCCTTTCCACTCTCAATAACTGCCTTTCTGAAATAAAATGCTGGTTCACTTCAAATTTCCTAAAACTTAACAGTGATAAAACTGAAATTCTTCTTGTTGGCACCAAATCTACACTTTCTAAATCTGACTCCATCTCACTTACTATAGATGACACTTCAGTCTCCCCCTCTCCTCAGGTTAAGAGTTTGGGTGTCATCCTTGACAGCTCACTCTCTTTCCAGTCTCATATTAATAATATTACCAAGTCTGCATATTTTCATCTTCGTAATATAAACCGTCTCCGCTCCTCTCTCACCGCTCACTCCACCTCTATTCTCGTACACAGCCTTGTCACTTCACGCATTGATTACTGCAATTCTCTCCTTTACGGTCTTCCACAGAAATCCCTCCATAAGCTTCAACTGGTCCAGAACTCAGCTGGCCGCATCATCACCAAAACTCCTTCTTTTCACCATATCACCCCCATTTTACAAGATCTGCACTGGCTTCCAATCAAACCCAGAGTAGAATATAAAATCCTCCTGCATACATTCAAGGCCATCTATAACCTCTCACCTTCTTATTTGTCTGATCTTCTCCATATCGCCACTCATTCCCGCTCTCTTAGATCCTCCTCCTCCATTCACCTCTCTGTTCCCTCTGCCCGTCTCAGCACAATGGGGAGCAGAGCTTTCAGTCGCTCTGCTCCCAAACTCTGGAATTCTCTTCCTCCTGACATCCGCAACATTGACTCTCTCCCTCTGTTTAAATCCAGACTTAAAACTCATCTGTTCAAAATAACTTACTCTTTATAACTGCATACTACACTCTGTATCATGTCTTTGTTTTTTATCATCTTCTCTATTTTTATACTATTGGTTTATTTTTAATTATTGAATTGTGTATATGATGTTGTACAGTGACCTTGGGTTTCTTGAAAGGCGCTTTAAATAAAATGTATTATTATTATTATTAAAGTTCAAACAATTGTTGAAAAATAAGTCCAGTATTATATCCAGAATGAAACCAAAAATCAAAAACTGTTATCAGGTGCAAACATTCATCGCTGTCAGCAAAAGATTCATAAAGCTTTTTAGCTATTGTGCAGATAATGTTTGCATCCAGCATAATGTTCTGTTTCCTGCAGTCATACCCCTTCACAATGGTCTTGCTGCGGACAGTTACAACCCTTTTTGCATCCTTGTTGAAACTTACACTGATAGCAATCAGAGATTTATGTTAATTTGGCAACCTGAACGCATTCTGTACTATACAGGAGACACAGAGGAGATTGATTGACAATGATCTACAGCCAATCAGGACGCAAAATGCAATGCGCTGTTAAACATTTTTTTTAAATCTGCAAAACTGCGAAGCCACGAAAGGTGAACTATAGCGAGGAACTTTAACTTTAACCATTGTAACTTAAAAAATTTTGTTGAAACCTGATTAACTTATTAAAATAAGTTAAAGCAACATACAATTATTTGTTGACTTGACTTTTTGTCATTCCATTTATTTACAGTGTATGGCAAGCAATGTGTTTATATCCATTTTTAATTTAATACATATATTAATATTTAATAACATTATTTCAACCAAAATCAATAGAATAAAGAAGAATAAATAATACAAATTTTTGTATTATTTTTTTTCCAGAAATTTGTCACAGTTATATGTATATATGATATTTCATGTTTACACTACCTGACAAAAGTCTTGTAGTCAATCCCAGTTGTAGGAGCAACAAATAATAACTTGACTTCTAGTTGATCATTTGAAAAAGTGGCAGAAGGTCGATTTTTCTGATGAATCGTCTGTTGAACTGCATCCCAATCATCACACATACTGTAGAAGACCTATTGGAACCCTCATGGACCCAATATTCTCATAGAAATCAGTCAAGTTTGGTGAAGGAAAAAAATCATGGTTTGGGGTTATATTCAGTATGTGAGCGAGCGAGAGATCTGCAAAGTGGATGGCAACATTGACAGACTGCGGTATCATGACATTTGTGCATTACAAACCACAGGAGAGGCCAAATTCTTCAGCAGGATAGCACTCCTTCTCATACTTTAGCCTCCACATTAAAGTTCCTGAAAGCAAAGAAGATCAAGGTGCTCCAGGATTGGCCAGCCCAGTCACCAGATGTGAACATTATTGAGCATGTCTAGGGTAAGATAAAGGAGAAGGCATTGAAGATCAATCTAAAGAATCTTGGACTCTGGGAGTGCTACATAAATGCTTTGCCATTCCAGTTGACTTTCTTAATAAGTGATTTGAGTCATTGCAGAGATGTATGGATGCAGTCCTTCAAGCTCATGGGAGTCACACACAATATTAATTCTGTTTCCACTGCAGCATGACTTTATATTCTATACTGTTCATTATTTTTGTTAGGTGACAAGACTTTTGTCTAAGCAAAGTCAGACCTTATGAATTAAATATAAAAAAATTAAGGCATGAATATTTTTTTATTGGAAAAATAAGCGTAATCTAGAGGCCTTTGCCTTTCATTTAAGCCACTTCTGATACCAAATGATCAACTACAAGTCAAGTTATTATTTGTTGCTCCTAAAACTTAGATAGACGTTTGTCAGGTAGTGTACATGTTAGCATGTATGTTCACTTTTAGCAATTTGAGATAAAACAACGGACCCAAGGATAAAACCACCAAACTTTCAAGTAGAGAATTTTAGTTTTTTTACGTTTTAAAATCTGGTCATATTTGACATTCAGTACATTCTTTAAGAATATTCATCCAGTCATTTGTGATGATTTTTCTTAAAATAAAATTTCTAGACAAAGAAATACTTAAAAAAATTAACATATGCTATATATGGTGCACTCTGGCAATTAAAACTATAACTGCTGGTTATGTCTACACATGAGAGCAGCTACTTGTGTGGAAGGTGGACACATTGCTGCCTGTGTATGTATAGAACTTTAAATAAGTTGCAAATCAGTCAACATTTCCATTTTGTCGCCACTGGCTTGCATGGTTCGGGATCTGTAAAGCTGCGCATCGATGGAATTGCTCTTCAGTGTTTGGACTCTCAGTAGTGATTATTAACCCACACTGACCTGAGCAAAACTGAACTGAACTTAAACACTGAAAACTGAACTGACACTGTTTCAATTCACTATAAACTTCCATGTGAAGCTGCTTTGACACAATCTACATTGTATAAGCACTATACAAATAAAGATGAATTGAATTGAACAGCAAAGCAATTTATGACGCTTTGAATGTCTCAACATCATTGCAGTTTATGGATGTTCAGAGAGCTCTCGGATTTAATTTGCATTCTGAAGATGAACGAAGGTCTCTGGGGACTGAAACGCCATGAGGGCGAGTAATTAATAACAGAATTTTCATTTCGTGTGAACTAACACTTAAATCCTGTTCATTACATAAAATGCAGTCATTTTGGGCAGTGTCAAAGGTGAATTGGTTAAACTGGTAAAGATAAGTCTTTGGTCACCAAAAACAATTAAATACTCCTGTATTTGAATACATCTTTCGCTCCTAAAATATACTGTATATGACCTATTATGAGAAATGTAGTATGTATTTACCTGTCCAAAAGCTCCAATTCTGGTCTTGTCAATATACGGCTCCTGCATCATAATACTGACACAAAGACACGGTGTTAAATGGTAATTGAACTATCTCTCGTCAGCGTCAATCATATATCCTTGAGTTTTAATTGGTATAGTTTTAAAATGGCTGTAGATCTGCCATGCAGTTAAGCATGTTTGTGCAGCTGTGTGTTGGCACTGATGGATTTTCACTGTGTCGGGTGTGCAGATGGCCTATAACTACCTGAGGACATCCAGCTGGTCTTTCTCCTCGAACATCCCCAGCCTGCGCTGCACCTTATGAAGCAAGTTAGTGCCCTGAAAGCCACTTCCACGTCCATCAAAGCGCACTGCAACCACCCCAAAACTGCTGACCAGCACTGATGCCCAGTCGATGTGAAACTGCTCTGAGACCGACTGACTGCCCGGAGTCCCATCTCTGAAATAGACAGAAACAAAGATAAACTACTGAGGTTTTCTTTAAAAAAAAAAAAAGAAGAAGGAAAAAAGGTGGACTGTATTTGTGCTGGAACATACTGAGTGTCTCGAATTCAAGTAAGCTGCATATATAGATAACATAGAGTGGCAATTATTGCCATATTCTGGCATGTTGTCCAAGGCACATTGGCTATATTTTAATGCATTTTCAGTCAGTTGAACGCAGATTGTGTCTCTGCTGTCCAAAAATAAAAATGCTGCCTACCATTGTGAAAAAGTGTGTGAAATGTAGGCCTACTTAAAATGTATGTATACATACATATTACATACAACCCTAATCAGGAAAAGTTGGGACAGTATGGGAAAAAAAACTAATTAAAAAGTAGTGATTTCCAAATTTACTTTGACTTGTATTTCATTTCAGACAATATGAACACAAAATATTTCATGTTTTGTCTGGTCAACTTCATTTCATTTGTAAATATACATTTTTTCTTGTCATTGACTACATTTCCATCCACCTATTTTTATCCGCATTTTAGATATGAGCATATAAAACGGTTGATGGAAACGCCAAGATCCGAATACATTTAAAAAAATGCGCATAAAAAACATACATGCATAACTGAGTAGGATAAACTTTTTATTCAATAAGAGAGGATGCGCTTAAACTTTGATGGAAACACTTTTAATCGCACAAATTCCCGTATGCCCATAAAAAAAAAAGGTGATGTGATTTTGTTATAAGAGATGTGATGATAAAAATGTGTGCATGGACAAACCAGCAGGCTGAGCACATTGTAAAACATCTGAAATGTTGTTCTGGTCATTCTAAAACGCCTTAACCATTTCAGTATTAGTGTTATTATATTATTAATGACCTCCAGAATCAAGAGCGCCTGTACTCCACGTCTGACCTTCAAACGCCAGGGCATGTTTACTGCGTGTCAGGATTGCCTTCTGAGGCACAAGTCATTTATTAAATGAAGAAAAGATTAACGCAGCTTCTCATACCTCAGCAAATTCTATTTTTACTCTTGATATTTGACGCCAGTTAATCAGGAAGTGACGATTTTGTTCGCTTTGACTTGTTGGATGGAAACGCTGCTATATTCGCACGTCTTTTATGCAGTTATCAAGTTTTGCTCATAAAGTTAATTCTCAATTTTTTGATGGAAACATAGCTACTCAGACCTGCACCACATTCTAAAAAAAAGTTGGGACAGGAGCAGTTTAGGGCTAGTAATCAGGTAAATTGGGCAAATGATGATGTGATTTGAAACAGGTGATGCCAACAGGTGATTGTAATTATGATTTGGTTCAAAAACAGCATCTGAGAAAGGTCTTTAGGTGCAAAGATGGGCTGAGGATTGTTAGTTTGCTAACAAATATGTGAGAAAATTATTAAAATGCTAAAAAACAATGTTCCTCAAAGAAAGACAGGAAGACATTTGGATATTTCACCTTTGGGGTTTATCTCAGAATTGTGACACAAACTTCTAATTCTGACAATTTTTCTTAGAATTGTGAGAATTTTCTTTTCTTATAAACTCAAAATTCTAATAAATAAAGTCTTAATTCTGATAAATAAAGTTGCAATTGCCGTGATTTTGTCATTTGAGAAAAATTTGGGAAATCCTAAAAGATTCCTGAAATCCTGTGCTACAATCTAATCTTTGATCGTTGGTTTGACATGTTCACAGACAGCCGCTTAGTGCCCATTGCGATTAGATTATCTCTCCGATGAAGTTCTGGCAGTGTCACAAGATTTCAGACACTTTCCTGCAGTGTGACAACAGCTGCGTTAAGAGTCAATCCAAGAACCAATAGGAGCTCTGAATTTGATGACGCGATTCATGCTTCAATTTAAATGACCGCGCGGAAATGTCAAAACAATTATTTTTTCTTCCTGGTTTTATTATTGAGACACGTTGTGTGCAAAATTGCCGCTACAGTTTGTTTACATTTGCTGTGACGAATCATTTCAGAACGTGGGATAGTGAAAGCGTCGCAGGTGCATGACGTCAAACTCTGGGAGCGTTTTCTTCCGTGTTTGGTGCATCTTCGCTGGTGTTCAGTCTGACTTTATGACAGCTGAGATCATACAGTGTGACATGAGAGCCATGTTCGTGCAGTCTGACATGCTACAGTCATTTAGGATTATAAAAAATGTCACAGTGTGAGCTGGCCTTAAGTTATGAAGTCGGAATTTTGACTTTATATCATGCAATTGCAACTTTATTTCTCAGAATTATGACTTTATAACTCAGAAAAGAGTTTATTTCTCAGAACTTTCCTCTTATAGAGACTTTAAATGGAGTGTTAAAGATGCACGCACAGAAGAATTGCATTAGCCATATGCTAATCAAGAAGTGTGGTTTATTTATAAACTAATTTTGAGAGGATCACATGCTTATGATCAACATGGCTGGCATCTCATTAGCTCCGTAATCTGCCCTGTTAGATGATTATGGACACATTATAAATAACCAGAGCTTTTCACTCCAGTTATCTTTGTCTTGAAGTTCCCTACTTCCACCCTTTTCCTATAGGTGACACGGAGGCCCAGTGGCTAGCGCTGTTGCTTCACAGCAAGAACGTCGCTGGTTCAACCTCCTATCGGGCCGGTTGGCATTTCTGTGCGAAGTTTGCATGTCTCCCCGTGTTCGCGTGGGTTTTCCCTGGTTTCCTCCCACCGTCCAAAACAAACACCAAAGCCAATCGACTAAACCAAATTATCACCTAAGACAACCTTAGTTTACACTTCTCACACAGCGACAAGCAGAGAGTTCTCGAGACCTACCTGAGCTCGAACTCCCCTCTCACCCTTCTAACGGGAGGGAGCCCCGGGCTCGAGGATATTACAAGCTCAGTGCTCTCTCCCGGGACAGCATGCCAATTATGCTTTATTGATCATCAGCTAAGTGTGAACTCTTGAAATAATATGGAAATCTAAATTTGAGACTTTCTGAGGAATCACACAAAATAAAGCCTACACTGTAAAAAAAAAAAAATACTGGATTCCACACAATCACTTCATGTTGTCCCAACACAAAATCATTTAAGTTATCTTCTTACAAATTTAAGTGGATTGAAGATAAAACAATTCCAAAAAACCTTAAGAATTGTGTTAATTCAGCTCATTGAGTAGTTGAAACAAACAATAATAATTTTGAGTGTATAATCCAACTACGGCGACACTGTGGCGCAGTAGGTAGTGCTGTTGCCTTATAGCCAGAAGGTCACTGGTTCGAGCCTCGGCTGGGTCAGTTGGCGTTTCTGTGTGGAGTTTGCATGTTCTCCCTGCGTTCGTGTGGGTTTCCTCCGGGTGCTCCGGTTTCCCCCACAGTCCTAAGACATGTGGTACAGGTGAATTGGGTAGGCTAAATTGTCCGTAGTGTATGAGTGTGAATGAGTGTGTGTGGATGCTTCCCAGAAAAATGTGCTGTATAAGTTGGCGGTTCATTCTGCTGTGGCGACCCCGGATTAATAAAGAGACTAAGCCGAAAAGAAAATGAATGAATAATCCAACTGTTTATTTATTGTTTATACTGCTCTCAAAAAGCACATACTGTATATAGCTGTTTTTAACGTCTAAAAATGAATGGAAGTGAATGAGACCGGAAGTCTCGAGCCAAAACGATTCAAATGGCTGCGCCCGCTCGTATGCGGAGAATAAGGTGAATACTTTGAGATTCTCTAATAACTCCTGGTTAGGAGATAATTATTGTGTTGGTTTAGTTTATGGCAGGGGTCACTAAACTTGTTACTTGGACGCGTGTGATGGAGCATTGTCCTGCATGAAAATCATATTTTTCTTGAAGGATGCAGACTTCTTCCTGTACCACTGCTTGAAGAAGGTGTCTTCCAGAAACTGGCAGTAGGACTG
>CAIGQZ010035013.1:11320203-11331320 GCA_903798205.1 Danio tinwini
ATAGATAGATAGATAGATAGATAGATAGATAGATAGATAGATAGATACACAATTTATTGCAGAGAAACTCAAAATTTTCTATATGAATTCTTGTTTTTTTCTCATATGGTTTGGCTCAATTGCTAAACAATAAAAAGCTATTTTAAAGAAAGCCATATCTACACTAAAATAAATAAATAAATAAACTATTGTGATGGACTATGAAATCTATATATGCAATGTTAAAAATAAATGAATTAAACATGCATTTTCCCCCTTTCCTTTTAGATGTGAAACCTTTTTTCCACCATGCTTTTATTGTGGTGGAAAAAGTAAGGACATTTATTTTTTAATTAGACAGTGAGAGACATTTCCTGTTGAGAGAAGTTTCATGGCTGAACAAATTGTGTAAAAAAAGAAATCTTTTTTAATAAGATCAACACAACAGTGTAATTTAAATAAATGATATGGACATTTGACCATTTTCATTGCAATATTTCTATTTAAAAAGTGAGAAAAGTACAATCAAAGAGACGTTTACCTTTACAGTTGAGCATGAAGTAGTCCATGGTGGGACTGAAGGAGCCGCTGACGTACCCACAGCTATCAGTGAAGTCACAGGACAGACATCGGCGGTTGAAGGTGCCCACGGTGTCTGCGCTGGAACAACCACAGACAAATTAACACATTAAAATTTTCAAATATTTCCCAAGTGCTGTTTAATGGAAGAATGCCTTTTTTTTCTAACTAATTTTTAACCCTTACTGTTCAAATTGACTAGGCTT
The DNA here is from genome assembly GCA_903798205.1 of Danio tinwini. Classification (NCBI taxonomy): domain Eukaryota; kingdom Metazoa; phylum Chordata; class Actinopteri; order Cypriniformes; family Danionidae; genus Danio; species Danio tinwini. The sequence goes on from CAIGQZ010035013.1 coordinate 11,320,968, forward strand.
TTGTTATATTGTGGTCTGTTTTTGCCCCACTGACTTCCATTATAAGGACATATTTTTATGATTGCAAAGACATGACATCATATAATCAGGTATTCTTGATTGTTGGGAAGAGGAAAAGATGTGTCAAAATCAGATTTGTCACCAAAAATCATTCCATTTGCTGAAACACAAAATCACCCCAGAGTGGATGAAACACACATCCCCAACAGCACACAAGGGTTAAGCCATGATCATTTTAATCATTCATTTATTTTGTTTTTGCCATGATTATGGTATAAATATTTTATTCAAGATAAAATATACTAGTAATATATTTACAAGATACTAGTATTCAACTTAAATGGGTTAATTAGGTAAGTCATTCGACATCAGGTTTGTTCCTAAAATGTAAAAACAGATTTTATTCCAGCAAAACTTCAGAAGAAAAAATATAATATGAAATCCTGTGAATTTCCAGTGCTCTGTTAAAAAAATAAATATTTCTAAAATTATATAAATTTCATAGGAGGGTTAATAAATGTTCAACTGTATATCTATGTGTGTGTTTATGCACTGTAAATACCTGTAGAGATGTCTTCTTTTAGGGTCATCCTCAGTGCTGAGGAAATATCTGATCATACAAACAACACAAAGTCAAAACATTTTCCGCACAAGACTTTCAAGAGTTCACACTCAGCTGATGATTGATAATAAAGCATGTCTGGTATGCTGTCACGGGAGAGGGCCCTGAGCTCAGAAGATCTTCGAGCCCAGGGCTCCCTCCCATTTGAAGGGCGACAGGGGAGTTTGAGCTCAGGTAGGTCTCGAGAACTCCCCTGCTTGTTATGTTTAATGAGTCAGGAATTGCTATGTGAGATAGCTAACTAGGGCTCTATTTTAATGATCTAGAAGCAAAGTCTAAAGCGCATGGTGCTAAAGCATTACGAGCGTGTCCAAACCCACTTTTGCCATTGTAAGGATAAAAAACACGCTCTGCACCACGTCTAACAGGGTTGTGCTTATATTTTTAATGAGTTATGGCTGTGTTTTGAGAATAAACCAATCAGAGTCTCATCTGCCATTCCCTTTAAGAGTCAGTTGTGTTTACATTTGCTATTTACATGGTGGACTTTATAAGTGTTAAAACTGAACACTTCATTATAGCGAGAAAACAGTTAAACAGAGCATCTGCAGCGTAAGAATGAAGAATGAGCCTTCTCCATTCGGCCTTCACTTACTCTTTCTCTCTTTCGTAGATAAAGAAACAGTGTTGTATGCACAGACATCAATTAGCCTACATAATTAATTTAGTTTGCAAAGATTTGTTTCAAAACTATTTCTAAATTCAGTTCTAAATTCCAGCAAACAAATTCCTGAGCAACAATAACGAAGTTTGGTCAAAAAACTGAGTTAAATTTAAACACACGTCCTATTCTTATGCCCCATATGGTCCAAAACCTGACAGGCTTGTTTTTAATAAAACAAATATAAATATGCATGTAATAAATAATACTGCTAATAATAATAATAATATTGATAACAATATGCAAAAGCAAGTTGTCATGAATAAACTAAAAAAGCCTCCCTAGATGAAGAAGGCAGTGGTTTTTATATTTATGTAGAAAGTAATCATTTTTACAATATTTTATTCCTTTAATTCTTTTTCAATTGTAAATATATTTGCGTATTTCTGTACATCCTGTGTGTATTAAGCAATATGTAAGTGAGGCGCACAACTAATACACTCTGCGCTGGACTTTCACCTTTCAGCTGATCTATTGCACAGTCTATTTTAGTTCCTCAAAATAGCAGCACACCAACAATGCACCTTAACACACCTCTTTTCTAGACCGGAACAACCATGAGTCCACAAAGGGCTGCAAATGAATTAGGGTTGGGCTCGTCTGAAAATAGCAACCCGTTGGGGCAAACAGGTCTTGTGCCTTTTTACACCTAGTGTAAGATATGGGCCCTAAATGTTTGGCTATGATGCAATTTTGGATTAGTCCATTTACTTATGTTGCATGTCTTTGGATGGTGACCAAACATTAAGTAATTGACTGGAGAATACATAATTGATTTTGATTTGATTTTAAAAGCCAACCAATGGCTGATGTTCAGATTGTGTTGTCGATGGATTTGCTCACATTAACTGGCTGTCCTCATCATATGCCAGAACCTGCGTGACGTCCCAGTCTCCTGATGTGATAGACTGCAGAGTATCTGTGCTGCTGTTGGGCTTCATGAAGAAAACAAATTAAACAGACATCAGTCACACTAAACGGATCTCAGTGCTATGCTCATCAATGACATTCAAACAATGTTTGAAGAAATTACTGAATTAAAGGCTGAAAATTAATCAATTAAATTCAGCTGACTGTAAAAGCGTAAGCATAATAAAAAATGTAAAAAAATCAATAATACTTTATTCATCAGTTAAAGATAAAAATGAGGATGATCAATATGCTTCTGGCTTGTTATATGTTTGTCAGCGATATCATTAACACTAACAGATGCTGTGTGTAGATTTTCTAATTTCATTTTTATGAGATATGTTTAAACACAATCAACATTATTAATAGAAATATCGTCAAACCTGTCACTATAAACTTTTGTTCTGTGAAAACCTATTTTAAATGCCACATATAATCACAATATACTGATACTCTGGTTTCCCCCACAGTCCAAAAACATGTAGTACAGCTGAATTGGGTAGGCTAAATTGTCCGTAGTGTATGAGTGTGAATGAGTGAGTATGGAAATTTCCCAGAGATGGGTTGCGGCTGGAAGGGCATCCGCTGCGTAAAACATATGCTGGATAAATTGTCGGTTCGTTCCGATGTGGCGACCGACGGATTAATAAAGGGACTAAGCCGAAAAGAAAATGAATGAATGAATAATAAAAAGAAGAAGGACTAGCAATAATAATAATAATGATAATAATAATAATAATAATAATAATAAGAAGAAGAAGAAAAATTTGCAACAATAATAAAAGGAATAATAATAATAATAATAATAATAATAATTAAAATAACAAGAATAATAATAATAGCTATAATAATAATAATAATAATAATAATAATAATAATAATAACAATAATAATAGCAATAATAATAATATAAAACATATCAAATTACATAATACATATTCATATTTCATCAATTTTTTAAAAAGATTATGTAAGTTTATTATTATTGTTATTATCATTATTCTTTATACCACTGACAATGTGCAAACATTTACTTTCCATAATGGCCAATGCAATCAATCAAAAGTAGCATATAAAAATAATTTTGTTGTTTAATAATCACTGGCTGTTTCTCTATATGCAATATTCTGATATTCTTCAGCGATCTTGCGTCCTTGTGTTCTTGTGTCATTGTTAATTGCCAAAGTTCAGTTCCAAAAAAAAGTTCAGTTCCAAAGTTCCCAAAAATCGCTCGAGAAGTCACCAGAAGTCATCATGCAAAAGTTTAAACCATTATTTTAAAACCCAGTGCTGAAGTCTGTACCTGTGAGATGGACATGGAGATGTGGAAAAACTTCCCTCGTCCTCCCTGCGGGATTGCTCTGGTGAAGAACAGCCTCAGACCGTCTTTAGAGAACAGCGGCTCTTCGTTCTGTTTGAGAATTGTAACTCTAAATGATCATTACCGTGACACCAGCACCATCATTACTGTCATCATGCCAATGTTGTCTTCCCATGGTAGTGTTTCGTCATTTGGTTTGCTCTGCAGAGTTTTGTAATTACTGAATTATAAGACCTGCGGGAGCACTAGACAATGCGTCCACAGCAGCGAGTGCTCTTATTTTACAAAAAAAAAAAAACTATAACAACATATATTAGAATGTGAATTATTATGATAATGCAGTGCATATGTAATAGTTCCTCAGAGCCCCCAGGCCCATTTCTGCAGGAGCCACACAATTCTTTCTTTATGTTATTGCAAAACATTTCATGCGGCCACATTTTCCCTCTGGCAAAAAACAAGACGGACATGAAAAACTAATCAGCAAAAACAATATCAGCTCAAGCACAGTTCTGTGGGGAGTGTGATAAGACAAACAACATCAAACCTTTTCAACTATTCAAATCTGTTATTGCTGATGAACACTGTCAAGGTATGTCCTATCACTTTTGTTTTTGGTCTGGGTGGAGAAAGGTTAATGCTCACCTGTCTGTGCAGCCACCCTTCACTTTCATCCTCGTGTTTCTGGAAGAAAAGAGAGAATGTCAAGAAGGCAAGAATGCAGCGAAATATCACAAGAATGCAATTTTTTACTAACTAGCTCGGTCCAATTCAATGAACATTGTTTTAACACGTTTTTGTTATTGAATTGCCATCAGCTAATATGTTAAAAAAATGAGGCTGATTAGGAGGAGACACATTTGTAAGCAGCTAAATGTGAAGCTGACTCCTGCAACAAAGCAGCCTGTCAATCCCAGTGTCACGATCACCAGCAATATAATTCTTGTGGATCGCTGGAAAACTACACTTCTGTCAATGAACTGGACTACAAATACTATCATGCACCTCCCACACACCTGTTCCTGATTCCCCTGATTACTCACACACAGCTGGAAGCTCATGATTAACTGATTACCAGGACTGTACACTTTATTAGGTACACCTTACTAGTACCGGGTTGCGAATTGTAGCCTCCGTTTCTTGTTCTTAGTTGAAAGGAGTGGCACAGGGTGTGGTCCTCTGCTGTTGTAGCCCATTTGCCAAGGTTTGATGTGTTGTGCATTCAGAGATGCTCTTCTACATACCTCGGTTGTAACGAGTGGTTATTTGAGTTACTATTACCTTTCTATCAGCTGGAACCAGTCCATTTTCCTCTGACCTCTGGCATCAACAAGGCATTTCAGTGTTTACAGGATTTTTTCTAGCTGTGGCGGCAGGACTGATAGACACAAATCTACCAACTACCTATGGCAATAATGGCGTTATTTCAATGACAAATGTCATAAGCGCAGTATTACAAGTTGAGATCGCATTCATGTAATACGAGCATGCAAATCTCTTTGCTTGCGCGCCGATTGCCTCTGTTTGTACACAAAACTTCTTGCACACCCTCAAATAAACTCTGCTCAAGTGCAGATTTTCTTGTACACGCTCAAATAAACGATGCTGAAGTGCGATTTAGTGTGTTTATGTAACAAGTATGTCTCCAACATTTATTAGATTTGCTAGGAATATTTATAATTGCGTCCAATAGACCTACAGAGCGGCATTAATGCGTCCTGAAGTAAAGTGAAACGGCTATAAACTCCAGCAAGATAGTCATTGTATGCAAAGCCATAGACTATAAAGTATAATTATAGAAACTTTGTTCATCTTAACTGAAAACTACGTTGTGCTTGCTGGCCTCACGCAGTCAGGATGTCACTTTAAAGGGTTAAACAAATACACACAGCACTACTATGATTACAGAAAAGTTTGCGCTGTTATAATTCACTTACCATTTAATACAATTTGGTGCGATTATAACCTGCTATTAAAAAAACAACAACGACGGAATGTTTTTGAATGAGAAGCTGTTATGTAGCCGTGGCGGGATGAATTTTGGTGTGGCGCCCCGCCATGGAAGAATGAATGTAGTGGAAACCATGCATCTGCGTCCATAGACTTCTATCTTCTCTTTTTCAGACCAAAGAAAACTTTCTCTGCAAACCCTAGAAATGATTGTACGAGAAAATCCCAGTAGATACCACCAATAACCATGCATATGTTCAAAGTCACTTAAATCAACTTTCTTCCCCATTCTGATGCTAGGTTTGTACTGCAGCAGATCGTCTTGACCATGTCTACATGACTAAATGCATTGAGTTGCTGCCATGTGATTGGCTGATTAGAAATTTGCGTTAACCAGCAGTTGGACAAGTGTACCTAATAAAGTGGCCACTGAGTGTACAGTATATGCCTCTGATTCACACTTACACTTTGCTTAGTCTTGTTAACCTGTAGCATTACATTTCCCAACCCTCGCTTTGTGTATTGTTTATGCCAGGAGTGCTCAACCCTGCTCCTGGAGATCTACCTTCCTGCAGATTGCATTTGCAACCCATATCAAACACATCTGACTGTAACTATCAAGTTCTAGTCCTAATTAATTGGTTCATGTGTATTTGATCAGGGATGGAGCTATACTCTACAGGAAGGTAGACCCCTGGTTTATGCTGTTAGCTGCCTGGAATGATCTCTTCGCCTGTGACCCGACTAATCTTGTGCATTGCCCTTTATGTTACCATTTGCTCCTGCTTGTGACCAATGCCTGCCTGACTACTCTTGTTAATAAAGACGCTGCGTTTAGATCCTCAACTCTGCTGCCAGTATCATATGTTACACCCCGTGGCTTGAATTTCGGTGCGAGATTCGCAAGTAATCTACAGTAAGTGAGATTACTGATGTTCAGTAGCATTTACTATGAATTACTATAGTACCAGTATCTGATTGTTGCCTCATCAAAAAAATGAATTGAGTATTATTAAAATCACCCTGTGCAACACAAAGTCTTAAGCAATACACTTCATTAAAAATGATTTATACACATAGACAACTTTTTGGAAAGGACACTTTATACTGTATTACTGCAGGTGAACTATGTATTTATACTGTTCAATTATACACAACATAAACGTATGATTTTGACTGTAATGTAATAATGTATACCTTTTGTAAAGCTGCTTTGGAATGATGATTATTGTGAAAATGTATATACAAATAAAAGTTGGGCACTTGCAATCCATATTATTCCATAACATGTCTCAGTCAGAGCTCCAATTCGGCACTATTTACACCTGTCTTTTGGATATTCCTCAACAATTTAATCATTGATAATGGTGGTCCAGACATGTTTCCTCTTCAGTTAGTAATGCTGTATGTTATTGCACAACAATTATCTGTCTTTTTGGCAAACAAAAAAAAAGAAAACGGTCAGCGGGATTATCTAATTCATGTAATAACTATCAATTCATATACACTTTCAAAAGCTTAAAATAAATTAACATTATTATAATATTAATATTAATTTTCTTTTTGGCTTAGTCCCTTTATAAATCTGGGGTGGCCACAGCGGAATGAACCGATAACTTATCTAGCATATGTTTTACACAGCAGATGCCCTTCGAGCCGCAACCCAACACTGGGAAATAATATTAATATAATATAGCTATTTAAAAGAAAGGCTTAGACATAAAAACAACTGTGACGTGTTAATCTCTATTTAGACTTTATTAGATAAAGAAAAAAAATAACATAATTTATTGGCGATTACCTGATTTCTAAATATCGGCAAGAAAAAAAACCATATTGGTCAACCATTAACCTTTTGGGATCTATAAGCATTTGAAAATGCATATCAGAAATAATGAGTCTATGTTGTGTAGAATTACATTTTTACATGCCCAGTATTGTATGAGTTGGACTTTGCAGTGTACATACCTTGGTGCAGACACCCGTTGTGGCCACGCAGAGGGTCAGGATGGAAATATTCTGAGCACGGTTCAGCCAGTTTACAGCTAGTTTGGTACTTGTGGCCCACTTCACCATTGTCACATAGTACTCCCTGTAATATAGACAAGAAATAGTGACATTGTCTTCTGGTAGAAAGACTACATTCAATTTCTAGGCCAGGGCTGAATAATTCAAATGTTTCCACAGAATTCAAATGGCTATCATTTAAATAGTTATACCTACAAATTTCTGAACCCCGTAGTGTACATTTACTTAATATTTTGGATAATTTAACGTTATTTTCAGCAAGGATTGCAGCCGATAAAGTATCCGCTTGTTAAGCGTGACATCATGCGAAGTTACTTCTTGATCCAAGCGCTCTATCAAACTGTATAGGGAAACTCAACAAATGGTAATAATAAACGTTTACAAAGTGATGTAGTACTTTCAAAAATCACGATTGCAATATACAGTATACAGTGCATCTGGAAAGTATTTATAGTGCTTCACTTTTCCACATTTTTTTTATTGTTACAGCCTTATTCCAAAATGGATTAAATTAATTTATTTCCTCAAAATTCTACACACAATTTTGAAATTGTTGCAAATTTATTAAAAACAAAAAACCTGAAAAATTCACATGTACATCAGTATTCACAGCGTTTGCTCAATACTTTGTTGATGCACATTTGGCAGCGATTACAGCCTCTAGTCTTTTTGAATATGATGCCACAAGCTTGGCACACCTGTCAGTTTGGATAGGAAGTGACGCTGTTCAGCCATTTTCAGATCTCTCCAGAGATGTTCAATAGGATTTAGGTCTTGGCTCTGGCTGGGCCACTCTTTCACAGAGTTGTTGTGAAGCCACTCTATTGATATTTTGGCGGTGTGCTTTGGATCATTGTCCTACTGGAAGATGAACCGTCGGCCCAGTCTGAAGCCAAGAGCACTCTGAAGCAGGTCTTCATTCAGGATGTCTCTGTACATTGCTGCATTCATCTTTCCCTCTATCCTGACTAGTCTTCTAGTTCCTGCTGCTGAACAACATCCCCACAGCATGATGCTGCCAACACTATGCTTCACTGTAGGGATGGTATTAGCCTGGTGATGAGTGACGCCTGGTTTTCTCCAAACGTGACCCCTGGCATTCACTCAAAGACTTCAATTTTAGTCTCATCAGAGACTAAAGAACCATAGACCAGAGAATATTGTTTCTTATGGTCTGAGAGTCCTTCAGATGCCTTTGGCAAGTTCCAGGCGAGTGATTCCAGGTGATTTTTCAAGTTTTTTATTTAAAAAAATATCTTTTTTCACATCGTAATTATGGGGTATTGTGTGTATAATTTTGAGGAAATAAAAGAATTTAAATCCATTTTGGAAACAAAAAAATTTGGAAAAAGTGAAGTGCTGTGAATACTTTCTTGATGCACTTTATATCCATGTCTAAAATCTGATGGCCAGAAAGTGATTTATTTTTAGTAAATTGTTCAACTATTGGTGTCTGTGGAAGAGAGTAAAGTTTAGATTCTTGAAAAATACACTAATTTTTTTTACATTTTACCATTTCCATGTCCTTTTTCAAGGCCTTGGACTTGAACACATTTTACCAAATGCAAATCAGTTTAATAAGCATTCATTTGGGACATAATTGAGTGTAAAGTCAGCCCACCCTATTCTTTGGTCCTCTGGTCTTCTCATCTCAATAGTGTGCAGAGGCCCATTAAGATTCACCACATACAACGAAATGACAGGATTTTCCTCTCCTGCCTGAAAAACACACTCAAGCATATCACATTATAATCTCCAGCGCCATCCTCATATTTACAGCCGTTCACACTCTTTACCTTAGGATAATGGTACTGTCTCGCCGTCGGGTAGAGTGAGCCAGTGAACATGGGGATCTCCATTTTGGGCACCAGCGTGTCGTTGATGGTTGCGTACGCGAGTCGAGCCCCATCCGGAGACCACCAGTGTGCGATGTGGGTCTTAAAGATCTCCGCTGCGCAAGAAAAGAGTCAGGAGTTTCTTTCAGTCATATTTCACAGCGGTTCAATCGCTCGAGTAATTGCAGGAATAGTAAAAAGTAATCATCCATGACACAGCGTCTCTCAGAGAGGTCTCATTCCAGCTACTTCCACACACACACACACACACACACACACACACACACACACACACACACAGATCTTCATTTGGATACACTGGATGCACCTGGAATTTCTCCATAACCACCTGTTTCTATATGAATCTTTGCTTCTCTCGCGCTGAAAGGTTCTGGCCCATAAATCACGGGGCGGACTATAATCTCAGCGGGGCTGGTGAAAGAGAGTGTCGGCCCTCTCCATCAAGAGCCCCTTCTCTTCTACAATCTCAGGGAAGAAAAAAAAAGCAATTTCTGGACTTCACCAAAGGCTGCGGAAATAACGTCTGACCCCTCTTCCTGTGCTCAAATAGGCTGGAAGTCACATATTCAGCACAGTTGTGCTCACTTCGTCACCTGTAGAGAAAGTGAATGAGTCTGTGCTGAGCGCTGATGTTGACGTCTGAGGGTTTGGACAGTTGTTTGTAATTGTAAGCCTATATTTAAATGCTGCTCTGTTTTCCCGCACAGTCCAAAGACATGTGCAATAGGTGAATTGAATAAACTAAATTGCCCCATAGTGTGTGTGTGAATGAGTGTGTATGGGTATATTCCAGTACTGGGTTGCAGCTGGAAGGGCATTCGCTGTGTAAAACTTATGCTGGATAAGTTGGCGGTTCATTCTGCTGTAGAGACACCTGATTAATAAAGCGACTAAGCCAAAAAGAAAATGAATGACTGATGAATGAATAATAATAATAAACAGGAATAATGAACAGTAATAATAAATAAATAAATAAATAAATAAATAAATAAATAAATAAATAAAT
>CAIGQZ010035013.1:11331330-11356747 GCA_903798205.1 Danio tinwini
ATAAATAAATAAATAAATAAATAAATAAATAAATAAATAAATAAATATATATATATTTGTGGTGCCTCTCTAACTGATTCCGTAGAGCTGTGGGCTGGGCGACACCCAAGACATTTGCAAGATTTTATAATCTTTGAGTAAAGCCCGTTTTCCTCACGATTTCTGGGTAACCCTGGTCAGTCGGGTGGAAACTGAGCTCGGTGTCAAAAACGCTTGCTGTGCCATGCTCCATAACACGAAGATATGTGTGCTTATTCTGCTTTGCTAAGTAAGTTCCCTGTCTGGCGAACTCCAGAGAAAGTTTCTCCAAGGCCTCCAGCACGCGGGGTCTGGTGCCAGCTATCCATGATTACCATTGGCGATCTCATATGCATCATTCAGCCACAGAGTGTTCCCCCTTCTCAGTGGACACGTGTCTTCCCTACTTGCTAACCAGGTTATCATATGTAGCGCTCCCCCTGGATAGGGCTAGCCCATATGTCCTTAGTGTCATTCCCCCCCCCCCCCCCCCACCTAGCTAAGTAAAAGCACATTTACGATCCCCGATGGGATCCTAGGGGACTTTGAAAGGTTGCGCTCTTAGTGATGCTTGTGCGCTTACATTATGCTTGGCAAACTTCACATCAGAAATTTTAAAAATTGTCGGAAGACACACATTGGAATTCCCACTGAAGGGTAACGTCCCGGTTACTAACATATCACACATTCCCTGAAAAGGGAACGGAGATGTTTGTCTCCTATGCCACAGCAGCCGTGTCTCCAGCTAATAGCTCAGCTCTTCAGCAGCTAAAAGTCTAACTGCTCACTTCACGTGCGCTGGTATATACTCTACTAATAATTAATCACTGGCACCTGTGGAGCTGAACTCTGCCAACTCATTGGCCCATATTCTTACTCCTCAGAGTAATTGGTCATCTAGCGATCTCCCGTTCTTGTCCAAAGACACGTCTCCGTTCCCTCCTCAAGGAACATGGGTTACATTACTAACCAGGACGTTACAGAGCATGTGAGACACAAATCTATCTTCTGCTAATTTAACTAGTGTGTGATCATTAAAAACATCAAAGAACATATGGATCCAACATAGGCTCATTTTGAAAACGTAGCCCTATATACATTTCTGTAGATCGCAAATTATGTAGCCAGAGCTACTTATGGCTGCATTTCATCTTTAAAACGAATGCTACGGTGCGGTATGATGCCATTCCTTTTCTCACTTAATAGCTTACCGCTTACCTTCGTATGGACGGCTTTTCCGCTGTTACCAGTTTGTCCAGTAGCTCGACATGTACGGGTAAGACATGTCAGAAAGCGGGTAAGACAAAAACAAAAGCTAAAAAAATAAATAAACAAGTAAATAACAGGGTGAGAGTGTGGTAAAATCTGAAAATGTGGTAAAAATCAAGCGAGGGATTTTGTTTTCTGGATTGCTTTTTAAAACACTGCAGTTGGGTTTAGGGAAGAGGGTGGGCAGGTCAATCGGTGCTTTTCAAAACACTATTGGTTGGGTTTAGGGAAGGGAGAGGGTGGATCAGTCGATTGGTCAGTCAGTCAGTTAGTCAGTCAGTCAACAGCGGCCTCTGGTGGATTCACGTGAGAACAGCAGGCAAGAATGGCACTCGCGAGAAAAATTCGACATCTGAAAAAACATACACAGTGGCCTCTGGTGGATTCATGAAAACAAAAACTGCAAAAAAAAAAACGTATTTGGACGTATTTTGCTCTCTCCAGAAATGCATACAGGGGTACATAATCAGAATGAGCCTGGGTTGTATGGATCCATATTGCCTTAACATCCTGTCTAAAGAATTTCATCCATTTGGTTCTTTTTCAAACGCAGCACTGACGTATCCTTCACCATCAATGATATCCCACAATCATCTGCATTTTAAGCCCTATGGGACTATTTACGATAGATATGAAAACCCGTAGCTTGCCCATTTTGCTTCACATTTCTGGGTGAACCAGTTCATTTAAATGCCGCTGTGGACAATAACGGCATCAGTTAAGAGTTTCACTAATGTGCTAATGCCTAGAGAGTGTGACGCCTACATTTTAGATGAAGTTCTTGTGACTACCACGGGAGCTCTACAATGAATCTGATCATTAAAGAGATGCTGACCCGTGGATGAACCACAAGCAAGCCTGTCAGAGACATCTCTGTACACAACAAGCAAAAAATGGCTCTCATTAGACAGAAGATGTCAGAAACCCTACAAACACCTCTCTCTCTCTCTCTCTCTCTCTCTCTCTCTCTCTCTCTCTCTCTCAGTCCTGATTTCCATGTCTCTCTGCGCCCTTTATTCTGCCAAACACACACTCACACTCACAGTAGTGAGTCAGCAATCTTGTTGGGCTGTTGATTGCTCACACAGGGAGGTTTAATGGCAGAGCTGAATAACGGATGAAACAGGAGTGTGTGTTTTGAGAGCTGTAGGACAGTAAAGCCACATCTAGCATGCACACACACTTACTCTCACACACACACAATGTTGTCCCTCTTTAATACAAGGACAGCTGCAAAATAGAGGAATGTGAGATGATAGTTTAGGCCATGAAACTTTACTGTTCAGTCTATGCATTTCTATCATTCTGCCTTCTAAAAGCCATCTGCAGTGCCCGGAAATACAGGTTGTTCCAAAGTCATGAGCCAATCAGCCTTACATATCATTCAGACATAATAAGGCAACCCCAAAATTCATTATGAAACATTTTATTGTGTGCAAATGTAGACTTTATCTTACAATTTCAGAATAGCTTTCTACACATATTTCTCAGAACTACATATATAACACACAGCAGTTGTTACTTTTGCTAGAAACTTTCAGCTAACAGTTGACAATTCTGACTATTTTTCACAAGTCTTGAAATCTTTCTTAGCTATGATTTTCATTCATTCATTCTCCTTCGGCTTAGTCCCTTATTTATCGGTGGTCACCACTATTCCACGATATGTTTTATACAGCGGATGCCTTTCCAGCCGCAACCCAGTACTGGGAAACACATATACACGCTTGCATTCACAGACGCTCAAAACACTATACCCAATTCACCTGTAGTGCATGTCTTTGGACTGTACAGGGAAACTGGAGTACCCAGAGGAAACCCACATGAACACGGGGAGAACATGCAAACTCCACAAAGAAATGCTGACTGATCCAGCCGGGACTTGAACCAGCAACCTTCTTACTGTGAGGCAACAGTGCTAACCACTGAGCCACTGTGTCTCACAGCTATGATTTATTCATTCATTCATTTTCTTTTCGGCTTAGTCCCTTTATTAATCCGGGGTCACCACAGCGGAATGAACCGCCAACTTATCCAGCATATGTTTTACACAGCGGATGCCCTTCCAGTCACAACCCATCTCTGGAAAACAGCTATAATTTAATATATCATAATTACTTGTTTTTCAATTCTGAGACAAAAACTGCGAAACTCATAATCGTAAGAACATTTGTGGTATAAACCATAAAGAATAAAAAAACTTTGAGATGCAAACTGAGAGAAAAATGAACACTAATTGTGAGATAATTGTGAAAGAAAAAAGCATAATCCTGAGTAAAAAATAAATAAAAAGTCAAAATTGGGATATGTAAGCATTAAGGGCCCTATCATACACCCAGTGCAATGAGGCACAAGACGTCTATGGTATGATTTATTGCTATTTTCAGACCAACGCAACCCCAATTTTCACGTTTTGCGCCACGTTGTTTAAATAGTAAATCCATTTGTGCCACTTTTTGGACTCATGGGTATGCTGGTGTCCTAACATTTTACTCGTCAGATTATGCTACCAACACTGTATATGAATGGTTCTGAGGTTGGGGTTAGGGATTAGGTAGGTTAGGGCGATATTACAGCTTCATATCACACTACTTCACATTAAAATTAGCAAAATCTGGATAGCATATTGCGTCATCAAAATGTGCTACCTACTTTTTGAACAATCTTTGTCAGGACAATCTGACAAAGTAGGACAAATCGACAGAACACTGATCTAAACACCAACTAAAAGATGCTCTAAAGTCCAGCGCTGAGCGCGTTAGTTATGCACCTAGCAGGTCCAAACGCTTAAACATAGCTTAATACACACAGGATGTGCAGCAATACCAACATATCTTTACATATGAAAAAATAAAGGTTTAAAATGTTTACATGACAATTTACATTTGTATAATGTTATTATTATTAGCAGTATTATTTATTATATGCATATTTATATTTGTTTGCATTAAACCAAGTTTACATTTGTCCACCTGATGGGTTTTAGAGACTTATGCATCACCATATGGGACATGTGTTTGGATATAACTCAGTCTTTTGACCACACTTTGTTGTTATTGTTGATTTATTCACTTGCTGGAAATAAGAACTAAATTTAGAAATAGTTTTGAAGTAAATCTTTGCACTTAACAAACAAAGTGCGGTTTATTTATAAACAAATTTCGAGAGGATCACTTGCTTATGATCAACACGGCTGGCATCTCATTAGCTCCGTAATCTGCCCTATTAGATGATTGTGGACACATTATAAATAACCAGAGCTTTTCAATTCAGGTATCTTTGTCTTGAATTTCCCCCCTTCCACCCCTACTTCCACCTTTTTTCCTATAGGGCGACACAGAGGCCCAGTGGCTAGCACTGTAGTGGTTCAACCTCCTATCGGGCCGGTTGGCATTTCTGTGAGGTGTTTGCATGTCTCTCCGTGTTCGAGTGGATTTCCCCCGGGTTCCCCGATTTCCTCCCACCGTCCAAAAACATACACCATAGCCAATCGACTAAACCAAATTATCACCTAAGACAACCTTAGTTTACACTTCTCACACGGCGACAAGCAGGGAGTTTTCGAGACTGAGCTCGAACTCCCCTTTCGCCCTTCTAACTGAAGGGAGCCCCGGGCTCCATGATAATAAGAGCTCAGGGCTCTCTCCCGGGACAGCATGACAATTACGCTTTATTAATCATCAGCTAAGTGTGAACTCTTGAAATTGAATATGTAGGCTGATGAATGTCTTCAGTGGGGTGAGTACAACACCGTTTCTTATCCATGAAAGTAAGGGAGTAAAGTAAAGTGAAGAGCAAAAGTAAAGTAAAGAGAAAGTAAAGAGTGCAGATGATCTGTTTAACTGCTTTACCCGCTAGTGAAGCGTTCAGTTTTTCCTCTAACAAAGTCTGCCATGTAAATAGCAAATGCACCATGGTGTGACGCAACTGACTCTTAAAGGGAATGAGAGATGAGACTCTGATTGGTTTAATGCACAATATGCTCAAAACACACCCATAACTCACCAAGAGAATAAAAACAACCCTGTTAGACCATGCGCCGGGGTAAAAGAGTAAAACTTTTTTTTTTTCATCCTTATGTAGAATGGTATTTTGACCACAGCGGTTCGAACTGTAGTTCTGCCGAGCGACTAAAAAGTTATCAGCATGATGGTAAAAAAATGTACATTTCTAGTCAAACCATTCTTCTGCAATCTTATACCAAAAACGGAAATAAGGGCAGTAATAATAGCTAAAAATGTGGGAGAGCGTTTATATTATGTGATTGTATTGTATTGCAATATGGAGCAATTAAGTGTTGATGTTAAATCAAAAGTAATTCACAAATACTTGAAAATGAGATGATTTAATGACAATAATTCTCTATGGTTACAACTGAATTAATTACGAATAACTGTATAAAATGATAAACATGAAATGATAAAACATATGATATAAATTGTACCCAGATTAAATGTAAATTTAAAGTTACCTAAGAGAGAGGGAGAGACAGGAGGAGAGAGAGAGACAAAGAGAGTAAGTAGGCCTCAAAAAGCCTGGGAGCAGTAGAGCCAGAGAAGATAGACTCCAGAGAAGGAGAGGAGCAGAACAGGAGAGAAGCAGACCAGGAAAAGAGCAGACCAGGAAAAGAACCAGAGCAAAGTTTACCAGCTATTTTGTATCTTCCTGACCATGTGACTAAAGCCCAAATGCTGAGACATTCAAACTGACCAATCAACATGTGACCACATCGTAAAACCCCCAAAGTCCACACACCAGGCCCTGATCTTATCAGTGTCTGCCTTTGGAGTCAGCATGGACCTTCTTTGGTAAAATACATGTTTTGCCATATAAACAAATGCATATGATAATTTAGACTCTTACACTAAAAATAGCGAAAGTGCTTATTTTAATCTTAAATGTTTAAAGTTAATGCTTTTGCGCCATGTGCTTTAAAATTTGCGCCTAGATCGTTAAAATAGAGCCCTAAGTCATTAGCATGCTAACGTCATTAGCATCTGTTGTCACTAAAATAGCTTTGTTGAACTGTTGCCCGCGCAATGCATTCGTAATCAATCTTTAACGCTCAAATCTAATTAGTATATAGTTTTAAGTCAGTTAAAATCTAAGCTTTTGCTATACATTTGGCTTCAAATCAATCAGTGCACATCTTTTGCAGAAATAAACAAACATCAGTATAATTTGCCACAGACACACAGTTTAGTAATCTCATGCATGTTCTCGCAGCATGCTTCCTGAAATCTACAAATACAGAAGAAACATTAGAACATGTTGTCTTCAGAGTCTTTTTCAACATCCTCCTGCTGATTCTGCTTTATATTGATCAGACTGCACCAATGACAAGTCAATCAAACAATCCTTTGTTCGCTTTCCACATCACTCATCGTTCTCTGTCTGTGAGCAGCGCATTTCTAAGATTCTCATTTAAATTCAATAAGCTGGAACAAACATGACTTTAGCATTGTTCGTCACCTTCGCCGGATTCATCAGGGTAATAACAGGCTTCTAACAAACCATTAGCAGCTTAATTAGCTGAAGTTCGCCGAGAAGATAATTCAATGAAGGTGAAGGCCTGTGGAGGTCTGATCGGCTCGGCTAGCACACGCTAACACAATCACTCAGTTAAAGCCATTTTCTCATTACTGCATGTTATTGCACCATTTTGGGGATAGTTCAGCCACAAATGAGAATTTACTCACCTTGAAGTGGTTACCAATCAATTGTGAGTTTATTTCTTTAGTTGAACACTAAAGCTGATATTTTGAAGAATGCTATTAACTTGTAACTGCTGACTTCAATGTGGGAAAACAAATCCCCATATAGAATCAATGATTACAGGTTTTCAACATTCTTTAAACTATTTTCTTTTGTGTTTAACAGAAGAAATGAAGTCAAACAAGTAAAGGGTGAGTAAATGATGAAAAGATGACAAAGAATTTCATGTTTGGGTGAACTGTACATTTAATTGTCATTTTACTGTCTTTTTACTTAGTTTTTGTTTTGGGTTTACTATAATTCTTCTTCTTGTTTAATATAATTCTTCTTCTTTGGCTCTCGATGAAGGCGGTCGCATTTTTTCCTTCTCCGTCCCTTATCTTTCCTGGTTGGCTCTTCTTGTCTCATCTTATTCTATCTCTGAGGCTCTCCGTGCCCTGCTATCCAAACGAATAAGGAATTATGGATTTGATCAACTGGTCTCTAAACGCGATTGACACCATCTTCTCAACGAGAAGTTTGGGCTCGGGAGAGCCCACTTGTCCTGCCGGGACGTTTGCAGCTGGATACGTGATGAACGGGTGGGAGAAGTGGCGTGTCGTGTGCTCTGTCCCTGGAGGATATTGAAGATATCTACCTATTCGGAACTTTGATAACAGGGTTTCTGCTGATGGGCTTATGCGGGGCCCTGGGGTATCGACGATTGATAAAAGCGGTCAGTGCTGCTCAAAACCCCACCAAGCTGGCCGGCTTGATTGAAACTATAATGGGCAGGTATGCTGCTAATCAGACTGCTGTATTAGACCGCAAATTTGAAAACATCGGGGTGAAATTAGCGGCTTTGCAACAAGATTTGGCCAGGACTGGAGACCAGCGACGGACATTAAATATCTGTAAAATTGGCAGATATTGACCTAAATTTGAAATACTTTCTTCTCTTTCGGCTCCCAGTGTTTTCCCAGCCAGATGGCCTCGGCTGGAGAAAAACAACTTCTCCCGGATAGCAAGATAAGGAGATGCTCTGAAATTCCTGCTCCAATGCCTTCGTGTGCTTTCACCCACTGGAGGGGGTAGGCGGGTCTGTGACCAGCGCTTCTTACAGCTGCAGGACGGATGGCTGCTGCCCTTACCGGACTATATCCACATCCCCTGTTCCAATTCCCTGTTGCGATGTTTTGTCTTGTCTATGTATGTGCTTGATTGCCAAGGCTTTTTTAATTCCCTGGTCACACTCTGCCCTAATTTAAGAGCAGGGTGAGAATACATACATTTCCTTATGTATCTTGCTTCCTTTTTTTCTAAATGCTACCTCCCGTTGACCTGTCTCTCCCTGAAATGTGATGTCTGTGCATGGTCGGGGGGGTCCAATTTCACTATATGTCAGTGTATGTGAATACATGGAGGTATATGTGACAAATAAAGGCTTGATTGATTGAATTGAGTTGAATTGTATTTTTTTTACGTCTTTTTTATGTTTTGTTAGTTATTAAGTATTTTAGTTTATTTCAGTTAGTTGCAAGGCAAAAAAATGTTAAAGTAATGCAAGAATGTTCATATATATAGTGGATTTTATTTTAAATAACACAAATAATTGTTATTTACATTGTTGTAAAGTCAACATAAAACAACAGTTATTGTCTTATTGTCAGTTACTTGCCCTGTTGTGTATTTCTCGATTAATTTACTGATAACAGAGCAATAGTCAGAATTACTACCCCCCCCCCCCCCCCCCCCCCCGCCCCCTGGTTATTTTTTTCACCAATTTCTGTTTAATGGAGGGAAGAATTTTTTCAACACATTTCTTGTCATAATAGTTTTAAGAAGTCATTTCTAATAACTGATTTACTGATTTATTTAATCTTTGCCATGGTGACAGTAAATAATATTTGGCTAGATATTTTTCAAGACACTTCTATACAGCTTAAAGTGCACTTTAAAGACTTAACTAGGTTAATTAGGTTAATTAGGCAAGTTATTGTATAACAATGGTTCATTCTGTAGACAATCGCAAAAAAAGGCTAATAATTTTGGTTAAAAAAATTGAAAATCAATTAATGATGCTTAGGTGACAAGTCTCCCGTCATCACATAGATGAAACCATCATCAGAAAAGAGATGTCATTGCACCAGGTAGGGAACATTTTTATTATGATTATTTATTATTATTATGAGGTGACACGGTGGCTTATCACTTTCGCCTCACAGCAAGAAGATCACTGTTTCGAGTCCCAGCTGGGCCAGTTAACAGTTCTGTGTGGAGTTTACATGTTCTCCTCATGTTTGCGTGGGTTTCCTCCAGGTGCTCTAGTTTCCCCCACAGTTTAAAGACATGCGCTACAAGTGAATTGAATAAACTGAATTGGCCATAGCGTATGTGTGTGTCTGTGAATGTGAGAGTGTATGGGTGTTTCCCAGTGCTGGAAATGCATCCGCTGCCTAAAACATATGCTGGAATAGTTGGCGGTTCATTCTGCTGTGGCAACAGGGACTAAGCCAAATAAAAATGAATGAACGAATTATTATTATTGGTCACACTTTAATACAATTCACGCTATTATCAAACCATTAACAAAATTAAGACTTCAATAAACTAATTAGCTGCTTTTTAATAATTAGAAAGGTTGCTATCGGGTAAGATTAGGAATGTAAAATTACAAATTAATCAAATAAACACATAATATCTTAATAGGCAAGTAATAAGCTAGTAGTAAATGGTGTGAATTGCTACCTAAACTAAAGTGTTCCCTTATTATTGAACAAATGTGATATAATATAATAATGAATAGGAGAAAACATGAAGAAAAGAAAATGCAGAGACTGTAGAAAATGTTAGCAATGCCAAATTATTGTTTAATTCTCAATATGCAAATAATTTGCAAAGAATGTTCAAGGTTGATGTGAGTTAAACATGCATCACATTTACAAAAACACCTATATTCCTTAACACCAGACTCACATTCATAGTGAGGTTTAGCGCCTGTTTTTTGTGCATTAATTAATTACAATTTACAATTACAGTGTAAATGTGCTCCCTTATAACAATTTCCTAAAGATGCTCCATAATTTAAAAGCGGTTTTCAAAGAAAATAAGCAGTGTAGTTATTATTTTATTGGAGTTCTCTTGCTGTGTTGCTTGTCAGAATCGCTAGCAGTGTAAAAGCAGAATGCTCTCCTGCTGTTTTGCAGTCACGCAGGAGCATTTATGCAGTCAGTGAGAACCTAGTCAACTAGTCAACCATCCTGACCCTTTCCTCAGAGCTCAGCTCATGTGAGAACACAGTGTGATTTTAACTCAAGAACACCGTTCATTAACACTTCTTTTAGAAGGTGTGCAGAATACTGATAGTGCATCAGCGTAGTTTTATGGCTTCTGGTAATAAATTGGATAATAATTTGCAACTAATCTAAAGAACTGTTTTATACTTTTTATGACACAGATATCCAAACACACGTCCTATTCTTAGATGTAGACGTCTCCAAAACCCGACAGGTGTTCAAATCTAAACTTGTTTTGTATTAAAACAAATATAAATATGCATATAATGAATAATACTGATAATAATAATCATAATAATAATAATAACATTATACAATAGCAAGTTGTCATGAATAAACTAAAAAAAGCCCCCAAGATGACAAAGGCATGGAGCCAGTGGTTTTTATATGTAGAAAATAATACATTTGTAATATTTCAATCCTTTAAATCTTTTTTCCTTTGTAAAGATATTTGTGTATTGCTGTACATCCTGTGTGTTTTAAGCAATGTGTATGCACAACTAACGCGTTCTGCCCTGGATTTTAGACCTGCTTTCAGCTGATCTATTGCACAGTCTATTTTAGTTCCTCAAAATAGCAACGCGCCAACAATGCACCTTAACACACCTCTTTTATAGACCGGCACACCCATGAGTCCACAAAATGGATTTGCTATTTAAACAATGTGGCACAAAATGGGAAAATTAGTGTTGCGCTGGTCTGAAAATAGCAACACAGCGTGCCAAACATGTCTTGCGCCTGTTAGTTAAAGGTTGGTTGTGAAATATTCAAAAGTGACAGTAAATACATTTTTATGCCACAAAACGTAATGTATATATATATTAAAAAATCTGATAAGTTATTTTGAATTGTTATAACATTTTACACAATCTTTCTGTTTTGTATTTCTGGTTGAATAAATAAATGAGTGAATATTAAAATATTCTAAGCTTAAAAACCTGGTGTTATGTTATCTAAAAAATTAAAATGTCTAAAAACAATGCTATAAATTACAGTATTTGTATTTTAACATTTGAAGAAATATCAATTGTTGTAAAGTTAAAAACTGTTTACTTAATTTTAGTTGCATTTTATTTAGTAATTTGTGCTTGCATGCTTGTCGGCTGATAATGTGCATGCCTTTTGATGTACCAAAAATATATCCCACAATTTTGTCAAATTGCTTACCATACTGTAGTGTTACTTTAATGGTGCCCTATAAAGAAAATCTGCTTATACTTATAGGCATAGTTGAATAATAAGAGTACATGGAAATGGCCATAATGTGAGCCTTAAACACCATTGGTTTGTCGTTCTTATGTAAATGACGTGAATGAAAAACAGGCTTATCAGAACACAATACAGACTGTTTGCTCTGCATTTGCATACTCTATTTGTTCACATGCATGTCAAGATGCAAAATGCAGGATATACGGATTATACATTTATTCAGCTCCAGCCTCAAGAGGCGTAAGGTATGTTTAATTGTACCTTAACACTGCAGTTTTCAACCTTTTAGGACACCCCCCCCCCCAAGTTTGTCCAATTTCACCCCTCCCCCCACAAGCCAAAAATATAATGCATACTTACATATTCACTTACATATTAAGTGCGTAGCATTAATTACGTTAAAACATTAATATATAACTTATCTGATTTGAGGTGATGAGCCTGTTTGTGTGAGGACAACATGCTAATTCATGGTTGGATTTCTGAAATTACTAACTGTAAATAATCTTCCACTATCAATAAGCGTGAGCCATAGCCTATATGCTTTTGATGTACATACATGCAGAAAATGCTGCTTCACAAAGCCAAGTTCGCAGAGCCCTGACAGGCACGCACCTACCGAGTCAATAAAGGGCCGCAGACACACACATCGCAAAATGCAGAAAGTGTTTTTCTTTCCATTCGCCATGCGGTATTAAATTCCATTAAAACAACTCTTCCACCAGTCCTTACTCCATACTCGTGTGCTTCTAATACACCAGTTTGTTAAAGGGGAATGAATGAAATGTTCATGAGTGAAAGTGAAACTGTTGAATGGCAGTTAAAGTCTAAAAAATAAAGGTGAAACACCTGAATTTACATGAAACTCTGCAGCAAACGTACCTGTAAATAGCCTGGTGACGCAACATTCAAAAAGCACTTCACGTAAACACCATAATTATTCAGATTAAGGCAAATAACTATTACTGATGTCCATGTAAACGTAGGCAGTAGTGTCTTCAAAGTAAAGTCACTTGAAAGATCCAGAAGGGCATCCTGCTGATTTGATTCAGAAGGGCACTTTTTTGTCAGATGCTCACCGGTTTTACTTACCACCTATTTAAGGAGGTCTCGGTACGCTTTTTTGGTCCGCTTTTGGTGCACACTCGAGCGCAATTGCTACATTCACACCTGCCCAACCGAACAGCACCAAGAGGAAAAACGAACTCTAGTGCGATTCAACTGAACTTAATAAGGCAGGTGTGAAAACACCCTAATATAATGTAATCTCCTCATTGTGGGGTCACAATCCAATGGAAAAAAAAAAACCCAAATGCTGATTCCTTTTTATTTACATGTTGTTGTTTTTTTATTTAACTATTAACTACCAGTTTTATCTTCTGTAGGTTATGGATGAAATATGTTAATTCTAATAGTTTAATAAAATTATTTTGATTTTTGGAAAGCAACACAGTGGCTCAGTGGTTAGCACTGTCGCCTCACAGCAAGAAGGTCACTAGTTCGAGTCATTTCTGTGTGGAGTTTGTATGTTCTCCCCATGTTTGAGTGGGTTTTCATCTGGGTGCTCCGCTTTCCCTCACAATCCAAAGACATGCGCTATAGGTAAAGTGAATAAACAAAATCGGCCGTAGTGTATGTATGTGCATGTGAGAGTGTATGGGTTCTTCACCGTGTGAATGCAAACATATGCTGGATAAGTTGGCGATTCATTTCTCTGTGGCGACCTCTGATGAATAAAGGGACTAAGCTAAAGAAAAATGAATGAATAAGTGATGTTTCTCAATCCAATAGAACACCTTTAGGATGTAGTGAAATGGGAGATTCGCATCATGGATGTGCAGCCAACAAATCTGCAGCAACTGCGTGATGCTATCATGTCAATAAGGACCGAAATCTCTGAGGAATATTTCCAGTACCTTGTTGAATCTATACCACAAAGGATTAAGGCTGTTTTGAAGGGAAAAGGGGG
The DNA here is from genome assembly GCA_903798205.1 of Danio tinwini. Taxonomy (NCBI): domain Eukaryota; kingdom Metazoa; phylum Chordata; class Actinopteri; order Cypriniformes; family Danionidae; genus Danio; species Danio tinwini. The sequence continues at coordinate 11,344,786 of CAIGQZ010035013.1, forward strand.
TCCAACCCGGTACTAGTAAGTGTACCTAATGAAGTGGCCGGTGAGTGTATATATACTGGTATATATTTATATATAGAACAACATTAAGTTTTGAATGATACAGTATATATAGCCTGCATATGAATTAAACTACTACTTTTTTTACAGGATGAGGACTAATATTCCAAGCATAATTCGTCCAGAACAAACACTGCTATGTAATTAAATGCTATTAAGAAAAAGAGTGTGTGTGAGTGTGTGTGTGTGTGTGTGTATATATATATATATATGTATATATATATATATATATAGTAAGGAGGCAGTTTTAGTCTCTTTGCCTTCAGCAGGGGTCAGTAGAGAGCCTTAGTAAGAGACTGCCGTCAAAAAGCTGCACACAAACAGCACACACTCTTTAAACAGATTAATGATCTGGGGATGGCGGAGTACATGGGTAACTGATGAAACTAGTTATCAGAAAAAACAAGAAGCTGTATATCATAGAGTGTCCTCAAAACCAGCCTCTGAGATTACTGAATAATGGGATGCAAGTCAGATGACAAAAGAAAATGATCGTACATCAGTGTTTAATAAAAAAGCACTTTATTTAAAGTGTCACAAACTGTTTCGACTGAAACACAAGGTCATATGAGAAGATCCAAGTGTAACTCAACAAACTGAGAATGAAAAACCATGATGGCAATCAAGTTTGGCCTTGTTTAAAGTTTGGATCAAGTTTGGCCTTCTGAACATATGCCATATCTAAAAATGTAAGCAACAAATGATAATATAATATGTGGAAAACAGAATATAGATAAAACATGTTACAATTATCTTTTCATTCTTAAAATAACATTGGGTAACGACTTGACGTCCATACTCAAATCAAATGGAGTGTCTGTAGTGTGCCATTTATACATTGACGATTGATGGGGTCAACTTTTTTGGTATTAGTTTGTGTAATACATGCTTCAGTGGATCAAATGTATGTGTTTATTTAAATTACATCTAATTTATTCATAAAATGCCTTTACGCTGTCAGTGTTTTGTAGTGATGGGCTATTTAGTGTATTCAACCTGCTATTTTGACTAACTTTAGGACAAACTTTACAAACAATGCATCTAATTTGATGATACTTTTAGAAACAAACACCTTTTTTATAAGACGGGATTTTCTCCATGTCTTGTAAACTCTTACGGTGTCTATCGATGCTCTAAATCTGCTGGTTCCAGACTGTTGAATGACTTTTTTCTCGCATGAACTGATTGGCGCTAGTATGCATTCACAATGGTATGAACCATTATAGGGGTAGTCAAATGGATGTCTATTATTCTAATTATTAACAATAATATTTAAAATACAGATTAGAGTGCACTTTTTTCTCAGTTCAAAGGGTTAACCCCTCCAAACATCTTGTTTTGACGTCGTTCAGGGGGGATCAAGCCTTAATACGGAGGGTCAATCCCTTTAAACCCACCTGTAATTCGCACACTGAGTGACTGTAACCTGTTATCTGACCGTAACCTTTTGTGTGATATAAATCTCCTTGGTACATTTCCACTGAGTGGTACGGTATGGTACGGTTCGGTACACTTTTATGGCGATAAGTTAATTTTCCACTGTCAAAAGATATCAAAAAGCGAACCGTACCGTACCACTTTTTGGGTATCCTTTGCAAAGGGTACCTAGCACAACACAAGGGTACCAAAAGGTACAGAAAGACCCAACTGAACGCTATTAGTTTACAGAGATACGTCACCAGCTCATGCACAAGCTACAGTAGGAGAATGGAAACAAAGGAGGCGCCGTTTTGAAATACACAGCCGAGACATTACATCATAATAATTTATACATATAATAATGAGCCATGGTCGACCCGAGCTTAAACCTTGTCGTCTTGATGACCAGCCACAAAGCCAAAAGAAGAGTAGAATCTGCCCTGTGCCCTGTAGTTGTTTACAAGGACGTCTAAAGTGCGAGTGGTTTCGCTTTCTCGTGTGTGCTCTTCGTGCGTCTATATTTGAAATAACAAACTTCTTGAGCTGATGATAAGAACGTGCGCGTGATTATTGATGTGCTTCTGACATTAAATCCTTTCAGAAAAGGACAAACACGAGAGTGAAGCGTGACAAAGGAGAAGCTCGAAAAAACTAAAAAGCAAATGATTCTTTCAGCAAGCAAAAAAACTTCCACGTTTAACTATTATCATCACCTTTTGGACTATTATGAACCCAGGAATGATGGAATTACTTTCTAACATGAGGTTACATGTGCTGGTGAAGATTAAAGATGCAGATGAGAGGTTTGCGCTGACTGGGCTATATGTTGCGTGTTGTTTTTGAACCCAAATAAGCTCTAAATGTATGTCATGTGTAATTTTTCTGTAATTGGTAACATATCGGATACTGTAAAGGGCTGTATTCATATATGTTGCATTTATTTATTTAATTATTTATTTATTATAATTGCAGACGTTACAGTAGGCTATTTCACACTCATTGATCTACAGTTATAATCAAATCATGTTCATAGAAAGGTTAATAATGAACATTTATACACAAGTATTTGTGTATGAAGCATCTGTTTTGTGAGAAGTGCTTCTCATATGATATGTGAACGACCCATACAGCTTTACTTTGACATTTTCTCGAGCGAGAATGACGTCGACTGAAACTTTCTGTCATTTTCTGACCATTGGTACCCTTTTGACAGTAAAAAACACAAGCCTGATAAAGGTGACCCTTACCGTACCATATACCACTCAGTGGAAACAGGCCACTAAAGTGTATGTAAAGTGATGTAGGGTTAAAATGTTCGCCATGAACATGAATGATGCTCCAGTACCTGCCATATTCCAGAGGTTAAAGGATCCAAGCAGGCAAAGGACGTCAGATTGATGTTGTACCCAAACACTATGGGGACGTTGTGTTTTATTTAGAAATAAAAATCGGGTGGATGTCAGAACCCAACATTAGGCCAATATCAATGTTCAACATCCCACCTAAATCAACCAAATATCATGATGTCATAATATTTTACTAGATGTTTTCACGATACTAGTATTCAGCCTAAAGTGCCATTTAACAGCTTAACTAGGTTAGTTAGGCAAGTCATTGTAGTATAACGATGGTTTGTTTTGTAGAGAAAAAAAATGCTTAAGGGGGCTAGTAATATTGAACTTATAATGTTTTTAAAACTATTAAAAACTGCTTTTATTCTAGCCAAAATAAAACAAATAAGACTTTCTCCAGAAGAAAATATATTATAGGAAATACTGTGAAAAATTCTTTAATCTGTTAAACATCATTTGAGAAATATTTGAAAAAGAATTCACAAGAGGGCGGATAATTTTGACTTGAACTCTACATTAATAACACTAGTAAAAAAGGTCTGTCTCCTAGGTGTTCACATTATTTTATTTTCTCCAAATCCCTGTACATGTCCAGTGGCACAGTGAGTGAGCAGCATTTTTAATTACTCTCTATGGGAACTGAATGGCAGGCTTGTGTAAAAGAATGTGGATTTGACAGAAGAGCGGAGCAAATGGGGAGAAAGTCGGAAACTGCTGAACATAATGCAAATGAAAGGCAAAAAGTTCAGGGCATGAGCACAGCGCTGTAGGTGTAGGGAAGTCTGTCATAAGCTTTTCCAAATCTGTCAGAATTGCTGGAGGTCCTGCCAGATTTAGTGCTTAAAGTCTCATCATTAGGGAAAGTGACTCTATTAAACCCAGTATAAGTTTTACAGATTTCTCATAGATTTCCGAAAAGTCCTCAAATATTAAATGAGGGATAAGTCGTGCAAAATATGGTGGTTTGCAGAGACTGACAAAATTAAATAATTCTTCCATGTAAAACTTAGCTTAGTGGGATTATTAGGAACAGCATTTTATGAATGACACAGTTGCTTAAAAACTGGCTTGAGAATAAATATCCTGCATTTTTATGGATTCTAATTATAAACAAAAGACTAAATAACTTGTTTTCAGTTTATCTAATCAAATAAATTTATTTCACAGCAAATGCTTATTCTTTTCAATACAGTTTTACCACCATTTATTCATTCATTCATTTTCTATGCGGCTTAGTCCCTTATTAATCAGGGGTCGCCACAGCGGATGAACCGCCAACTTATCCAGAATCTGTTTTACACAGCGGATGCCCATCCAGCCGCAACCCAACACTTAGAAACACCCATACACTCTTGCATTCACACATGTAGACTGCGGCCAAATTAGCTAATTCAATTCACCTATAGTACACGTCTTCGGACAGTGGGGGAAACCGGAGCACCTGAAGAAAACCCACACGAACACGAGGAGAACATGCAAACTACACACAGAAACGCCAACTGACCCAGTCGGGGCTCAATCCAGTGACCTTCTTGCTGTGAGGCAATCGTGCTACCCACTGCGCCACAGCAGGGGGTAGCACAAAGGGGGTATGCAGTATACGCGGCACATGGGGGCGCCACACACGGGGGAGCACCATTGTGCCAGAATAATTTTTTTAATTATTATTTTATTATTTAATGATAAAATATTTTTCAATGATAAAAATAAATATTTATTTTTTTGTTAAAAATGTTTTTTTTTTTGCAATTATACGAGTATAATGTTGTATTTTATGAAATAAAAAATTATACCACTCCTCCTCCTCTGTTGACCATTTGATTGATCCGTTGCTCGGTTGCAGTCACGAGTTCAGAATGGAGAGAATGAAGAGACGTGTAGAGCAAAAAAGAAAACGAAAAAACCAAACAATGCCTTTAAATGAAAACTGCCGTGACAAATTGGATAATAAGAGATCGGTAAGCTTAACCAACACTATTATTAACATACTTTTAATAAACTTCTTATGTTTTTGGCAGCGACAGGGTGGCCATATCATTACTTATTCATTATCTCCACCTAGTCACTGGGCTTTTACAGACGAGGCAGGGGGACAGTGATGCAACTATTGCTGTAGCCACTGAGATATTAGCCTGTGTCTCTTCATTTTCTTAGTTTGGTGTTTGTTTGTGCTGTTCTCATGTGTTTATGGATGAGATGTTAAGGGTGTCTGTATGAACCTGCTGAAAAACAGCATTCATGCCGAGTCAGGGCCCTTTCCTGTTTAAAAATGATAAATAAATAAAAAAACGCCTCACAGCATGAAGCTCGCAGGTTCGAGCCTCGGCTGGTTCAGTTGGCATTTCTGTGTGGAGTTTGCATGTTCTCCCCATGATCACGTGGGTCTCCTCCGGGTGCTCGGGTTTCCCCCACAGTCCAAAGACATGTGGTATAGGTGAATTGAATAAACTAAATTGTCCGTAGTGTATGTGTGTGAATGTAAGAGTGAATGGATGTTTCCTGGTGTTGGGTTGCGGCTGGAAAGGCATCCACTGCGTAAAAGCTATGCTGGATAAGTTGACAGTTCATTCCGCTGTGGCGATTCCTTATAAAAAAAAGGGACTAAGCCGAAAAGAAAATGAATAAATGAAATAAAAAAAACATTCACCAGATTCTAGACATTATTATGCAAGCTTTTCCAGCCTAAACTTAAAAACTAAACTAAACTCGACTAGCTTCATTAGAGTTTTAGTGGAGAATTAGTAAACTGATATAGCATTCAAAATTGGCTTACAGAAATGCTTGCAGATTTACATGTAAATAATAATGTTTTTTGGGAGACCATCAAAATGTACTCTTAGCAAATAAGCAGCTCGTATATTAAGCAGTCTAATAATAGTTTATTTTATCTGCTTACACATACAGGGGTTGGACAATGACGCTGAAACACTAGCCAATTTAGTGTTACAGGTTTCATGGCTAAATCTAACCAGCATGGTGGCCAATCTTCATTGACTGCACATTTCACCAGTAAAAGCAGAGTGTAAAGGTTTAATTAGCACATTTTTGCTTATAATATTGCAATGCATATGACATTATGGGTGACACATCACAGTTCAAAAGAGGACAAATAGTTGGTTCACGTCTCGCTGACGCATCTGTGACCAAGACAGCAAGTCTTTGTGATGTATCAAGAGCCACAGTATGTGTGATATAATAATAGCCACAGTAACACCTCGACTCTCCTGTTTCCACCAAAACTGTTCATCAGGAGCTCCACAGGGTCAATATTCATGCCTGGGCTGCTATAGACAAACCTTTGGTCACTCGTGCCAATGCCAAACATCGGTTTCAAAAATCTTGATCTGTGGACAATGTGAAACATGTATTGTTCCCTGATGAGTCCACCTTCACTGTCTTTCCCACGTCCGGGAGAGTTGCGGCATGGAGAAGCTCCAAAGAAGTGTACCACCCAGACTGTTGCATGGCCAGAGTGAAGCATGGGGTGGATTAGTAATGGTTTGGGCTGCAACATCATGGCATTCCCAAGGCCCAGTACTTGTGCTAGATGGGTGTATCACTCCCATGAACTACTAAACCATTCTGGAGGACAATGTACATCCAATGATTCAAACATTTATTGGAAAAATGAATTTATTTATTTATTTATTTTTCTTCTTTTCATTAAACATTTGGATTGCTTAGGGTGATATATTAACCAAACTTCTTCTCTGTGACATGCAGCTACTATATTAAATACTAATTAGCATTTTGCAGAAGTAGATGCAGCTACTGGAAAGATAGAGCGACATCGATATCTGAAAATAACTTTAACTTTCCTGTACAATGAGATGTGCTTAAAGGTGTGAAGACAGCATGCTGCAGAGCATGCCTTATCTGATAATAATGTCAGCTTGTGTGCACAGAAAAAGAGGAAGTATGTTTGGGTGCAGCTGCTGGAGAACTGGAGAATGATTGACAAGTGACGAATTCCACTAAACTCCACCTGTTAATATCAGCTGTGTATAAATTCTTGAGTCAGGAAATGTACAGTTGGTTGCTCACCTCCTGGATGTAATTCTTGCATTGCATTGGGGATAACCAGAATTCTGTTAATCGAATTATTAATTTATATTTAATAAATGACTAATATTTTTGACTGAAGAAAACCCTCTCCTGACCTTTTTTTATTGAACATGCTTGGTTAAATTGGTTAATTGGTTAAATATTCCAAGTCGTTGTATCCTAAAGGTGCTATGTATCAGGATGATAATGCACCAATACCTACAGCAAGACTTCTACAAATTGTCAGGTATGTACTCAATATTTTCAAGTGGAATGTTTCACAAAACAGTAAATAAAAGAAAATCAACAATAGCAATGAACAAACAAACAAACAAACAAACAAACAAAAATGATTAGATCGTAAAAAACGTTAGAGTGTAGTTAAAAAGTGGCATACTTAGGCACCTTTCCTAATCATTAAATGGTAAGCAGGATGTCCTTTATTCTTTCACACATATACCTGAACACCTCAAGAATTGTGGCTTACTGTGAGTTTCTTGCAGACTCCATTCCATGATCTTCATTAGAGTGGACGTGGTCTGCCACAGCAAAAACTACATGCGGTTCACTGATTATCCAGGGGTAATTAAAACTCAGCATTGATTATGTAGACTGATTGAGGTAATTAATATCCTCTCAGCAAAGTGATGAACTACTCTAAGAAAGCATACGCGCTCACAACAATGCAACAATCTACATCCTTGATCTCCAAATTACAGAGAGGAGAATGTGTAGGGGTGAGCTTGATTAGAAAGCTTTCCTCATAATAACTTTCAGACGCTTTTTAAATCACATTAAGTTAATGAACACCGCGAATCGTCCGACTTGCAACTCCATATACAGCTGGAGGAATGAAACCGCTCTCGCGATGATGGATATTGGTTGTTTTAGCCTCTTTTTTTTGGGTTGGCTTGGGTAATCTGAATTAACATGTATTAACCTTTCCCTAAGCACTTCAGGGAACTCCATATTCAGAAGTGTCCAGCAGGCATAAACTCCATCGTCAATAAATGCATGGCCACCTGTTCTCCTCAACATGCGGAACGGACTCTGGATTTGTATTCAACAGCCTCAGACTGCACCAAAAGCTCGACGATTCATTAATCATTCAGAGGATCTGCAGGTGTAAGCCATTCACATGAGCTATGACTGACTGAAAAAGCCGTGGACAGAAAGTCAAGGACGGTTCAGAAAGGCATCCATGGGGCACATGTAGACTTGAACCAACAGGTTGGCTCACTACCAGAGTATGTGAGAGATGAAAGCAGAGTTGTGAAAATCAGAAGCCCTGAAGCGCATATGCAGAGCTTTCTTTTTCCATTTAGTCGACTGTCTGTTCGGTTCCACTCCAAAATTGCTGCAGTAGCTCTCCAACACAACTAGTAAACATCTTTTCATGGCCAAAAAATTCAAAAACATGGACTATAGCAACACAGCGCATAGACTAAGGCAAATTAGGTTGCAAAAATGCATTGATAATGTATACAATAAAAAAATAATCTTAAATTACAGTAAACTCATGCAGTAAACTCAGTAAATTAAATTAATTATTCAAAAAGTCTCCATCCATCCATCCATCTACAGTATTTTCAACCATATATCCAGGACCGTGTTGTGGGGGCAGCAGTCTCAGGAGTAAATCCCAGACTTCACTATCCCCAGAATCTTTCTCCAGCACCTCCGGGGGTATCCCAAGGTGTTTCCAGGCAAACAGAGAGACATAGTCCCTCCAGCATGTACTGGATTTTCCCTAGGGCCTTCTCCAAGTGAAACAAGCCCGGAACACCTCCCTAGGTAGGCGTCCAGGGGGCATACAAAACAGTTGCCCGAGCCAACTTAACTGGCTTCTTTCAATGTAAAGGAGCAGCAGCTCTATGCTAAGATTCACCCAAGTGACCTAGTTGACCTTATCTCACCTACAATTCACCTATATCCTGACTTCTAGTTGACCATTTGGTATCAGTAGTGGCTTCTTTGAAAGACAAATGCCTCTATATTACGCTTATTTTACCAAAATAAAATATGATCATGCCTTGATTTTTAATTATTTAATTAGGACAGTAACATCTGACTTTGCTTAGACAAAAGCCTTGTCACTGAACAGAAATAATGTACAGTATAGAATATAAAGTCATGCTGCAGTGGAAAAAGAATTAGTATTGAGTGTGACTCCCATGAGCTTGGAGGACTGCATCCATACATCTCTGCAATGACTCAAATAACTTATTATTAAAGTCATCTGGAATGGCAAAATAGCATTCATGCAAGACTCCCAAAGTTCATCAAGATTCTTTAGATTCATCTTCAATGCCTCCTCCTTCATCTTACCCCAGACACACTCAATAACGTTCATGTCTGGTGACTGGGCTGGCCAATTCTGGAGCACCTTGACCTTCTTTGCTTTCAGGAACTTTGATCTGGAGGCTAAAGATGAGAAAGAGCGCTATCCTGCTGAAGAATTGTCCCTCTCCTGTGGTTTGTAATGTAATGGGCAGCACAAAGGTCTTAATACCTCAGGCTGTTGATGTTGCCATCCACTCTCCAGATATATTACATGCCCTCATACTGAATCTAACTTCAAACCATTATTTTTCTTTTACTAAACAAGACTGATTTCTGGTGAATCTTGGGTCTGTGCAGGTTCCAGTAGGTCTTCTGCAGTATTTGTGATGATTGGGATGCAGTTCTACAGATGGTTCATCTGAAAAATCTACCTTCTCCCACTTTTTCAAATGATCAACTAGAAGTCAAGTTATTATTTTTTGCTCCTACAACTGTGATAGACGACAATACTTTTGTCAGGTAGTTTATTCACACTGTCAAAAAAGGACATTATAATTGTTTAGTGTTGCTAATTCGGACTATTAGTATATAATTTGAATGATGTCACATGCATGTGATTATTGGCTGTTTTAAAATGTTGGTCATCTAGTCAGAATTACTGAACCATAACTACTCTGCATGTCCTGCAACATCAGTGTAAAAAACAAATGATGTCAATGCAGAGGATGACCAACAGAGACATAAATCATACATACTGTAAACCTGAAGCAGAGAGACCACGATCAGGAGAGCCAGAAATAGGTCAGGATGAGCCTCTGCTCTCTTTAATACATCCAACCCTTTCAATAAATGATAAGTGTCAATTTCGAGACCTCCAGCGTCTCATAAACTCATGGCAAGGATCAGTCTCTGCAATATGAGCGCAGATTAAAGTTTAAATGGGAAGCTCTCATCGCACCTGGTGAAAATCCACGACCACAGATCCTGGCAAAAGCAGTGGTGCATTCTGAGACATGCTGGGATATTGTTTTTTTCTTTCTGTGACTCTTTAACAATGCACAACTACATACATACCATCAAAATCAGCCTCTTTTACATCAGACTCAACTTACTAGAGCTTACAGTGCACACACTCTCAAAATGCTAAGAAGCTACTGCAAGTTCAACTTAAGGGCAGGATATACTTAAAACAAAATCTAAGAGCAAGCTGGTGTCTGCCAAAGATAGCTTCATTTTGGGTTCATTTGAGGAGCTTGTTAAATCCAACTTTCTGGAATAGTTTTGCTCTGGTTGAACTTTGAACTACTGATACATTGCGATTATGCTGATCACTTTCCAATCTGACATCAACATGATTAATCACAACTCTGTTTATTTGATTATTATTGCAGAATTGCAAATATTTTTGAAGCATAAAACTCTTTGTAAAGTTCTGAATCCTAAAAGTTTGTTCATTTACCACATTCTCAGGTTTAAATTGTACATTTAACAACAGACTTACTGTAAAGCAATGTGAATCTGCAGAAGTCAAGTCAAGCTAATTGTTTGTGGAAGCTATACATTTGTTGATATTTATATACAGTATATATGAAGAGTTCAGATGCAAAAACCTCTAAAACCGGGCTCAGACTACAGGAGTTTTAGCCCGACTAATGCCTGATTTTTACCTCCTGAGAATTGGAGATGAAATTCTCTCGAGGACTAAAGGCTGGCTCACACTGTGCAATGTTTTATAATAATGAACGATTGTAGCATGTCATACAGCATGAACATGGCTCTCTTGTCACACTGTAAGATCTCCGCAATCATAATGTCAGACTGGGGTGCGTTTCCCAAACAACGACGTAACTCGCAGATGAACTATTATAGTAAGATGCATTGTTTGGGAAAAGAACGATGTAGTGATGAGTGTTTACCAAAACCTCTTTCTCTGTTGCAGATCCATCGTTCGAACCACCTTAGTTGGAGTAACAACTTCTTTAGAGAAGAACCTCATAATTTCTTTGTGCAAATAATATAGTTTTACACAAACACGCATTTAAAAACAATCCGATATTAGTTTTGGTAAAACATGCACTTGTTTTCCATATTAATTAAAATATATGTAAATGGCACATATAGAGCCTGTGTTTCCTTTACAAATATTATTGTTATTCTAAAACATAAAATCAAGTACAAAAGCTAACATGTATTCTAATATCATATAAAAATCATATAAATAAATAAATAATTAGGCTATTTATAAAGAAATGAAATTTTATATTTATTATTTATTAGTAAATGAAAAAAATCCTACTTTAATAATAATAATATTAATGATGATGATGAGTATTATTATTACTATTGTTATTATTATTATTATTATTAATATTATTATTATTATTCATTCATTCATTCATTCATTTTCTTTTCGGCTTAGTCCCTTTATTAATCTGGGGTTGCCACAGCGGAATAAACCGCCAACTTATCCAGCATTTGTTTTACACAGCAGATGCCCTTCCAGCCGCAACCCATCTCTGGGAAACATCCATGCACACTCATACACTACAGACAATTTAGCCTACCCAATTCACCTGTACTGCATGTCTTTTGACTGTGGGGGAAACCGGAGCACCCGGAGGAAACCCACACGAGCGCAGGGAGAACATGCAAACTCCACACAGAAACGCCAACTGACCCAGCCAAGGCTCGAACCAGCGACCTTCTTGCTGTGAGGCGACAGCACTATCTACTGCGCCACTGCGTCGCCCATTATTTTTTTTATTATTATTATTATTATTATTATTATTATTATTATTATTATTATT
>CAIGQZ010035013.1:11356757-11377132 GCA_903798205.1 Danio tinwini
TATTATTATTATTATTATTATTATTATTATTATTATTATTATTATTAATTATTATTAGTATCATTAGTATTATTAGTATTATTAAGTAGGATATTGTTTATTTAAGTCTACTTTTACAATTTGACACATGCAAACCACTGGCCCATGTCATATACAGTAGGCTACATTTCTTCATATGTAACCTACTATGAAATAAAAGCACTAAAGTATGCTATGTTTTTTGTTTTCATAAGCTTTGGAGTAATGACTGTAAAAAACATACTAGCTTTGGAAACGTAACATAAATTCCGCTCCGCTGTGTTCAAAATGACATCCATGTTATCAAAGTGCACTGCGAAGGGGGCGCAATTGTAAACATGAAGATCGCTAAAACTGAACTGTAAAAATACTTTGCTTATTACTCAGCAAATGACACCTAAGAGTGATGACTTTAATGCTTTTTATGTTTAAATTTAAATGTTAAATTTTATGTTAGAATGTTCTAAACGAATAGGGCATTGGGGGGATAACTGGGAATAGAACACAGCCATGAACTATGTTTCTAACTACAGCTCCAGAGGTGTAGTTGCAAGTGCACAAGTTTGCGACGCAGTTTGCGAATGTTCATTGGAACAATGGATTTGTAACCGTGCAGCCCCAATAATAATAATAATAATAATAATAATAATAATAATAATAATAATAATTGTGACGCGGTGGTAGTGCTGTCGCCCAAGCAAGAAAGTCGCTGGTTTGAGCCTCGGCTGGGTCAGTTGGCATTTATGTGTGGAGTTTGCATGTTCTCCCCATGTTCGCGTTGTTTTCCTTCTGGGTGCTCCAGTTTCCCCCACAAGTCCAAAGACAGGTACAGGTGAATTGGGTATGCTAAAACTGTAGTGTATGAGTGTATGTGTGTGTGTGTGTGTGTGTGTGTGTGTGTGTGTGTGTGTGTGAGTGTGTATGGATGTTTTCCAGTAATGGATTGCAGCTGGAAGGGTATCCGCTGCATAAAACATATACTGGACAAGTTGACAGTTCATTCCGCTGTGGCGACCCCAGATTAATAAAGGGACCAAGCCGAAAAGAAAATGAATGAATGAATGAATATATTATTCATAAAACTCTGAATAAAACTCTTGAGTGTTATGTGACCTGCTGGTTTCAGTTGTGCCACTTTGCCATTCATAAATCCTCTTCCAGATCTTCATGGTATAATATAATGTTCATCAAATGCACACTTCAAAACTTTGCTAAATAGTAATCCTGTTACTGTCCACCTATTGTTTCATGCTTACTATAAATTCTGACATACCACTCGACTACTTTTTAAGTAGGCATGCAAGGCCTAGAAATAACCCGGCAAGTGTGTTAGAGCAAGGCACACTCGTTTTAGAGCCACATCAAGCTTACAACAACAGACATAAACCAGATGAGAGGCGATGTGTAGAACAAACCAAACCAACTAGCCAGCCCAATGTTGACTGACGTCCTGATGAAGTCTAATGGTTGACCGTCAACTTGGAATGTCCCAGTTTTTACACAGAGTAATGTGTTGAAGCAGGGTTACACTGTATCACACAAACTTTCATACAAATGTTCATACCTTCATAGAGCCAGTCGGTTAGGCCATTGAATATCACACCCTCCTTTCCAGTAGAAACCAGACGAATGGATCTGTTCTCCACTGTGGCCCGGTAGTAGATGTTATTCTCGAATATAAAGATCTAGAGAAATAAACAGAAACACAAACACAACGCAATCAAATTCTGACGGATAGGCCAGGAGGGCCGTACTGCTGATGACATTTGCAGTATGAATGGAGAACTTTAAACGGGTCATATCATGCAGTTTTTATTATTACATTTTTTCCCTGAAGTCCTTTTATAATGGTAGTAAGTTTTGTTCGCCCTCTCTTTGACCCCTTTGCAGCTGTAACACTGATTTCATTTTTTCAAAAATAGCTGGCTACTGCCTCGTTATGCTTTTTATAACTTCATGTGATTATGTAGTGTGTAATAGAGATGTTTGTGAATGTAAACGGTCTGCTAAGCTATTGTCTCTCAAACAAAAGATCTGATTAGTAGTCAGTCATTTCAGTCTTTCTTGCTGCATAAAAATACAGTGTTTTTGCAACACATTCTGACTCCAGACCCATCACATATTGACAGTCGGCCAGGACCCCTTCTCTTCACTGTTTTATTCTTGGTTAGCCCACTGGTGTTATTTTAAGACATGTAGGTTGTCGTAAATGAGAAACCTTTGGTGTCTAATGGCTGAACATGATCAGCTTTCCGTCATATCCAAAAGCACACATTTTTTCATTGTCAGCCAATTCCTTTGTAGGTCATAAGGGCTGATTCCAATTTCCGCTCTTGGGTACATTGATAGCACTTTACACTATGGGAAACATATTTTAGTTAATGCTAGGGCTGGGCGATTTGCCCTAAAATCTAAATCTTGATTAATTGAACATTTTAACTCGATTAAGATTAATGAACGATTATTTTATTAATTTTTTTTAGCCCTCACAGTTCACTGACTGGTTTTGTACAGTAAGTACGCTCACAAATTACAAGTGAGAGATTTTTGTATGAAGGGTGCATTACTTGATTTTAAAAGGCTGCGCCTGACCATGTGCTCAATGCAGAAGTATAAATCAGCCTTAACAGAGCGGGGTCACATGACTCCACACGTGGTAGGGAAAGTAATTGAAAAAATTGACCCGGAAAAATTTGATGGATTATTGGTTCTGAATGTCGATTTCGATTACTTTTTGATTAATCGTCCAGCCCTAGTTAGTGTATTAGCTTAAATGAACATTTATTACAGCAGTATCTATTCATGTTAATGTTATTATAGGGCTGTCTGGAACACTTGATTCTGATTGGTCAGTCATAACATTCAAAACTATGTTATTCCTAAATAATAAACACTGAATAACACAGACTCGTCAGGGAACTTCGAATCCCCTTGACCGTTGAATTACCATGACTTCCCTTGACATACATTACCTTGACTTATGTCTGTTTGTCACAGTCTAGTGAATGAATAGCATGTAAGTTAGTCTATTCTCCATTCAAACAGTTTCGTTTTTGGCAGATTTGCATTTTTGACTGTTTAGCGCCATCTCGAGGCTAAATCATGTGCAGGTTAGTGTATGCTCCATCAGCTCTATTCAGCTGTTTTAATTTCTGTAAGCTTTGGTGTTTTATTAAGTAAATGAAAAACTATTATGGCTCAGAACAATGTTCAGAATAACTAGAACAACCTCCTGGATGTACTTTATTCCTAACCTAAGCAGCACAGCGTTTGATTTTAATAATGAATTAGTAAATGTTGAACTATGGTTTGTAAATGCTGTACAATTATTGTTCATAGATTTACATGAACTAACATTAACTACACGCCCAGTATTGTAAAGTGTTACCATTTAACCCTTGTGTACAGTTGTATTGTGTATTGACTACCCTTTAGCTATGTTTGTAGCTGTTTTCGCCCCAATGACTTTTATTTTGATGACATTTTTTGATTGTAAAACCCTGACAGCATATATAGCTACTACCTGACAAAAGTCTTGTCGTCGAGCTCAGTTGTAAGAGCAACAAATAATAACGTGGCTTCTAATTGGCAGAAGGTCAATGTTTTTGCAGAACTATCTGTTGAACTGCATCCCAATCATCACCAAATACTGCAGAAGACCTATTGGAACCTGCATGCACCCAAGATTCTCAAAGAAATCAGTCAAGTTTGGTAAAGGAAAAGTCATAGTTTGGGGTTACATTCAGTATGGGGGCATGCATGAGGTCTGCAGAGTGGATGGCAACAAAAACAGCTTGAGGTCTCAAGACATTTGTGCTGCCCATTACATTACAAACCACAGGAGAGGGCAAAATCTTCAGCAGGATAGCGCTCTTTCTCATATTTCAGCCTCCACATCAAAGTTCCTGAAAGCAAAGAAGGTCAAGGTGCTCCAGGATTGGCCAGCCCTGTCACCAGACATGAACATTATTGAGCATGTCTGGGGTAAGATGAAGGAGGAGGCATTAAAGATGAATCCAAAGACTCTTGATGAACTCTGGCAGTCCTGCAAGAACGCTTTCTTTGCCATTCCAGATGACTTTATTAATAAGTTATTTGAGTCATTGCAGAGATGTATGGATGCAGTCCTCCAAGCTCATGGGAGTCACACACAATATTAATTCTTTTTCCACTGCACGTCGACTTTATATTCTATACTGGACATTATTTCTGTTAAGTGACAAGACTTTTGTCTAAGCAAAGTCAGACCTTACTTTCCTTATTAAATAATTATTAACCAAGGTATGATCATATTTTATTTTGGCAAAATAAGCGTAATCTAGAGGCCTTTGCCTTTCATTTAAGCCACTTCTGATACCAAATGATCAACTAGAAGTCAAGAAATTATTTGTTGTTCCAAAAACTTGGATAGACAACAAGACTCTTGCTAGTTAGTGTAATCTTGCATTCTTGATTGTTGGTGGTTTTGGGAAGAGGTAAATCATAATTCTCACTGTTGATCATCAGTTGGCAGCATTAACCCTTTAGCTAGACCTGTGCAAAACAGTTTCTGGCTTTTATGTAGAGTTCTATGGAGTAAAACAGCAGATTATAGTGTGTGTGCATAAATACACTTAATATGTTCACTATGTTCTGAGAGCTGAGCTGCTTATTTTGATTTTCTCAGACATATCAAGATAAATGTGCAAAGGCAAATGCACACTCCATATATTCATAATACTCCATATAGAAGGCAAAAAACTTAGCTTTTTTGCACAGAAGGGTGTGCACACATGGGTTAAACCAATCAGTTATGACCTGAAAGTATTATAGTATATATATTTTGGGAAAATCAATTCTCTGTGCAACTCCCAAATCCTTTTTTTTTTACTTCACCCTTGCTTGAGCATGAGAGTCTAACTATGCAACAGTCTAAAAACTCATGAAAACACCATTAGACCCACTCTTACAAACACCATAATTATGATTTGCTACAGATTCGCATTGAATGCTGAAATGTGCCCATACTGTATCTGATGAAATCAATCTTTCATTCCCTGATTTCTATTAGGATTCTTCTCAAGCATCCATAGGGCAGCAGTTGCCGCAAACAGAACCAGCGCAAGGTTTAGTTGAAACTTTAAACATTTGTAATGTGAGTTCATCTGCTTTTCAGTATTAATCCTTTTAATAATACTCTTACCTTGACTTGATATGTCTATATGAAAGTTTCATGTTTGCATTTTCTAAATAAATCATGTATTTTTTTTACACAGGGGAGTTATGTGTTCATAGTACATCAAGGACATGGAGCTAAGGCAGATTCAAAGGTGTCTTTTCATTTAACTTTTACACTTTTTTCCTTTTTGCGTGTCAGTATCCAAGCCAAGATCACCTCTGAACCGTTCACCTCATATCTTCATTCATTAAAAGACCTCCACATCAGCCCTTAAAATAACCTCCACACCCAAAAAATGAAAAGAAACACATGCTTAAGATCATAGGAAGAAGGTCCCGATGGAGAACGACAGAACAGTCAAGAAGAGAACGCACGAAAAGCAAAAGCCTCCAAACATGTAGAAAATATTGGGCCGGCAGCAACAATATATGCTTATGGTGATTTATTAAAGTTTCAAACTTTACAATTAATAAATCATCATAAGACAAAATCTATAGAATACAGTTTTTAGAACAATCGGGACATTATTAAACTGTAAAATATACTGGGTTCCACACAATTGATTTGTGCTGGGACAACATGAATTAAGTAAGTTAACTTAATAGTTTTTGCAAATACAAGTTTAATAAACATAAAACAATTTAGTTGATTCAGCTCATTTTAAATAAGTAGATTAAACAATAAGGAAAGTAATATTTTGATCGTATTAATATTATTATTATTATTATTATTATTAGTAGTAGTAGTAGTAGTAGTAGCAGTAGCAGTAGTAGTAGTAGTAAAGGGTGCTTTCACAACTCTAGATCAATTGTTTTGGACAGGGATTAAAATTGTGACAATGTTTTGTTTTTGTTCTTCGTGCGGTTCGCTTTCACAAGGCAAAGTTTCTAAACGGACCAAAATAGTTGGTCACTTGCGAGTAAACTCTCCTCACATTAAATTATGGAGAGAAATAACAGACCGAGACCTGCAGTCAGATCATGAAGCAGATCAATGTTGATCTTTCTTGCGTGGTGTCAGTGCAGAAATGAACAAAACACTAGACGTAATACAAAATAGTGTAAGATTAAAATATGGAAAAATTATCAGATGGTCACTTCTGTCAATTTTCCTAACGAATAAATAGCTCTCGTTAATATTTCAGCATGCTTCCACTTTCGTATTCGACATGAAACGCACATTTATCGGTAGGAATGACATCCTGCCCTACTCATCATTCTCTCTTCATATAGCTGTACTGTATATATGGCCATTACATAACAATTAGACACTTTGATATAGCCTGGTTTGTTAGTTCGTTGGATCGCTTTGCTTTCTCACTACAATCGATTCGCTCCACAGTTCGCTTCAAACTGAGACCACCTCATTCAGGTGATCTTGGACCAATTGATTTGGCGTGAATCCGAGTGCGATTGTGGGTTTCACCTATGCCAAACGAACCACACTAACTGGCCAAATGAGACAGGTTTCGAAACAAATGTCTAGGTGTGAAAGCACCTTAAAACAATTACTATTTGTTAATTAGTTTCTGTATTTTGTGATTCACAAGTGTTTTCTATTTCTTTACGGTTGTGAATTGCATTATGGAAGCTTGATCTCTACTTTTGATGTTGAAAATTAAACTCTAGAGTTAGACAAAGTGACTTTTATTGACATTCTAGTAGTTTAAAATAACATAATATATAAGATATACTGATAGAAATATTGAGAAATAAGTCTGTAAAAGTCTTTACTAGCAATTGTACTGGCAGTTTATTACGATTACTATTATTATTAAGGTTTTTGTACTGTAATACACAACACCAACCCAGACAATATATCACCTTAAACTATAAAATTTCTCTATAAAAGTCTAAAACTCTATAAAAGTCACTTTTTTTTCTTTTAAAAATTTAAAGTTGTTGGAAGAAAGATTGAGGTGCCATAATGCAATTCAAAAGCATAAATAAATGGGGAAATATAAAAAAACATGAATCACAAAATACATTATTATTTATTATTTTCTGGATATTTTTTACAGTGTAGTACTATTAAAGCAGGATTCTCTTTTTAGTAATCCTTTTATTATTTTTAGTCATACGTCTAGTAATAATTTTAATGTTTTTTCAGTCAAACACATCAATGTTTTGCTTGCACATTCTCTATAAAAAAATGAACAAATTACCCATTGTTTTTCAGCTTAGCCCCTGCAGTCCTCTGAGAAATCTATATTCCCAGATAGGAATGTCTGTGATTTCAGTATTGTATTGTTTTCCCTGTGATTCTTATTTACTTTGACCTTCGTCTGATACTGTAATTAAAGCTAATTTACTTGTTGTGCTTCCTGGTGCAACTTTATTACGCATTTTTTTGCCCACATTAAGGGTACAAGAACAGTTGGTGGTTCTAATTCTGCTACTAATTAGTTCCCTTAATGATATGAATAAATAGAGTATATTACATTTTGTTTATTTATTTTTTGGAGTAGTGTAATGGTGTTTAAATAGTGTTTAATGGCTTGAAACTGTTCAACAGACTGGTTAGTTGAACCAAGTTTAAAAAGACTAGTAGTTTATCATGTTCAAATAAAATCTTTTGCTAAATAATTGCACATTTCTGCATTTTCAGATGACTACTGTTCTTACATGTGAATTGATGGCTGACACATATTTTTACATATTACTTATGACATGAATAAACAATGCATATCTAATTTTGGATCTTCAATTTTAAAGCTAGATTCCATATTTAAATAAGACAGTTTTATTTAATTTTAAGTTAGAATATTTCGTATAGATTAATATAATATTTAATTAAAGTACACTTAAATTAAACTAAATATATTTTAGTCAACTGAATCTTGAGTAGATTTAGTCGTCTAAAATATGACTAAAACTAAAATGGAATTTTAGTTAAAAGACTTAAGGCTGGCTCACACTGTGAGATTCTTTGTATAATCCTAAACGATTGTAGCATGTCAGACTGCACGAACATGGCTCCCATGTCACACTGTATGATCTGTCAGACTTCACAATGTCAGACTGAACGACAATGAAGATGCACCAAACACGGAAGAAAATAAACTCCCGGAGTTTGACGTCATCCACCCGCGACACTTTCACTATCCCGCGTTTTAAAATGATTCCTCACAGCAAACCTAACCAATTTGCAGCGGCAATTTTGCACACAACGTGTCTCAATAATAAAACAAGGAAGAAAAAAAAACAGTTTTGACATTTCCCCGCGGTCATTTGAATTGCGTCATCAAATTCAGAGCTCTTATTGGTTCGTGGATTGACAGCTGTTGTCACACTGCAGGAAAGTGTCTGAAATCTTCTGACACTGCCAGAACTTTATCGGAGAGAAAATGTGATCGCAACGGGCACTAAGTGGCTGTCTGTGAACATGTCAAACCAACGATCAAAGATCACAGATTTTAGCCCAGGATTTCAGGAATATTTTAGGATTTCTCAAATTCGCGGCTGATATCTCACAGTGTGAGCAGGGCTTAATACTAAAATGAAATCAAAATTTGCTGTCAAATTTACAATGCTTGGATGCTGCTTTTGTAGAAAATCATAATTACAATCGCCTGTTGAAATGACATCATAAAGCTGCGGTCACACTGGACTTTTCTCCCCATAGACTTCCATTTATACGCACGCGAATGCGTCAGAACGGAAACGCAGGGTCATGCGTCGAGTTTCGCATTTTGCTGCAGTGCAAAGTTCAAGCTTGGTGAACTCAGACCTGCGAGGATCAAAACATGACCTCTTAGAACAGAAATTTAAAACATGGAGCAATCGCTCGCTATTTTAATGCCTAATCATCTTGTTTAATCCCGCCCCTTTTCGCAGCAGCGTGCGGCAGAATTTCGCAAGCTCAAACTCTAGTGTGACAGCAGCTTTATTTAACCAATTTACCTGATTACCAGCCCTAAACTGCTCCTGTTCCAACTTTTTTTTGCAATAAGTTGCAGGTCTGAATGACAGAAAATGATATATATTTAGAAATGAAATGAAGTTGACCAGACAAAACATGAAATAGTTTGTCTTCATATTGTCTGCAATGAAATACAAGTCAAAGTAAAGTAATACTACTTTTTTTTTTTTTTTTTTTTTTTCATTTTTTATTCTTTTCCAACTTTTTTTTTTTTGGGGTTGTAGTAATCTGTCCTTTGATGCCAATTAACAATAACCATACTTTTTAATGACTTTATTTAGAGCTCATTAAATGTATTTCAATAAGAGCAGATGACTGCACTTTGCCAAAAAATGTTAGCACCAGAACAAGCTGCTGGTCAATACTCCTGAATATATATTTGACTGTCATCAGTATGTGTGAATGTACTCGTAAACCCACTGCTGGTTACTGAAAGGGGTGTAGGTCCTACAAAACATTAAGCATTAATATTATGAATCCATTTTTTTTCTGTTAGAGAAAAAAAATATGTACTTCTGCGAGCTGACTCAACTCAAATCAATGGAATCACAGAGTCCTTGTGGTCCAATTGCATCATGAACATCTTTTTTTTTAGCTGCTGTTTTACTGGGAGGTCATGCACCGCACTGAAAGTGAGGGGTGTCGATATATCAGAAGGACTACTGACAGTGGACTAGCTCAGGAGAAGCATTGATTTGTAATCTCTCTTAAACACACTGCCAGTTCAGACCACACTGGGTGACACACACTGATTTATTCCGGTGTGCTTGAGGAACAGTAAACAAAGTGCACTCAGAGTGTACGCTTAAGGGAGTAAAACATAAAGGATTTTTAGGAAATTTAATACAAATTTCAACTGATTATTGACTTTTGCGCATAACTAATAACATATAAGATCAGTTAATGTGAAATATAAGTGCTTAATTACATGTGCACTCACAAATATTAATAGTACTGTACATTTTCCAAAACAAAAAGCTCTATTCTCTTACTATATAAGATAATATATTATTGATATAAAAAATATGAGATACAATATTATTCCTGCAATAAAATTCTCTTATAAATGTGCTTACTAGAATATAAAAAAGCACATTAATAATGTCTATTTGTCAGATTGGCTAGTTTTTTGCGATTCTGTGATCGCTAAATCCAACGCAAAATCAACAAAATCACACATTTTTGCGATCTTGCTAAATTCTTAATTATGCGCTAAACATTTGCAAAAAATTTTAATAATCTCATAAAACATCTAAATTCAAACCACATAATCAAACGATGTTTATTTCAGTTTGCAATTTATTGTTTTACGTGACTTATAGACGTTACATACGCAGCGCACGTGATGTATTTGAGTGTCTCTCGAAAAATAACTTCTCACAATCATTACATCACATGGAAGTGGGGGGAATTGTTTTGCAGCCTGTGCAGTAAGCAGTTGCGGATGGAGTGCGAGTGATTTACATGTGAAGTCAATGCAAAGATTGGATTAGCCATCCTGTGTGCGTTTGACATGCTTTAGACTGCAAAAGAAAGTGGGAAACATTTAACAAACTGAGCAATGGAACAAACAGAAAATCAAGCAGTGTACAGTGATGGAGATTGGTTCAAGTGTGATGGCCGCTGAACGTGATCGAATTGAAGGACGTTATTTGTGCTTTACATGTATGGCTGATATTTTGATGTGCATAAAATTAATAAATGTTTTCAATTAACTCATTTCCTGCAGTTAACGAGAGAAAACGCTTCCCTGCTATTGACGAGTTTTACGGCAATTTGTGTTTTAGGTGTATTACTGTAGGGGAATCCCTAACGCATGTCCTGAGTGAGGTATATGTCAGATGCTCCGGGGAGTAAAATATGTAAGAAAGTAAGATCATGGATAAAAATAAGAGTTATACATCCTTCCTTTGGCTTAATCCCTACCGTTTTAAATCTGTTTTAGATCTTGTCTCGACAAGAGACCAAAATAAAGAAGCTTTATTTTTATGATTTGTGTCATTGCCATTGTGTGAAATTGCACACCTAACATAGTACACTGTAAAAAAAATCCATAATTTTATGGCAGAAAACTCCATAAAATAACAGCTGTTTAATTGGTGCGGGTAGATTTTAGCTGTGGCGGGTTAGACAGCCACCTCCACTAGCCACTTTGGCTGGTTGAAAATCATTTTTAAATTGTAGTTTTCTTAAAAGCAGGGTTCGACAATAAAGATGGCCCAATATTCATGCAAATGCGATCTTAGAATCGAGAAGCAGTACGACTGACAAAAATAATTGTGTTATTAAACACGTGCGCGCTCCCGTTTCCTTGCTTGAAACAAACGTGTCTGGAAACGCAACTGGTGTGATCGGTTCTCTTTCAAATAGACTAGACAAAAAATTATGTTCATGCACCCACAGTCCTGCGGCTTTCAAGCTCCAGATTGCTTTTTTTTAACAGCACCGGTTGTTTTCGCTTTAACCATTATATAAACAGGATATAGGATATTAACTTCCCATTTACGTGTAGTTAACAGTTTTTTTTTTTTTTAAGAAATGTTAAGTTAAATAAAATGTATAGTATACAGCAATATTTAGCTTGTTTTGACATTATTTAAATTTTATTTAAATCTTATTTTTAGTGTGCTTAGAGATAAATTTGGTAAGCTCTGAAAAGTCCTGTGAAATAAAAACATTATGAAACCTTGACCCATGTGCTCATGCTCACTGAGCAAGCTCATACACAAAAGTAAAATGAATGAGGAGGCATGTGGACATTCCACAAAATCTAAATCAAGTAATTTTAGCATGTCAAAGTCATATTTATGCATATAAAATATATTTTCCCAACAACAAAATTGTGGCTAGTGAAAATGGCGAGTGGCTAGTAACGTTGGAAAACTACTAGCCACACTGGCTGATGATCAAAAAAGTTAACGTCAAGCCCTGTTTATGTATATATATATATATATATACATACATATATTGTGCGCAAATTTGTCCTTAAATTTCTGGGAATTGCAACCACAAAATCAGTCATTATTATCGCAAAAAATCACAAAAAAAGTGAAAAACTAGGGGGTCTGATATGTGCTATAAAGAAGTAGGTATTTTTTAACCAGTATAGCTGAAGCACATGCAATACTTCAATAGAATTTTAACTGGAGTGTGTTTTAATGTTGAATTTAAAGGTAACCTATTTTAAATTCACTGAACAATTGATTTTTATTACAGACTGTGCAATTTATGGATCACATATGTTAGTGCTGCTTTATAAGACTTTCTTTGAGACATACATACTCATCCACATACCAAAAGTATTCATAATTCATGATTCATTGATGTTTTCCTTGCAATAACCATTAAAAAAAAAGAAAAAAAGAAAAATACAGTTGAAGTAAGCATTATCATTGAAATGTATTTTAAAATAAAATACCAAATACCTCAATTTTACATTAAAATACCTCTATTTTGCATCAAAATAAACTACAAAATACAGCAGCCACAAATGTATCAACATTATACAACAAAATACTTTTACATAAAAGGGAGCATGATATTTCTTCGCAAACCTTCTATCATTTGATCAGTCCATTAACCATTAAACTGACCTAGTGAAGTAAGCCAGTATAATGTCTAGTGTTTTGACCAGTCTGTATAGACTGGAGTATTATTAAATATTTGTGTCTCATTTACTGTATTGTGCCACTTTGACATTTTTAGGCAGACGTCTTTCCTCTTCATTAACTACAAAGAGCACCTGCAGATCAGCTACTGCATGAATGAAGCATTGTAGGAATCGCCACTGTAGGACTTATTTTAATGTCGTGTGTCTTATTTTCCCTGCATCTACATCAGCAGTCCATCTGAAACTACTATTATTATTTGTGCAGTTTACTCATTCTCCCAAGATGTTTTCAGTTCTTCTTTAACTAGAAGAGTCTTTTCCCTTAGTGAACACCAGTACTCAATCTTTAGGTGTTTTATATTTCTAATTATATTTATATTTCTGATGCCCAATTGTACACTATGCATTATATATTACTGGTTTTAGCATTGTGCAGTATGCTATTTTTAATGACTGTTGACTTTTGTTGTAATTTGTCTGCTATTTTCTTTATGTGTGTTGCATAATTTCCATCCCAACTCCAAGCGTTGACCACCTTCCTAATCAATTTTCTGTTTTGATCAGTCAAATAACAGAAACACCAATCAGAGGGCACATTTTTATGATGTCATCGTGTAGACTTCTTACAAAGTGTTTTACAGTATTTTAAAAATGCAAAAATACAAGACACAATATGTTGACATAAAATATCAACCCATTTTCATAAACCCTATCAAATACAAATTACAAAATACTATTGTGTATTTGAAATACATGCATCATAAATACTGGCCATCCCTGAGAACTATTAGCCCTTGTTAAAATTCAATTCTTTTATATATTTTTCTCCAACTTCTGTTTAATGGATAGAGGATTTTTTTCTAAACTCAATAGTTTTAATAATAAAATCTGATTCCAAATAACTGATTTATTGTGTCTTTGGCATGATGACAGCACAAATAATAATGACTTAAATTATTATTCTTTTTTATATATATAAACTGTTTTTTTCTAGCCAAAATAAAACAAACAAGCCTTTTTCCAGAAGAAATAAAAATGATAGGAACTACTGTAAAAATGTTTTGTTCTGTTAAACATAATTTGGAAAACATTTGGAACTTCAACTGTGTGTACACTGTATGTATAGTGGGGAAATTGAACATGTCATGTTTTTTTTTTCCTGGGATTTATATTTCTAATGGAGCTTTTGACATGGAATTGAACCTGATTTTGGCTAAAACCCAAACAATACAAGCATAAAAATTAAACAAAACAAATAAATCTGAAAAAAAATGTATGTGTATTATGAAATGACACAAGGAGAAAGTACTGAACTACTGAAATAGCATTTAATACTTTATATAACAGACTTTTTGGTAATGTCAGCTTAAAGATGCCTCTCATATGGAGAATGAAACCACATCCATTGCTTAGGTGTGTGCTTTGCACAAACTTCAATAGTGTAAAAATCTTAATGGTTCTGTGGGTCTCGTCTATCAAATCTGATATTTAATTTGTATTTTCTATATTGGATTGAGGTCAGGTGATTGGCTGGCCCATTCTACAGCTTGGTTTTCTTTCTCTGAAAGCATTTGAGAGATTCCTTGGCTGTGTTTTGGATAATTGTCCTGCTGAAATGTCCACTCTGGTTTTATCTTCATCCTCCTGGTAATGTAGATGTTGGACTGAAGCAGCTGATATTCATTTACTATGATGAAGGGCAGAGGGTTGCTGAATAACTGCTGAGAGATTTCAGCTGCTGTCTGGGCTTTCACTGCCTTTCTACACTTCCTGATCTTCATGTGTTCAATACTTTTTTCTTTGTGTCATTTAATTTTATTATGCATAACTTAATTAGTAAAGTAATTAGATTAGTCTTCTTTGCATATATGTATTTCTTAGCTTTTTACCAACATCTGGTGAAAACTTCAACACAACATAAGCATCTTTAGAAATATGTTTTCTGAGAAAAACGTTGACGTGTTCAATACTTATTTTCCCCGCTGTACAGTACATATAAAAAACATTTTAACCATTTGAAACAAAGGAATACAATTTTACAAATTCACAAAGTAGCCACCAATTCTCATGTATCCACCAATTTGCCAAAACATAAAACAGTAACAAATGCTTTGCATGGATCATGATACATTCATTCGAATTAAAATCTTACACCCAATCTAGGCTTTATAATGAAGAAGTTTAAACACATTGGCTGAAACACAATGGCTAGAAATGCCCAATGAGTTCTAATGTTGTTTTCAAAACTCTATAAAAGGCAGCTGTACGAGAGTGTGAAAGTCTCAGGGTAACTTTAAAAATAATAACAGGGACGCAGTGTGAATATTATAAAAGAAAGCAATCTCCATAAACATCTGTGATTCGATTTCCATTTTACTCTATGAAATGTTTGGCCATCAATGGAGAGAAATTCCTTTCAGATACGGACTATAAAAGCCGGAGCAAACAAATAAAGAAATATTCCGAATCACTCTTCTACCAGGCCAATGGAAAAGTGCAGCCCATGAATATAAGACGAGCGAGTTAATTTCAGAACTGACGGCTCATCTATATTAGAAAGAAGTCGAGATTTCTCAAAACAAGTTTTTGTCTGAGGTGAGAGTTTTATTCGGTGTACATTTAAATATGCATCACAAGATTTGCGATGGCTTGTTTGGCATGGGCACATCTAGGACACAGCATTGAGTGACAGCGTGTCCTAATTATTTAGTATCACACACTCAAAGTCTCTGAGACGAGCCGAGCTCTCTTACATTTGAAATCATAAATTCGGTCTTTTGTGCATCTGTGTGTGCCATAAACCACTGAGATTATTTCTGAAAAGGGAGGGATAGAGGCGCAGATGAAGTCTTGTGATTTACTTAGTCTTGTGATTTTACACTAGAGTGAGAGAAGGAGCTGCCGATTGGTGTCATAATATCACAATTTCAATAGATGGTACACTGTAAAAAAATTAAATATATTAATATTTATGGTAAAAAAGGGAGATTTTTTTGAAAAATACAAGGAATATAAAAGAAATGTCTACATTTTTTGGTAAATTACTGGGGTGGCAAGGTGGCTTAGTGGTTAGCACTGTCGCCTCACAGCAAGAAGGTCACTGGTACGAGTCCCAGCTGGGTTAGTTGGCGTTTCTCTTTGGAGTTTGCAAATTCTCCTCGTGTTGGTGTGAGTTTCCTGCGGGTGCTCCGGTTTCCCCCACAGTCCAAAGACATAAGGGTATTGGGTACGCAAAATTGGCAATAGTGTATTGGTATGTGTATGTATGGGTATTTCCCAGTACTGGGTTGAAGCTGGAAGGGCATCCGCTGCATAACATATATGCCGGAAGAGTTGGTGTTTCATTCCGCTGTGGCGACCGCTGATATAAATAAAGGACTAAGCCGAAGGAAAATTAATGAATGGTAATTTTTTTTTCATACACAAATGTTTAGAAGTACTAACATCTATACAATAGTGAATTCACTGTTACTAATAGTTATTCACCATATATATTAAGGAAACATACTGTTAACCAGATTATGAATATTTACAGTTGCATTTAATTGTTTTACATTGAAATCACTGATAACTTTTACAGTATAGTAATACTATTAAAATGTTTAATGCTTAAATTTAAAACATTACAATTACAGAAAGATAATGGAGGTTTTGCACTGCTATGTTTAGAGAAGTATTACCATGCGGCCCAAATATAACCATTACTATGTTTATGTAATCACAATTTTAAAGCTAGATGAAAAAAAAAGAAAAGAAAATGCTACTCCAAACGGACCCCCAATACAAACCATAATGTCTGATAACAGTCTGATTAAAACCTAAGAAAAGTAGCCTTAAAACCTAAGGACAAACAATTCGTTTAACTTTGGCAAGAAATAATTATAATTAAAATATTTGACATAATTGATATCAAAACTGAGATGGTTCTACATTTGCTCCAAATAAAATAGATGGCAATTTTAAAGCAAGACATCACTGCATACTGCACTTTCTGCACTTTTCACATAATGGATGTGTTAATGATTTTAAGTGAAGTTTATTTATAAACTAATTTCGAGAGGATCACGTGCTTATGATTGCTAGCGGCTGGACCCACATTATCCAATTCACTACGCACCAATCAGATGATCCCTAAGCTACTATAAATACCCCGGGTTTCATATCACCGCTATCTTCGCTTTGAAGAATCCCCCCTTCCACCCCTACTCCTCCTCTTTCCTAGATGGGTGACACGGTGGCCCAGTGCTTAGCGCTGTTGCCTCACAGCAAGAATGTCAATGGTTCTAGGCTTTACCAACCAGCGGGCATTTCTGTGCGGAGTTTGCACGTTCTCCCCGTGCTCACGTGGGTTTACCCCGGGTTCTCCGGTTTCCTCCCACCGATTAAAAACATGCAACCTAAGTTATTGATTAACTAACACTATAGACTTGCTCCCTATCTAGTACCTATCTCATTAAAGACAACTACTATCTGCTCTTCAATCACTACGACAGGGGAGTTCTCGAGATCTACCTGAGCTCGATCTCCCCTCTCGCCTTGCAACGGGAGGGAGCCCCGGGCTCGAGGATCTCATGAGCTCAGGGCTCTCTCCCGGGACAGCATGCCAAACAAGCTTATAATTAATCATCAGCTAAGTGTGAACTCTTGAAAACATTTAAAAGTGAAAAAAAAAACACACAGTGGAAGTCAACATCCTTCAAGTCTGGAGGGATTTTGATTGGAAAAAATACCTGATTTTAAATCAACACTGAGAAGAGATACTTAAACAAGATGCAATATGTTGGAGATTGTGTGGCTCCAATTATGCAAACCACACTGGTAACAATTTTTGTACATTACACAGTATTTAACTGTAATATGAACTCTATTTTACTTTAAGACAGTTATGCAGTGTTACTGTATTTTAAAGTTGCATTGAGGAAATTTCTATATACTTTACAGTAAAGATATACATACAATTACGTAAATACATATACAGCAATATAAATAGTGCTGTAAATGTAAATACAGTATTTTTGCTGTACATGATTTACAGTAAAATACTGGCAAACCAGTAAGTTAATGTAGATTGTACAGAAAATTGTTAACAGTGCATATACAGTACATATATTCTGGAAATGTTAAAAAAATCTGGTATATTGGTAAGATATTGTGTGTGCTTAGATAATATTTTCCATATCACCATTGAATTTACGTTCTCAACTCTGTATTTAAGCCTCACAATTTCTGTAAAAAAAATCTGATGAAAAAGGAATACAAATTTGTCTGATAGCCTGTATAAAGTTTTTAACTGGAAAATGGTTACAGCTCGTCATATCTAATATCTAATATCTCAAATTAGTGACTGGTTTGAAATGCTTTTTGAAAGATGGAGAGGATAACAATGAATCTACGATTACAGTCTGAGAAATTTAATGAGAAATGGTGTAAATGGGTAGAATATATTCTTTCATTAAGGACAAAATTAGTATAGAGTCAAGGATAGTTAGAAAGACGATCTTTCTTTTTTATTCATGAGAGAACATATAAAGAAAAATAGTGTATTCATTCATTTTCTTTTCAGCTAAGTCTCTTTATTAATCAGGGGTTGCCACAGCGAAATGAACCGTCAACTTATCCAGCATATGTTTTACACAGCGGATGACCTTCCAGCTGCAACCCATACACTCTCATTCACACACACTATGAACAATTTAGCTTACCCAATTCACCTATAGCGCTTGTCTCTTGACTGTGGGGGAAACCGGAGCACCTGGAGGAAAAAACAAGGGGAGAACATGCAAACTCCACACAGAAATGCCAACTGACCGAGCCGAGACTCGAACCAGTGGCCTTCTTGCTGCGAGGCAACATCGTTACCCACTGTGCCACCACGCTGCCGAAAAATAGTACAACGAATAGCTAAATGAAGATACCTACCCACAGTAAATTTGAACACTTAAAGTGTCAAATGTTGAGCACATTAAAACTTGAGCACAGATTTGGTACCACAGAAAAACTGGATTAGCAATTGAAAAAAACAAAACAATAAATAATAAATCAGTTTTTTTTATTGCATACAAGTTATTTTATTTAATACCATATGCTCATATCTTTGAGTCCTTAATGTTATTTATTTATTTTTTGCACACTTGATTATCATGTTTATTTGTTTTGTATAATCAATGTTAAAAGCTCTGCGTACAATATATTTGTAAGTAAATTTGGAAATTTATGCAAAAGAAATAATATAAATAAATAAACACACAAACAAATAAGTAAATAAACAATTAAATAAAAACACACATAAATAAATAAGTAAACATACGAACAAACAAATAAACAAATAAATAAATAAACAAACATTAATGATTATCATGTTTATTTGTTTCGTACATCCTATGTAAAAAGTTCTGTGTACCATACATCTGTAAGTAAATGAAGTTTGAATGAAATTTACGCAAAAAAAAGATGTTGGATATCAATATCAACACCACGATAATACATGAAACAAGCCGGACGATATATTAGCACTAAGCTATTGTGAAAACAGTCTGTATAAAATACATTTAAAGCGAGTGGGTGAGTGACTTTCTTCACAGCATATTCACACCATAATAGACAGCAGCAGGTCTATCAGACAGCACAGATCTGATATTCTGACACAAATGTGATTTGTTTTCATAGCGCATGTTTACACTCATTGAAAACAAACCGAGTGTGTTGACAACAATACCTTGCCAAGATGAGAAATTAACTAAGAAATGCATCTGTTTGTTTATGAGTGCAGGTGCATAACTGTGAGGCGTAACCACTCTTCGAAAAGTACAAATACACTTTTGGACGCTCACCTGCAGCTGCCTGTCAGTCACAAATCAAACTGAGTCAGCTCTTGAACTACTGATACTTTTCTGTTTGTATTTGAGTACTTTTAAAAAGGTGCTGTATGTAATTTTTTGGCTTCTCTAAAGCATAAATATACCATAGTATGTTTGCAGATATTTAAGAAACATGTTAAGTGAACATGTTTATCTGAAAAAAACAATGCTAAAGTCAGTTATTTTTCTTTGAAAATGTTCCGTGTTGGAACATCTGTCTTTGCTTTGCTCTCTACAACCAGCCTAGTGTCATTTTCCCCAACATTTTAGCTCTCCGGGTTGCATTGGGGGAAAACCCAACATATTTAATTTCAGTCTTGAAGCTTCAATGCATATGGCTGCTGCTGAAAATGCGTCCTCAGCAACAGCCTCCGTGGTTTTTAAAAGTGCAGTTTGTAAGTTTGACACTTAGTGGTTGAACTAGGTATTGCACACTTGGTTCAAAACACACACAAGCGCAGGTTACCAGATTGACAACATCAACAAAAGTGTGCCTAACCATCGAGCCTAAAGGCTGATTTCAGTCGTGTTCTAAATAAAAGCAACGGCATGCGATAGAAGGATTTTTTTTCCATATTAAAAGGAGTTTTTGTTCTAACCAACACCTGAAATACCTCACCTTATATTTTAGAATGCCTTATATTTTAGAAACAGCTTCAATTTCTTGCAGCTGAACAACAGAAAACTGACTATGACCTTCTCAGGTACACCTCATGTGCTTAATTCAGTGTTAAATGCTAATAATGTGAGTAAATAAACAAATAAACAATAAATAAACAAACACATAACTAACTAACTAACTAACTAACTA
>CAIGQZ010035013.1:11382132-11393733 GCA_903798205.1 Danio tinwini
TGACTCCAAGCGCCCTCAAATGTATCATTAAGTTTGACATGTTTTCACACTACACGCAACTTTTGTAAAGCGTCTGCTTCACGATGATGTGTCAGAATCCTTGATTGAGAAATAAAGCCATACTTTAGAACCATTAGTTTAAGCTAATTTGATTCGATCGTGCGTGTTGATGATCTGAAGGGAGTGCGCTGTTCTCTCTCTCTCTCTCTCTCTCTCTCTCTCTCTCTCTCTCTCTCTCTCTCTCTCTCTCTCTCTCTCTCTCTCTCTCTGTGTTGTCCCCGATAATGTCAAAAGACTTGTCTGTCTTAGCAACTGGTTAAATCGTCACCTTAGGGTTCTATCTGACATTTTTTTCAAAATTGAGTTATTGACATATTCTTATTAAATGACAACTTATTTACATTATGGGATGTTTTTTTTTATAAGTTGTTTACATTTTAAGACCTTTTATAAAAACAAAAACAAATGTTACACACATACTGTTTGCTATGGAATGCAAAAACTTTGAAGCTCAATATCTCAAAATCATTCAGAACGCAGACAGAACCTTATAATTCCAGGGTGACGAAATGTTAAGGAGGACAAAGCTAAATTGTTTCTACTTTATAATTAATGTTCTCAACTCACAATACAACTTTACAATGAAAACAATTGTTTGTAGTCAATACTTTATTATTATAATTTTTCAATTTCTATATTTGCAATGCCTGTATTTTGGATTTTTTTTATTCGTGATTAATCATGATTAATCACACAAAAAAGTGTGATTAATTAGTTAATTTTTTTTTTTTCAATTGACAGCCCTAATTAAAACATGTTTGTTTGTTGTAGAAATCAGTAGTAATGACAAATAAATACTAATTTGTGGCTATTCTGGGAAAATTTCTTACCCCTTTGGTTTCAAGTGTGGTCCTGAAAAATCTTCATTCAAAGGGCTATCTACCCCTTTGCCTTAGCCCTACGCCTTCAAGCTAAAGACATTCAGGACACCCCTACCCCTTCACAGGAACGCACAAAATGAGGGGTGGGGGTAAGAGGAAGGGCTAAGGGTAAAATTGGGATTGCGCCTAAGATGAGGTAAAAACCACATATGCAGCATTAGCCAGGGGTTTCACAGAGGGAGTCACATATATGTTTTACAGCATCAATGTTGTAATATAATTGAAATACATTAAGTTAAATAGACTTAAGCATTCATTTAGTTGTTCAAGCCTAAAATGAGACTGTGCAAGCCCTAGCGCCATTAGGATCAGCAGGCGGGCGCAGAAACTCCATTGAAAATACTGAGGTAAAATAAATTGTCATATTTTTAAGACATGGCGGGGGCAAATGGAATTTAATGCAACGCTTCTTGTCCTGCCTGAGATCCGCTTTTTATTGTACATCTATCAGGCAGTGAAGATCACTGATTTTGTTTAAAAGAAATCAGATCTTAAACGTGGCCTTTTATAATGCGATGAGGCTGGCTGGCTACAATTAAAAGTCTTTGTGCATATACCCCATTATGACCAAAATAGACTTGATTATGATTTTTTCCCTTAATTGAGCATCCTTAATAACATGTGTTAGAAGTTAATTAGCAATATAATTATAGTTATAATTATAGTTAATTATTAGATATTTAGAAATCAATAAAAGAAACAAACACCACAAGTAAACATCTCTTTCGTATACTACATAAGCCTCTCTGTACACTGAAAAAAATATGCATTGGATTTACTCTTTTTTTTTTTAAGTTAAGTGGTTGCCACTAATTTATATGTGCTGAATTTAAACAAGCAAATTAAGTTTTACGAACATTACTACACTTAATTAGTTTGTTTAGTTTCAGCTCATATAAATAGATTGTAACCACTTACCTTGAAAAAACTGAGTATCCAATGAATCATTTTTTTCAGTGTAGGCTCTCTGTAGAATTCCGGATATTGATTTTATCTCGGTGTACAACACAACTCACGAGCGAATAAAGCACCATAAGGGAATTCCAACAGCAGGAAATCTAACAATGATAGTATATCCCTGTGTGCTGTTAAATCCAGCCGGGGCAGCGGCTCCAGTGCTGTGTCAGCATCTGTTCCGTCTGACAGAGCTCATAAATATAGATGCTTTATCCTGCTGCCACTGGGCACTGCAGCTCCAAAAAATTACAGGTGACACCAGCTGTACAGTTGAATCATTAGCCCTCCGGAATTATTAGCCCCCCTGTATATTTTCCCCCAATTTACAGTGCTCAGCATATATAAGTATACCCCTCACAAATCTATATTTAGAATTCATATTTTTAATAGGAAGCTATACAATATTATATTTGTGCATAAACATTAGATTAGTCAGTACTGAAGCCAAATCTGGAGCTTATCTAATAAAAAAACTTACCGTAACGGTCCAAAAACGAGTACACCCAAATTTATTTGTTATAGAAAAATATTAAAAACTAATTTAAGAGAAGCAAAAATATGTAATATTTAGTTGACATTTTGTAGGTTATAATTTTTTTTGCAACATTTTGCTTGAATTTAATTGTATTATTTTTCAATTGTTAAAAAAACGTTTGGTGACTAAAATATTATTTTAATAAATATATTTGTTTAAAATCTGTTTTGTTTAAATGCACAAAAATGCATTGCCTATATTCACTGAGAAATGGATATATACAGTTGAAGTCAGAATTATTAGCCCCCCTGAATTATTAGCCCCCCTGTTTATTTTTTTCCCCAATTTCTGTTTAACAGAGAGATTTTTTTCAACACATTTCTAAACATATTAGTTTTAATAACTCATCTCTAATAACTGATTTATTTTATCTTTGCCATGATGACAGCAAATATTATTTGACTAGATATTTTTCAAGACACTTCTATACAGCTTAAAGTGACATTTAAAGGCTTAACTAGGTTAATTAGGTTAACTAGGCAGGTTAGGGTAATTAGGCAAGTTATTGTATAATGATGGTTTATTCTGTAGACAATCTGAAAAAAATAGCTTAAAGAGGCTAATAATTTTGACCTTAAAATGGTCTTAAAAAAATAAAAACTGCTTTTACTCTAGCCGAAATAAAACAAATAGAAAAACAGAAAAAACATTATCAGACATACTGTAAAAATGTCCTTGCTCTGTTAAACATCATTTTGGAAATATTTAAAAAGAAAAAAAAGGTGGGGTGAATAATTTTGACTTTAACTGAATATTCATTTTCAAAATGGGCTGTACTCAATTATGCTGAGCTCTGTAAGTTTACTGGAAAGAAGACGCATTACTAAACATAATAGTTTTAATAAATAACTAATTTCTAATAACTGATTTACCTTTGCAATGATAACAGTACATAATACTTTACTAGATATTTTTCAAGATACTAAACTCCAAAAAAGATTACCACGCGAGGGGGCGTGGCCGAGAGCCGTGGGAGCGAAACGAGGCCCGCCACAGATGAGATGCACCTGTGGCGCGCACCTGCCTTCAATCCCACGGAAGGAGCTCTGGACTATAAGAGGAGGAACGATGGCAGAGGACAGAGAGAGAGGACCGGGCCCGGACATGTTGTGTTACTTTTGTTTTCAGTTTGACGGCAGTCTCCGTGAGGAGCTGCCATCCTTTTGTTTTGATTTAGACGGCAGTCTCCGTGAGGAGCTGCCGTCCCTTTTATTAATAAATATATATATAAAGTTCGTCGGTTCTCCGCCTCCTTCTTCCCGGCGGCCAGGTGGCCGTAACTTCATTACAATCGCAATTTATCCAAGTGCAGCGTCTGGTGTGAACACAGCATAAGGTTCACTCTGACAGGCAGGTGGGAGCGGTGGGCGGGGAGAACTAGCATTAAAGGAACAGGCCACAAAAACAGCTACAGTGTGTTCAAAGCAGAAGATCCCAACATTCTGAAAGGTATAATAAATAATGGGGTGTTTTGAGCTGAAACTTTACAGACACATTCTGGAGACACAAAAGACTTGTCTTAAATCTTGAAAAAGGGGTAAAAAATAAAAAATATAAATGCATTTGCATTTTTATTTGATAAAATCATGTTGGACCATCTCAATTGGAT
The DNA here is from genome assembly GCA_903798205.1 of Danio tinwini. Taxonomy (NCBI): domain Eukaryota; kingdom Metazoa; phylum Chordata; class Actinopteri; order Cypriniformes; family Danionidae; genus Danio; species Danio tinwini. Next base: position 11,386,175 of record CAIGQZ010035013.1, read on the forward strand.
TTGTGTAAATTGTTTTTTTTTTTTTTTTCAGTTGGTGCTAAACAAATTTATTGGATGGAAATCCTGCCCTCAATTTAATTCATTGGAGATCATCCAATGAGTTCATATTTTTGAATGTAGTATTCAGCTTAAAGTGCAATTTAAGGCTTAACTACTGTAGGTTAATTAGGCAAGCTCGGGTAATTAAGCAAATCATTGTGTAATGATGGTTGGTTCAGTATAGACAATTGAAAAAATAAATTGTTTAAGAGGGCTAATAATATTATCCTTAAAATGGTTTTAAAAAAATTTAAACCCGGAAAAAAAAGACTTTCTTCAGAAGAAAAAATATTATAGGAAATACTGTGAAAAAATTCTTAATCTGTTAAACATTATTTGGGAAATATTTAAAAAAAGATTCACAGGAGGGCGAATAATTCTGACTGTATGTCTGTGGGCTAATCGCAGGACAGATATGCTGATAGGAACATAGGATAGCGGTATGGGATGATTAAGTTCTCTGAATTTATTTGGCGTGATCAGAAAAATGCTGCATCAATGTTTTTTCCTTGCTAGTATAATGACAAATGGACTTTGTAAACGAATGTGACTGTTTTTTTTTGAGCTCAGCAAACTTACGGAGTTTCCAGGCTGCAAATGATGTAGTCCGCAGTGAAGGAGTGCTCGTAAACCTGAACAACACAGAGACAAACACAGAGAAATTCAATTGTAGGAGAACAGCAGTTACGAGCACCAGCAAAGCTATTACTAGTTATAAAGTTTGAGAGGCTGTACATTACAAGGTTTTTACCACAGTTAAGACATGATTTTAGCTAAAATGTGAGGAGAACACGGTAAAAATCACAGTTAAACACATTTCTGTTATTTGTAAATAATATGGCCAATGGGATTACAATATGGTCGAATTTTTACATTTTCAGTAAACAATGGATTTCAGCTATACTGAAGTTGTATTCTTCCCAGAGATGGGTTGCGGCTGGGTTTAGTATACATTAGGTATACAGTCTTGAATACCTAAATGTTTATTTATTTATTTATTTATTTTACAAATTCATTGAAATTTCTTTAAAATCAAACTGAAGTAAAAAAAAATGACATCAAACCAGATTAAAATCCACAAAATCAGTTTCACATATTTTTTTAAATATAATTAATACATTTCATATATTAAAAATATTTTTCCTAAAGAGTCAAATAAAATGTACTTTTAAGATTCATAAGTAGTTTCTTAAAATGAGTTATGAAGGAGTTAATTTAATTTTAATTAATTACACAGTTAGTATAATTATTAGTTAATTATGGCATACATAATTAAATAGCTAATTATTTATGTATATTAAATATTTTATTAGGGAATAAATAATTGGAACAAATAAATGACCACTAATAAACAGCTCGTTTGCATAGTGCATCTCTCTACAACTCCTCAACTGATGTGCAGTCACACATATTAATATGAATACCACAATTTGTTATTAAAATATGCAAAAATACATTTCACGGTGGCCCTGTAATTGGAGTTATTAGTTAAAGTCTGGTCAGCCATTGCTGGATATATTATAAAAATATGCAAAAAAACATTTAAAAGACATTTAAAAGTTTATTTATTTATTTATTTTATTCTTTGTACTGTATATTGTAGTTAAGTTAAATACATTTTTTGATTGCTAAAAAGTATTAAACCTATTAAAATTGAGGAAAAACAAAACAACATGGATAAAATAATGATACAATAAATAAATGAATAAAAATAAATAAAAATAAACAAATAAATAAAATAATACAAAAAAAAATTAAATTAAAAACTAAAACATTTAATAAAAAAATATATACAAATAATAAATAATAATAATATTAATAAAATAATAAAATAAATTAAATAAAAAAACTAATAAACTAATTTAATGTAAACTGATAAAAATACAAAAAATCATGAAAAATAAAACAATAACAAAATAATTATAATAATAAAACAACAAAACAAAACAACATGAATCAACTCATAATAAAATTAAATAACGTAATAAAAAAATAAACAAATAAATAAAATAATAAAATACAACTAATTAAATAAAGTTAACTATTAAATCTGATAAAAAATACAAAAAATGTAAAGGTAACACTTTACAATAAGGTTCATTAGTTAATGCATTTACTAACATGAACTAATCATCAACAATACTTGTACAGCATTTATTAATCATAATTCAACATTCACTAATGCATTGTTAACATCCAAGTTCATGCTTGTTAACATTAGTTAATGCACCGTGAAATAACATGAACTAACAACTCTATTTTCATTAACTAACGTTAACTAACATGAACAAATGCTGTAGTAAATGTATTGTTCATTGTTTGTTCATGTTAGAAAATGCATTAACTAACATTAACTAATGAACCTTTTTGTAAAGTGTGACCAATGTAATTTATGAAAAATAAAACAATATGAAAAATAAAATTAAATAAATTAAACATGTACAAATAACATAAAATAAAAAAATAAAATAAATAAAAGCAAAACTATATGAATAAACTTATATAATTGAATAAATGAATGAATTAATTAAAAATAAACAAATAAAATACTAAATACAATTAAATAAAAACTATTAAAATTGATAAAAAATACAAAAAAGAATTCATTAAAAATAAAACTATAAAATAACAATAAAATAAATGAATTAAATTAAAATTATACAAATAATACAAATAAAAAAATATATAAAAAAATAAAAAATCCTAATCATCCAATCAAATTTAAAAGGCTGATCTCATTTACTAATATTCGTATGATTTATTCAATACCAGAAAGCAGGCGCGCAGTTATACGACTCTGAGGATGGTGTCAACAGCTGCCCGTGAAGCAGAGGGCTGACCGCAGCATATGCTCACTGCTGACACACATGTTAATACTGTCAAAGATTAACATTCAACACCTGTACTCAGCACCAGCCTCTGTCTTCCAGATGCACAGAGATGGAGCTGCTTTGTGAAGGGCAAGCAGCACTGTGACAGAGTCTGAGAACGAGTGCTGTTATGAGTGTGTGTGCGCGCGCATGTGTGTATGTGCACGCAATGACAGCTGGGGGACGAGGTTGTCATCCATCAAGGTAGTGTTGGGACGGGCACTGAATAACAAACTAGAGGCAGCGCTCACACTCTTCTTTCTTAACATGTGTGTGCTGTGGTGTCACTGTCCCAGCGCTCATGACATCTTCTCCGTCTCTTCAGCTCTGTACGACAGCTACCCTGATCAAACTATCTCATCACCTCCTCTGTCCTGCTTAAGTGTCCTTCAGTCTTTTGTGCGTTCACGTTTTACTTTCACTTTCACGCTTTAGGTGCAGAATCAAGCCTGTGTGAGGACATTTAGCTTCATCTCTAGAAAAATGAAGCTTCCAAAATAGATTTCTTGCAGGAGTGTCATAGAAGAACCATTTTTTTGGAAGTTTTCAGTCAACAGAATTCTCACCACTTGCGGTCCTGATTGGAAAATCAACATACACTGTAAAACTTGTTACCATATTTTGTGATTCACAAGTGTTTTCCATTAATTTACGGTTGTGAATTGCATTGTTGATCTCTGCTCTGTTGACGTCTGATGTTGACAATTCAACTCTACAGTTTAACAAAGTCACTTTCAAGAGTTCACACTTAGCTGATGATTGATAATAAAGCTTGTTTGGCATGCTGTCCCGGGAGAGAGCCCTGAGCTAGTAAGATCCTCGAGCCCTGGGCTCCCTCCCATTTGCAGGGCGAGAGGGGAGTTTGAGCTTAGGTAGATCTCGATAAACTCCCCGGCTTATTCTAGCTGAATGATGAAAATGGATGACTAATGAGAGGAGTGTTTCTTAGAGCTTGACTATGGTATTAATTTTGTGTGTTCAACTTACTTAGGGTGCGTGTTATTTGGCACTGTGGGAGGAAACCGGGAAACCCGGGGAAAACCCACGCAAGCACTGGGAGAACAAGCCAAAACTCCACACAGAAATGTCTTCTGATTTAGTAGGGACTTAAACCAGCGGTATCCTTGCTGTGAGACCACAGTGCTAGTCACTGGGCCGCCCTGTTGCCTGTCTAAAAGAAGAGAAAACAGAAGTGGGAGGGGGTCTTCAAGACGAAGATATTGAGATAAGAAAACTCTGTTTTTTTATAGTGATTTAGGAGTCGTCTGATTGGATAATCGATCATGGGATAATGCTGGAACAGCTAAGAACAATCATAAGCACGTGATCCTCTCGAAATTTGTGTATACATAAACTTCACTTAATAGACAATTTAGTGGTTTGAAATAATTTAATATATAATATATAGAGAGAAATAAGTATGTAAAATAACAAAAAATGTACTGGCGGTTTATTACAAAGTTTTTGTACCATAATATACAACACCAACCCAGACATATCACTTTAAACCAAGGGTTTCAAACCAAGCGGCAACCTCCCGCTCTCCCTCGGGAAGCCTATACGGAAGTTACTAAAACTGCAATTCATCAAAATTCCGCTAGTCTTGGCTCCATAATAGAGCAAATTCCGATTGAGCCCACTGTTAAAATGGCCAACTTTACAGCAGAAATAAAGGTGTTTACAGCCTGGTACAAATTTGTACGATTTTGGTTCCTATAGCTAATATTACCCTTCATGACAACTGTGAGGGGGTGAATTTTTTAACTTATTAGTTTCCTTTATATTAGGTTATATTAAGTTTGCATAATTAAGGGTGTGGCCACTTGAGTGACAGATAGCTCTTATTGGTCGCCGTCACTTCACCTCAGCTGATTCCGGCTGATTAGCTGCTGATCTCGGCATATTCATTGTATTTTTGTTTTGTTTTATGTGGCTTTACACAGTCAGTTGCCTTTTGGGATTATTACTTACAATTATCACATGATAAAGCATGCTGTGTGCACTTAATAGTGCTCACAAACCATTCACGTGGCCTCCGTTTCCCAGGTGAGTGAAATTATATACTTTTCTGCGTACTACAGAATGTTACGTTTACACACACACATCCACACATTACATGTAAATGTATCAGCTTTTCACAATACTCACTACTCTTGAGTACTTTTGAAAGCTCTACTTTTTACTCATGCTTTGAGTAATATTTACAGCAGATACTTTTACTCTACTTGCACTACATTTTTTGGCAAGTAATGGTACTTTTACTTGAGTATGATTTTTCAGTACTCTTTCCACCACTGCTCAAACTTAATTTGGCGGGGGGCCATTTCAGTGACTGACAATTTATAGGAGGGCCGCTTTAACATTTAAGCACAAGAAAAAAAAGTGACATAATTGGTGCATCTTAGGACAACAGACATGATGTTTATAATTCAAGCATTACCTGTCACAAATCAACAAATTGGCATGTTTTTTTGCTTCACACAACTGCTGAAATATCTGTGGCTGTTTAAAAAAGCATTTTGACATTTAAATAGTCATAATACTGACAATAATAATTATTATTTTTATTCCGTGCCAACCAGTTGTTGCTTTACCAAAAGCTTAACAGATAGCGTAAGAACAACAGAAACTATTTGGATAATTTTACAGATTTTACTGACAATTGTTCTTCAGTTTGGTAAAGTTGGTTTTAGATTTGATATAGTCGAAGACGCAGCTTTAGGAATTACATCAACAGAACCAAAACGCACAGTAACGCAAAGCAGAAAAATATTTCTAAAAGATTCCAGTAAATGGTTAGAGGCCAGGCTGATTTACTAGGTAGCAAGGCTACTATACCTCTAACTATATGGTACATACAAAGCATAAATAGGCAATATCTCTTGTCATAAGCATACAGTGTCTGCTAAAGCACCTAAATGTCTCAAATTTCCCCCTTTATTTATATATACATCACACAAATAAACATGAAAATATATTTACAGTATTTCACCTAGATGTAAGCTTCTCATTCTAATGTGTGCTCACATTCCTAGGGACTATACTGGCTTACTAAAGGAGAGATTTCCCCAATATTTCCATTAACATATGTACAGTACACAAAAACTTTAGAAAAATATTCACGCTAATTCAACCAACTGTAATTTTCTCAATCTAAAGATTCCCAGCGGCCAGACTGTCTTACTACAGGTCAGAGTTTACCCATATTTCAATTCATATTTGTACAGTACATAAATATTGATTACTTACAGTGATTTACCCAACTGTATTTTTTAAAGTGTGTTCTGGGACATCCTCAGAAGCCAGTCTGGCTTCTTAAATTACAGTAAATGACCCAACTCTAATTGTGCTATTTTAAAGGAAGTAGGACTTTTGCATAGGTCAGACTGACTTACTACATGTGAGATTTTATTCATATTTTCACAGTACAAAAATATTGAAGAATAATATTTACAGTAAATTACTCTACTGTAATTTTATCATTTTAAAGGGTGTAGTACATTCACAGAGGCCTCACTGAAAAAATCCAAAATATTAGTTTTAGTAAAAACATGCACTCACTTTCCATATTAATTGAAATATATGTACATGACACATATAGGGCCAATGTGTCCTTTACAAATATTGAGAAACATTACATATTCTATTCTAAAACATAAAATCACTTACAAAAGCTAACACGTATTCTAATATCATATATAAACCCTATAAATAATTAATAATGAGGCTATTGATCAAGAAATTGTATTTATCATTTATTAGGGAATGAAAAAAAAATCTACTTTAATAAAACTATTAGTAATGTTAATGATGATGATGATGATGATTATTATTATTATTATTAAGTAGGATATTGTTTTTTTTTTTTTTTTGAAAAGTCTACTTTTACAATTTGACACATGTAAACACTGCAGAAATGTTCTAACCAACAGGCCCATGTCATACAGTACAGATGCGTAATAAATAACCTACTATAAGTTTATTAACGTATGCTATGTTTTTTGTTTTCACAAGCTTTGGAGACGTAACATAAATTCCGCTTTTAAATAATAGGTCACCTATAGCTTTCGTCATGAGCCACGGCTGTGTTCAAAATGGCATCAATGTTTTCAAAGTGCGCTGCGAAGGGAGCGCAATTGTAAACATGAAGATCGCTGAAACTGAACTGTAAAAACACTTTGAAACTAAACTACACCTAAAAGAGTGATGACTTTAATGTTTTTTATTTTTAAATAATTCCAAGTTTAAATGTTAGAATGTTCTAAACGAATTGGGAATAGGGAGGATAAATAGGAATAGAACACAGCCAGGAACTATGTTTCCAACTACAGCTCCAGAGCTGTAGTTGCAAGCATACAAGTTTACGAAGCAGTTTGCGAATGGAACGACGGATTTGATAAACGCCAAATCCACGATTGATGTTTGTAACGATGGAAATTAGTTGGCTAACGGTGGTATTCAGAAACGCACCCCAGTTTAATACAGTCTGACTAGGTGAGAGTGTGGGACACAACTTGAGTTTGGGCCAACCAATCAAACCAATTGTGAAAACAGCTTCTCTCCTTCTCCATCTCATGCTGTCACTAGGCGCGAGTGTGTGTGTGTGTGTGTGTGTGTGTGTGTGTGTGTGTGTGTGTGTGTGTGTGTGTG
>CAIGQZ010035013.1:11423155-11438035 GCA_903798205.1 Danio tinwini
ATAGATAGATAGATAGATAGATAGATAGATAGATAGATAGATAGATAAGAACTAGTGTATAATGATTTCTACAAAATATTAAGCCCTTAAGCTGTTTCCAACAATGATACTTATAATTTCTTCAACAAATCAGCAAATTAGAAGGATTTCAGAATAATTATGTGAAACTAAGTGTGCTTTTACACCTATAGATTGTTTGTTTTGGATCAAAAACAGGGATTCATATTGTTACCATGTTGCTTTTTGTTTTTGATGCGGTTCGTTTTCACATTGAAAAGTTTCTAAATAGACCAAAATTATTAAAACAAGTCATGTGTGGTGCGAGTAAACTCTCCTCACATTGGTCAGAGTTTGGTTTATTTTCCAGGATTCCGCTCAGCTGTCATACTTCGTTATTTTAATTTCTGAAAATGACTATATTTACATGGACATCAGTAATTGGATTATTTGCCTTATTCTAAATGAGACAATAATATGATTAAGGTGTTTACATGAAACGCTGTCCACATTTCCTACGAAGTTTCATGTAATTTCGGGTGTTTCAAATTTAATTTGTCAACTTTAACTGCAGTTTGGCACTTTCAATTTCATTCAGGAACATTTCATGCATGCCCCCTGTGACAAACAAGATATTGGATGCGAGTATGAACTGCTGGAAGAGTGTTGTTTTAATGGAATTGATACTAGAAAATACCTTCGCATTTCGTGATGCAAATGTCTGTGGTCCTTCACTGACTCTGTAGGTGCAGAGAATAGTGTCAAACACCTGTGTGTATAGACTAACCTGTTGCAAAATGCGGCGAAAATCCTACATGATGGTAATAGTTTGATTGCGTTGTTTACATTAATATTAATATATATATATATTAATATATATATATTAATATATATATATATATATATATTATCTCTCACTACAACTGAACCGCTCCAGAGTTCGTTTCAATTGGTCCGAGACCACCTAATTCAGGTGATCTTAGACCATTTGTTTTGCCACAGATAAGAGCATGATTGCAGTGTTTATATATGCAAAAACAAACTGAGCTAAGGGACAAACAGAACGCCACAAGTTCTGAAACAAATGTGTAGGTAAAAACCCTAAAGAATGTATTAATGACACTAAGAATTCACCTGGCCTAAATAGGAATTTAGCACATTTTAAAAATATATATTTATATATATACATATATATATATAATATATAAATATATATAATATATTTATATATATATACATATACAGCCTAGACTACAGCTCCGCACAAGACGTTTGGCCAAAGGCGAAATAATTGTACCCAACTGAGCTTAGTTTTTCTTAAGGTTTTTTTTTTCTTTCACTTTTATCAATTGGTGAAGTTTTTTGATGGATTTGCTCTTCAGTGTTTGGACTTTCATCAGTGAAATTTAAACCACACTGAACTGAACTTCAACTCTGAAAACTGGACTGACAACATTTCAATTGACTAAAACTTCTACTGTATGTTAAGCTGCTTTGACACAATCTATATAGTAAAAGCGCTATAGAAATAAAGATTAATTGAATTTAATAAAATAAAATAAAAACACCTAATAAATGCATAATTTGTGTGCATAAGGAACTGGTTTTAGACAGTTACGTTTTGACCCCTGCTGTAAAGTAACACAATTTTGTCCTTTTTAAGTAATATCCATTTGATCGTCTTTGAAAGTTTTGTGAAAGATTGTGAGGTGTGAGCATAGAGAGAGAGAGAGAGAGAGCTTCCATATCTGCACAGCCCAAAAAAGCTGATTAGAGGAGACAGCTCAATGAAGCTCAAACCAAATCAGACGGCTTGATTAATCTACCCGCTGATAAACGCCTCCCTTCTTTTGCATTAAATCACCCGTCTGTATGCAGAACAGACATCACAATCCAGACACATATCCACAAAAATGTAATCACCCTCATTCTGACTTAATTCCGTATTGTAGAGTTGTCGCGAAAACTATTTGGAATCCTTCAGACCCAATTAAAATATCTGAATGGTTATTTCATTAGATTAAAAAAAGAAATCTAAGCAGTTTGAGTTATTTTTTTTTCTTTTCAAATCATTTTAATAAGCTGGTGTTTTTGGAATATTTTCCTTTTAAAAAATTAAGTGTGTTTTATTGCATTAAATGTGCACTTGTAGCATATGGTGTCTAAAATGTCCATGAAAGACATCATATTAATGAAAAAAGCCCACTTAAATGTACTGAAAGAGAGTATACTTGACTTTGGTTCTTAACACATCTCAGTACACTTACAATAAGTGTGCTGCTGCATTCAATAGTATACAGTATGTACTATAAGTCTTAAGTAAATTTAAAGTACACTTATTTTGATGTGATGACTAAAATAACAAAGGCAAAGAACCAGCCCACAGGCTCGTTCTGAGAATGTAACCCTATATACATTCCTGGAGAGTGCCAAATATGTCACAGGAGGTATGTTATTTTTGCCGTTTTTGTTTTCGCAAATCCACCAGAGGCCTCTGTGTATTCTGTTTGAGATCTCACATTTTTCTCAGGAGTGTCATTGAAGCCAGCTCTTCTCACAAAAATCCAACAGAGGCCGCTGTTGACTGATTGACTGACCAACCAACCGATCCCCTCCAACTACTCCTTTCCCTAAGCCCAACTGATAGTGTTTTCAAAAGCATCAATTGACCAGTGGGCACCCACTTCCCTACATCAAACTGACAGTGTTTTTGGCTTTCTGGAACCATTCTTCACCAGATTCGAATCCAGTTGTCACAGTGAACTCCTGTCTGTGTATTCACCGACGTACGCTGCGTATTACTGGACAAACTGGTAACAGCGGAAATAAGTCGTCCATATTCAATTCAATTCAATTCATCTTTATTTGTATAGCGCTTATACAATGTAGATTGTGTCAAAGCAGCTTCACATGGAAGTTTATAGTGAATGTAAACAGTGTCAGTTCAGTTTTCAGTGTTTAAGTTCAGTTCAGTTTAGCTCAGTTCAGTGTGGTTTAATAATCACTACTTAAGAGTCCAAAGACTGAAGAGCAATTCCATCGATGCGCAGCTCTACAGATCCCGAACCATGCAAGCCAGTGGCGACAGCGGCGAGGAAAAAACTTCACCAATTGGCGAAAGTGAAGAATTTAAAAAACCTCGAGAGAAACCAGGCTCAGGCTCATACTGCCATACCAGGCTCATACTGAGGTAAACGGTCAGCTGGTGAGCATGAAAAAGAACGGCGTCAAATCGCCCCGTATCGTTCGTTTTAAAGATGAAATGCAGCCATACGTACTTCTGGCTACATAATTTGTGATCTCTAGAAATATATATATAGGGCTACGATTTCAGAATGAGCCTGTGTTGCAAAGAACTTTTTCTGTAATTTTATCTGATATTACAGTGCATCAGGTTGCTATTAACAATTTCCTGTAGATTTTATCGCTCATTGTTATATTAATTGTGTTAAATTAATTATAAGTTCATTATGATTATTCATAATTAATAATAACATGTTATTATTAATCGTTAATATTCATAAATTGAGCTAATTTCACTACACACATCCAGATGAGATATGACTACATTTTCTTTGTGGTTCCTGTATTTTGACCTGTTTAATAAAAGCTTCTTTATTAGCTCTTTAGAATTTTATTAGGGATTCACCCAGATCTTGTCTCTCAAATGTTTGAAACCCATGCCTTTGAAGGGAACAAAAGAATCAATACTTTTCGTTTTTACCTTGAAAAGAAAATGAGTAACGCACAACCCTGTCTTCAGCTCTGTCTCTGAATTGATTATGTGCACAATGAGAATTATAGTCCGTTTGTGACTCAATGCTCAGATAATCTGAGCAATCGCATTAGCTACTGGCCAGCTAATGGAAGAACCCCAACTAGAGGAAATCAAACGTCTGCAGATGAGACCACTTACTGCTGATCCACTTAGCGCTGGGGTCGTGAACTTTGAAGTCTTTCTTGAAGATTTCTTCCACCGTCACTTTTTCCTTAAAGGCCAGGCTATCATCCTCACCTAGAGGGAGACAAAAAAGATCAGACTTTTACCATCAAGATCTCCAAATTTTCACGCCTCCACCATCATGTCAAAAACTCTCCGATTTTCAGGTTCACAGAAGAGGCAAAATACATCTGCATCAGACTGAATGGGCTGACAAACTCTTCTTAGAGGGCAGCCTGGTGTTTTTCCTCTAAAAGAAGCAATAGTCGCTTCTGTAATGGCAACTGCGGCTCCGGAGCTTGATGTGAAAACCACAGTGCTCTCTTAACGCAGCACTGGAAAGTTCTGACTGTTCCAGCCTCCAGCAGCGCTTGGGCTCATTATCTGGTCCGTACTGCTGCGCTCAGAGCCCAGAGATCGCCTCCATCAGGGCCGCCACTGTTTGACATTACCACTCATTCGTTCAGCACACAGCAACTCACCGCCACATCAATACCTAGAAATACTGAACATGCAGCGTAGTGAAAAAAGCATTTTAAAGAATGCGCCGGCAGAGCTTTGCATTAAATGGCAGCCACATAAGGTGAGAAAGCATCTGACAGAGAGAGCAGGGAAGAATCTATCAACTCACGCACACTTCATCTCGCTCCGACTAATATTAGGCTGTCACTTTGACTTGTGTACGTGTGCGGGTATGTGCATGGGTGTAATTCTCCAGCACTGCGGAGACGGAACATGGAGGTAAACACAATCAGGCGTCCCTCCAGGCTCTGCTTTAGACCAATTGAATGTTTCATTATTAAAAATGGGCTTTGTGCATTTACAGCCGTTGCCAGGCCTAAGCTGATTTATTTAGTCATCATTTCTGCACATCAGATATGATCACGGAGTGCTTTCGTCTAGCGTATGACTCATTTCATATGCATTGGGGAAAAAGGCTATATCTGATTTGTTCCATTTGTTGTCAGGATGAGCCGCTTGGTGCGCCCTAATTAGAAGACTGCAGAAGAGCCAGCACTACAATGTTTCTGCAACTGATGTTGGGGATCAGCTTAGGAAACATTTAGTTTTACTTTGCCTACTGAACTATGGTCTGGCTCAATCTACAGAGCAGCCCATTTGACAGAGTGCATAGGGCCCTGGCAATTTAGGGGCACAGCGATGGGTTGTGGGGTTTCTGACTTCAACTGTATATATATATATATACAGTACAGTAGAAGTCAGAATTATTAGCCCCATTATTAGCCCCCCTGTTTATTTTTTCCACAATTTCTGTTTAACAGAGAGTATTTTTTTTCAACAAATTTCTAAACATAATAGTTTTATTAACTCATTTCTAATAAATTATTTATTTTATCTTTGCCATGATGACATTAAATATTATTTTACTTGATTTTTTTTCAAGACACTTCTATACAGTTTAAATTTAAATTTAAAGGCTTAATTAGGATAATTAGGTTAACTAGGCATGACAGGGTAATTAGGCAAGTCATTGTATAATGATGGTTTGATCTGTATAGACTATCGAAAAAAATATATAGCTTAAAGGGACTAATGATTTTGACCTTAAAGTGGTAAAAAATAATAATAAAAAATATTTTATTTCAGCCAAAATAAAACAAATAAGACTTTCTCCAAAAGAAAAATTATTATCAAATATACTGTGAAAATTTCCTTGTTCTGTTAAACATAATTTGAGAAATATATAAAAAAATAAATAAATCAAAGGGGGGCTAATAATTCTGACTTCAACTGTATATATACAGTGCCTCTCACAAGTTTGAAATATACTATAATAATAGTTAAATATGCAGAAAAATGCATAATAAATTTTTTAACAATAATTTTATTTATTATACACTGTTATACACACTTTCATTTCAATGTGTTTAAATAAAAAAAGACATTCACCATTTCTCTTTTATCTGTCTCTTTCAGAGTGCTCTTGACCTCGCACTGGGGCGACGGTTCATCTTCCAGCAGGATAATGACCAGAAGCACACTGCCAAAATATCAATGGAGTGGCTTTCACAACAACTCTGTGAATGTCCTTAAGTGGCCCAGCCAGAGCCCAGACCTAAATACTATTGAAGATCTGAAAATGGCTGTACACCTTCACTTTCCATCCAACCTGATAGAGCTTGAGAGGTACTGCAAAGAGGAATGGGCAAAAATTCCCCAAAACAGGTATGCCAAGCTTGTGGCATCATATTCCAAAAGACTTGAGGCTGTAATTGCTGCCAAAGGTGCATCAACAAAGTATTGAGCAAAGGCTGTGAATATTTATGTACATGTGAATTTTCAGTTTTTTTTTTATTTTTTATAATTTGCAACAATTTCAAAAAATCTTTTTTCACATGGTCATTATGGAGTATTGTGTGTAGAATTTTGAGGAAATAAATTAATTTAATTAATTTTGGAATAAGGCTGTAACATAAAAAATGCCACAAAAAATGTGGAAAAAGTGAAGCGCTATGAATACTTTCCAGATGCACTGTATGGCATATCCAATGCTTTCTTAACTGCTGCTTTCTCAAGTTTTTGTTTGCTTATTTTATTACTGAGTGGAAGTGTGCAACACATATTTATAATATGCACAGTCATATAAATGTCTCTCATAACATTGTGGAGACATTGCAAAGTTTGTTAATTATATACCACTGCAAATGTATGTTCTTTTATTTCTTTCTTTTTTTTCCACATCTATTCAAAGAACAAAAAATGAACCACAAGTACAGTATATCACAGTGTTGAATTCTATTCTGTTTCTTGTATGTTACATAGGCACAAGTGCACACTACAGCAGTATCTGTATCCATGACATAGTTTCCCAGTAGGCTGTTAAAAATTGCATCAGAAGTTGCACAAAAAATGAGATAATCTGGGAATGACATCTAAGCCTAAAATAAAAAGATTAAAAAATGTAGCGTATAAACTAACACATTACATAAACATTCAGCTATTACGGAAACAAGATATAATAATCATTTCCAATGAGTTCAGTCAAGTGAGTTTCAAAGAGTGACAACAAAAGGAATTTCATGGATGCTTATGCAAGACTTATGCCGCACTGTTGTGTCTATGTTAGAGCTGACAAGCCGAGTGTTGATTTTCTTCCATGATGCAAAGGGAAGAAATGAGCCCAGCTGGAAGCTTCTCTGCCTGGCTGCTCCCTATATAGACAGAGGCTGCCGCGTGCCTGGACTGAGCACTATTAAAGCTGAGCTGCCCACCAATGCAGCTAGATAAATAATCATTACTGTAAGCATTCATTTTTTAAAAGTACACAGCAATTGGCAGCCATTTAAAGCAGTCATGGTAAAAAGCTTTGCAAAAAAACAAAACAAAACAAATTTCACAAATGTTGGCAACACAGGCTCATTGTGAAACGTACCCCTGCATACATTTCTGGAGAGTGCGAATTATGTAGCCAGAGCTATGTATGGCTGCATTTCGTCTTTTAAAACGAATACTATGCAGTATGACGCTGTCGTCGGCTTCTGTTTCTTTTCACGTTACCAGCTGACCGCTTACCTCCATGCGGACACCTTTTCCACTGTTACTAGTTTACCTAATAGCTCGCCATGTATAGCAGAGGCCAGCTAGCGAAGTGATGTGCAGGTAAACCTTGCTCCTCTGACCTCTAAAAAGGTGCTCTAGCGACAGACTGTCTTTATCCATCTAGTTAGAGCAACCGACTCCCATGCGGAGAGTCGCTGATTTGATCCCAGCTTGGAGCAAGCTGGGTGGTGTAGGACTGGCAGGGTTACATTGGTGCTATAACCCAGATGGGAGTGAGGTTTAGAGGAATGCTCTAGCGATAGACACTAGAGGCCATGGTCTTTAGCCTCTTTGTTAAAGTAACCGACTCCTATGCAGAGCGTCTCTGGTTTGATCCCAGCTTGGAGCAAGTTGGGTGGTGTAGGACCAGCGGTATTACATTGGTGCCATGACCCGGATGTGAGTGAGGTATAGAGGGGTGCTCTAGCGATAGACACTAGAGGCCAATGGTCTGAAGCCTCCTTGTTAGAGCAACCAACTTCCAAGAGTTGCCGTTCGATCTCAGCTCAGGGCAGGTGGTGTAGGACCGGTGGGGTTACACATGTACATCAGCAGACTTGAGACGTAGAGGGGAGTTGATCACAACATTGGGGTTTGAGTCTGGCAAAGAACGGTTTCCCGAACACAGGTTTAAAAAAAAAAGTAAGTAAACAACCGGATGAGGACACGGTAAGATCTGAAAACGTGGTAAAAAATCAGCCACAAGGATTTTTCTGTTTCTGGATTGCTTTTGAAAACACTGTTGGTTGGGTTTAGGAAAGTGGGTGGCTGCCAACATTTGTATCTGAAAATCCAGGAGACCAGTGAGGGATGTCTAGGTGTCGGGCTGAGGTGTCTGAATAGCACATCTAAGTTATTGTACCATGTACCGTGTTTTGGGCAGTCGCTGCTCGGATGCTATACCAAAGTTGGCGATTCCGGGGGGGTGGTTATGGGAGTTTTCCGGGAGAAATAACAAAATGGGAGGGTGGTCTGAAATACGAGAAACTCCCTGGAAAAATGGGAGTGTTGGAAGGTATGGTGGGTGGCTGCAGGTCAATCGGTGCTTTTTAAAACAATATCAATTGGGTTTAGGAAAGAGGGTGGGTGGAGGGACTGGTCAATTGGTCAATCATGCGGTCAATCAGTTGGCAGCAGCCTCTAGTGGATTTAAGTGAGAACAGCAGGTGCGAATGGCAGTCGAGAGAGAAATTTGAGATCTCTAAAAGCATACACGGTGGCTTCTGGTAGATTAGCAAAAACAAAAGCTGCAAAAAACCTACGTTCAGGGATTTATTTTGTGCTGTCCAGAAATGCATACAGGGGTACGTATCAGTAATGGGAATCGGTTAAAAGTTGGGGCAGTTTTGGCTCCTCATTTTGGTATTTTTTACAAACAAACTCATTTATACATGCAAATAATATATTACAACTTCAGACATTCTGTTTTTGTCAAACTTTGATTTTGAATTATGTAAATTGGGATGCAGTACTGTATGTTGAGATACTGCACTTTTGAGCAAGATAATCATGTTAACTAATGCCAAGTTCAGACTGCATGATTTTAGCCCCTGTTTTGGCTATCTTAAATCTAAAATTTCTCTCGCGAGTGCCATTCGCATATGCTCTTCTTGACTGACCGATCGACTGACCCACCTTCCTCCTTCCCTAAACCCAACCAATAGTGTTTTCAAAAGAAAAAAAAAATAAAGCAATTCAGAAAAATAAAATCCCTTGTCTGATTTTTACCATATTTTCTGATTTTACTACATTCTCACCCTGTTATTTACTTGCTTATTTTATTCTTTGGCTTTTGTTTTTGTCATACCCACTTTCTGGAACCATTCTTCGCCAGACTCAAACCCCAGCAGCTCGACATACATGCCGAGCTACTGGACAAACTAAACAGTGGAAATGCAGACTATACGAAGGTAAGTGGTAAGCTGGTAAGACCGTCCCATTTTAAAGACAAAATGCAGCAGTATATACTTCTGGCTAAATAATTCACAATCTCCAGAAATGTATATAGGGGGACGTTTTCAGAATGAGCCTATGTTATTCACATACATCTAAATTTAACATGATTATTATAATTAGCAAAATTATTATTTTTCCCCAAAATAAAAACTGATTTTACTTAAAGCATTACTCTATGAAATGCTTCACATTTTTAGGTATTCCATGCATAAAAAAACATTTGAATAATGTGAAGCGTACACACTATAATGTGCAGAAATACCATGAGGGAAATAGTAGGCTATTCCACTGTCCCTCATCTAGGGAGATTCTAGCTTTCAGTGCAACGAGGTGTTAATGTGTAAAAATTCCCATATGGATGTCTTTGCATAATTTTAAGCGCAGTGAATAACCTCACCCAGAAATCCACAGGCAAGAAACCAATGAAAAATAAGGACTGTGTAACTGAACACACAGGAAAATGAGGACGATCACAGGCATTAATTAAAGAACAGCAAGAGCTTTCATAAGCTGGGAGATGTTCTCCACTTCAAAGTCCGAATGGCTGAATGAAAGAAACTTTTGTTGGTTAAGAAGATCACAGTGTTATCTGTAAGACTGTAGGCCTGCTTATTTCATATGCTCTGCTCTTTGTTTGACAGATGTGTGTATCTTACTTGCCAGCCCTTCGGCCTAAAGCTAATGAAACGATTAAGAGGAAACGAAGACCTTCCGCTTGGGTCTATGACTCATTATTTTGCTTAATGGATGCTGCTTGGTTTGATGTGAGCCATAAGAAGAGAGAGAATCATTTTCATCATCTGCTGATATGGAAATGCAACGTGATTGCTCTGGGAAAGTACAATTATTATTAGAGACTGTCTGCATTTTTGATGCACTGACAATGTTTTCATTGAATCGTGTGCTTTGAGAGATGCACACAAGATTGTCTATGCATTGTTAGTATTCATGAGAGAGGCTGGTATAACTGACCCAAATTCACTGCTGTCAGCTTGGATATCAACAAAACATTTAAAAGGCGTTAAAAAGTTTTTCTTCTAGGAAGAAATCCTTATGCGACCGCATTGCTAAAAATTCTCGAATAGTCCTAAGGTGACTTGGCTGATCTCTATGTGCAATTTCTGTAACAACAGGACAAAGAAGCGGAAATAACTCCGGGAAGGTTATCTGACAGACCCCCTGCTACGCTGCACAACGGTTCCTGGGAGATTTGTGAGGAAAAGGAGTTTCCATCTCAAACCCTCAAAGAGATGAGCTCCACTGACATGTCCAATTAGCTGTCAGGGTGTCAGTGAAGCGTCAGTCTTCAGTCGGAAATGTTTCCCTTTAAAATCATAATAATAAAGCTGGGGATAAAAGTAGACCTGACCCAGTTTTCCAGTCAAAGCGCTGATCGAGCCCCATCATATCAAGCTATCAGTTACATCAAAGAGAGTTACATAAAAAAAAGAAGAAAATCCAGAGTAACAACATTGATGGACTGTGGTGGGGTGTCAGGAGCATTTTGTATCTGGCAGTGTGGATAACGGTGAACTGTTGATCAACAGGGCAGCAGGGAGGATGCTGAACTGACAGAGGCTCTATTACTATGACCTCCTCCTGGGACTTGCATGAAGGGCAATGTTTGGAAAGTTCAAAGTATATTTAGAAAAA
This sequence comes from Danio tinwini, assembly GCA_903798205.1. Classification (NCBI taxonomy): domain Eukaryota; kingdom Metazoa; phylum Chordata; class Actinopteri; order Cypriniformes; family Danionidae; genus Danio; species Danio tinwini. The sequence continues at coordinate 11,434,263 of CAIGQZ010035013.1, forward strand.
GAGCTTGTGTAAACCGTAGGAGCTTACTTTTTTCACAACATAAATCAACAAGATAAATACAACATTATTCCGTATAGGAAATAAAGTAAGAAAGGCAGCTGGGGTTGGTGAAGTTTTTGGCTTTATAATTGTAACTAAAATTTACAGGAAAAATATGTTTTAATAAAATACTTTATGCCATATAAACTTATAGAAGTACTAGTAACCTTTAATTTTATTAGTAATAACTAGGGCCAGACGGAATCTGCGGACGTTTTTTGCTATTTCTGCGGAGAATTGTGGTAAAAATCTGCGGATTTCTGCGGAATTATTTCAGGAGTATCATAACTAAAACCTTAAAATGTGAAATAAAAAATAATATCTTTTAAACTTTTATTTAATGTTTAAAATGCAAATCCAATTAGATTAACAGTAAATAGTTAACTGTAAGTAAATAAACAGAGTTAATGATGGGCTAAAAATCTGCGGAAATCTGCGGAAAATCTTCGGAAAATCTGCGAAAAATCTGCGGAATTCTGCACGCGCAGATTCTGTGTGGGCTTAGTAATAACTTCGAATTTTCGTCTGCGACACCTCCGCCCTGATCACTTTCGTCCACGACACCCTTCCGCCTATACATAACATGCCGGATCCTTTTTCGCAATCTGTTCCGGGACCTCGCAATTAACAAATTAAGCACTGGTAATAATTAACCTTTACAAAGCGATGTAATACTTTCAGAAATCATGTGTATATATATATATATATATATATATATATATATATAAGCAATATCACACGAGTAGCAGTGCGATGTGGATGTATATCGGCATGCGTTGAGTCCATCCATCCTCTGGACCCAAAGTGCGGTGTGAGGTGGGGTGCCAGACTGATGTTTTCACAACAGATGTAGCATGCTAAGATTACAACAAAGACAATTAAGATTACAACAGTCCACTGTTTCAGTGCAGTGCAGTATTTGTGGTGTATGTATTATTGTATATTGTATGTATATATTTGTTTATTTCAACAAATACAGTTGGGAATAATAACTACCATTGCAAGACTTCAGTATTCGCATCGTCAGGAGCCTCTTCACTTTCTCCTGCATTCACGGGTGGATTTGTGTTGAAAGGTTCAAAATGATAAAGCAGTGGACCTGCACTGTCATCAACCATATAATGTGACTGAGGGGAATCTGGTGGAGAGAAATCCTCCACTTCCACACAACTTTCAGATCTGCTGTAAACGCTGTTCGCCGAATCGCTGTCCATCTCCCCAGACTCTGTGTTTGGGTTGCCACATGTAATAAAACTCCCCTTTTCATGCAAGCCCTTTCCTCTATCGCTGCTGGACACTCCCACCTAAACAAAGCTGGACTCACCCACTTTCCTGACTTTTTCAAAACTAGAAGTGTGAAAACACCCTGCTGAGACTCTCAACTCTGCTGATGATTAATCTGTATGTGCATTATTTAAACGAAATGTCACATTGCAGGAATAAAATGGTTTGTTGATGGTGTGCAATTTGCAGTCTTTCCTGCTCAAATCAGGTGCACGTATGTAAGTGACTTGCTTTACACTCAGCAGTCTGCAGAGATTTTTGAGACGCTGTCTCGTGTCCTGTCCAGCAGATTTGAAGAGGCGTCAGGACTCAAGCTAGAGACGCCACCTGCTCAGTCTCTATGGCATGTGCCCATTCACTCTCCTCTATTAGCCTGACTGCCTGAACCGTCCCTTGCTTCAGTTTAGATGTGAAGTAAAAGACTGCAGCCAGACAAGGTGTCCAAATGGAAAGAGGATGTGGCAAAGTGCACACACACACACAAACATCTAGTCATGTCGCAAGGAAAAAAATAATATAATCAAACAGGGTATCTCATCTCAATCTGTGCCTCCCATTAAAAGATTTTCCACTACGTTTATTATTAGAGAGAGAGAAAAAAAAGAAGGGAAACGCGGACAAAACTACTCAATTAGTTCTTCAAAGTCTGAACTTGCTGGCTTAATGTAGGCAAACCAGCATTCACAGCACACTAATTAAAGCACGGCTGGGAGATTTTAATGGCTTTCGGAGAGGAAGGAGACGCAGAGATTTATATTGGCCAGTAACAGGCTTCACTGGCCACATACACACTGCAGTTAAACCCTTGAAAGCTTAATCCTGTTTGGTACACAATTTAGTTGCTTCTTTTGGTACCATGTTGAAAATAGGAGGGAAAAATAAATACAACATACAACCTAATTACAGTAGCTTTTTTTTAGAAGATCTAAAATAAGTCTCTGCTGTCCCTATGTGAAGTTTCAGCTCAAATAATGTTCTCTTTTGAGTAGTCTTTGAAACTGCTTTGATTTAAATTTTGCTGTTTGGTGACTGTCGCTTTAAATCCAAATGAGATTGTGCTCCCCCAGCCCTCTTTGCAAAAAGGAGCTATAAACCCCTGTGTGTCAGCATAGTGGCAGATTCAAAACTCTAATGGCGGATGGCTGCTTCTCACTCAGGGCTGTTTATGCTAATGAGGGAGAAATTATCACTGATGGGCGGGGCTTTCCCCCTCTGATGACATGACCAAAGAGAGAATGTGAATCAAAGTGTTTCAGCAAACTTATTTTATGGAGTGCGGTTATTAAAAAAAATTGAATTATTAAATGTTTAATAGAGCCTGGATATACACTCACTGGCCACTTTATTAGGTACACCTTACTAGTACCAGGTTGAACCCATTTTGCTTTCAGAACTACCTTAATCCTTTGTGACATAGATTCAATAAGGTACTGGAAATATTCCTGAGAGATTTTGGTCCATATTGACATGATAGCATCACGCAGTTGCTGCAGATTTGTCGGCTGCACATCCATGATGCAAGTCTCCCATTCCACTACATCATAAAGGTGCTCTATTGGATTGAGTCTGGTGACTGTGGAGGCCATTTGAGTACAGTGAGCTCATTGTCATGTTCAAGAAACCAGTCTGAGATGATTTGCATGGTCATAAAGGGATGGACATGGTCAGCATCAATACTCAGGTAGGCTGTGACATTGACACGATGCTCAATTGGTACTAATGGGCACAAAGTGTGCCATGAAAATATCCCCCACACCATTACACCATCACCATCAGCCTAAACCGTTGATACAAGGTAGGGTGGATCCATGCTTTCATGTTGTTGATGCCAAATTCTGACCCTACCTGAATGTCGCAGCAGCGATCGAGACTCATCAGACCAGGCAATTTTTTTCCAATCTTTTATTGATCAATTGGTTGAGCCTGTGCGAACTGTAGTCTCAGTTTCCTGTTCTTAGCTGACAGGAGTGGCACCCATCCACCACAAGTTTCAGAGATGCTCTTCTGCAGAGCTCGGTTGTAACGAGTGCTTATTTAAGTTACTGTTGCTTTTCTATCAGCTCGAACCAGTCTGGCCATTCTCCTCTGACCTCTAGCATCAACAGAACTGCCGCTTACTGGATATTTTCTCTTTTTCTGACCTTTCTCTGTAAACCCTAGAGATGGTTGTGCATGACAATCCCAGTAAATAAGCTGTTTCTGAAATACTCAGACCAGCCGGTCTGGCACTAACAACCAAACCATGTTCAAAGTCCCTTAAATCTCCTTTCTTCCCCATTCTGATGCTTGGTTTGAACTGCAGCAGATCGTCTTGACCATGTCTACATGCCTAAATGCATAAAGTTGCTGCCATGTGATTGGCTGATTAGAAATTTGCGTTAATGAGCAGTTGGAGATGTACCTTAATATAATATAATATAATATAATATAATATAATATAATATAATATA
>CAIGQZ010035013.1:11443943-11457622 GCA_903798205.1 Danio tinwini
ATATATATATATATATATATATATATACACTATTATTATTATATATATATATGCAGAGGTCCTGCTTTAAAGCAATATTTCACGCTATTAAGAAAAGCATAAAATACATGAATATATATTCCCGGATTATAAAATAAACAATGACACATCATTAGAGACATTAACTAGCTCATCAAATAGTTACTGAAACAATATAGCTTTATCGCACATCTGTTGTTTAAACTATTCCAATGACAGAACTGTTGTTAATGATGACATGCGGTAATGACTTCTGCTAATTAATCCGTATGTGATTTAATTAATGTCTGATTAATACTAGCTGTGATTGTTCTCATTTGTTTTAGTCAAGTAGCTATGCTATGGTTTGCGTACATATCCATGTAAATGACAGGATATGCATAACTACTTAAAACAAAAATTTAATTTGTTACAAGCTCAATTAAAACTGACTATTATACCAAACATTTTCAGATTTTTTTGTTCTCTTGAACACAAAAGAGGGTATATTGCAGAATGTTCATTCATTCATTCATTTTCTTTTCAGCTTAGTCTCTTTATTAATCTGGGGAGGCCACAGTGGAATGAACCACCAACTTATCCAGCATACTGTATGTTTTACCAAAGGATTGCCCTTCTAGCGGCAACCCATTATTGGAAAAACATCCATACACACTCATTCACACACATACACTACGGACAATTTAGCTTACTCAATTCAGCTATACCACATGTTTTTGGACTGTGGGGAATATATAGAAAAACCCATGGGAACACAGGGAGAACATGAAAACTCCACACAGAAATGCCAACTGACAAATGCCAACTGGCTCGAGCCATCGACCTTCTTGCTGTGAGGCGATTGTGCTACCCACTGCGCCACCGTGTCACCCCTTGCAGAATGTTAGAAAACAGTAATGATTCCATAGTACTTCCATAGTATTTGCTTTTCAAACTATAGGTGTTAGTGATTACCAGTTTCCAACATTCTTCAAAATATCTTCCTATTAAACAAAACAAATAAATCAGACAATAAAAATAAACCTCAAACTGGCTCAAGGGTGAGTAAATAATGGCAAACCTTTAAGGAATATTCAGCTATGGAAAGATCAGGCCATATATTATAGTAACTATTTATTTATTTTTAGTTCAGTGAAGAGATGTTGTTCCAGCCTCGCAACTTTTCAATGCTGTTTGCAAATGTTTTTGGGAACTATGGTTAAAACTGCTTGTAAAAGTGGAAATAGTGAGTTGGCTAATGATGCTTTTGGAAAAAAGCACACCTGGTGAAGAGATGTCATTATTTTTATCTGCTGAAAACACAGCTTAGCCATCGCAAGAATACATTTCAAAATACTGTATATTCTACTAAATATACTGCTACTACTGATGTTAGTAGTTACAAGTTTCCAGTAATCATTCTTCAAAAAATATTTACTAACTAATCATTCATTCATTCATTCATTCATTCATTCATTCATTAATTCATTAATTCATTCATTTATTTATTTATTTATTTATTCATTATTTATTTATTCATTATTTATTTAAGTTAACGCTGTATAAAAAGTTCTGGGTTCCACACAAGTGATTTGTATTGAGACAACACAAAATAATTAAGTTACCTTATTAGTTTTTACAAACTGAAGTAGATTAAACATAAAAATATGAAGTCGTCCCCCAAAAAACCTCAATAATTGTGTTGTTTCAGCTTATTTTAAATAAGTCATTTGAACAAACAGCAAATGTCTTTTTTTTTGAGTGAAGAGATATCCCAAACTCACAACACTCTCAAAACTGCTGTAATGTAATCATTCTAATCTTTTCTTTGAATGAGAGAACAGAAAAATTTCCACATATAATCATGACGTAAATATTCTTGCCTAGAAGACTGGTTACTTAAAAGTCCTACTCAGGCCCATTCAGTGTGGTTTTATGGACCTTATTTTAGCTACATGTTTTCTCCAAAACTTTCTAACCATGCTTTAAAAAAAAAAAAAAAAACCTCATATACATTCATCTTTCTTCCACATTATTGTAGCACAGTTTGTGCTGAATACAAAAAAAATACATGTTGGCCAAAACTATGCAATAAGTATAGCTGAAATACTCACAAATGTCAGGGCATGTCAAAACATCTTAGAGGCCCCCAAATCACCTCAGACCTCAGAGGGTTAAGTGGATTGAACATAAAACGATTAAGTTGTACAATTAGGTGAAAACAATTGTGTTGATTCATCTCATTTTAAATAAGCTGTTTGAACAAGCAGCAAAAATAAATAAAAATTGAGCTGTAGGTGGAGCTTTAACACAGAATTGCTTGTAAAAGTGGAAATAGTGACCTAACCTGGCTAATGGTGCTTTTGGGAAATGCACACCTGGTGAAGAGGTGTCATTAATTGCATTGCATTAAAAACATAGCCTTCGCAAGAATAAATTACATTTCAAAATATATTGAAATAACATACTGTACATGACGCTGTCCGTGGATTTCAAGAAAATACAGATATGTGTATACTGACTGCAGCCAAAAAAACAAACAAGCCCAGTTTTGTGAGACTACTAGACCTGCATAGACATTCTGTAATACAGTCCAGTAATGGTCTACACCTGCACGCTCATAAGACAAACACACGGGCGAGTGGGACAATCCAGATCTATGACATCCATCCTGGGCCATTATCATAATGACCGTGCCATTACAGCAGCTGTTTAGCGAACACACCACACACACCTGTTTATGACAAGCCCTCTGCCTTTCCATTAAACCACCGCAACACTTTCCTACCAGGAGAGCTATTATACTTTATAATGGCTGCCGTCCAGGACACCATCATCATGTTTTTTATTTTATTTAAATAAATATATAATTTACAATCATCAACTCAAAACGATACAACAAATCCGTGCTGACCACTAACTACGGCGTGCTTTTACACACACACACACACACACACACACACACACACACACATCAGGAAAATAATCTACTGGCATGTTGTGCGCACAAAGAGAAAGGATACAGAAAAGAAATAAATAAAAAAAGAGAAAGTGTTTTGGCAGGTGTGAAATGAATACAGATCTGTTGATAGCAACAGAAAGAGCGCAGTACTCCAGCTTTCATTCCCTGATTGGAGGAGACTACAGCTTACAAAGCCAAGAAAAATAAAACACACACACACACACACACACACACACACACATATACACACACTTGAAAAGACACACTACATCCTGAGTGCAGCTCAGAAAAACAATGGGGATAGATAGACATGAGGGGGAAGGGTTGAGGTGAACGAACAAACCGCACTTTCTGTCTTTGACATGTACTGTAGCACTAATCAATTACACCTCTGTGTACTTTACAAATACATGCAGGTCTGAATTACGCGTGTCAATAACGCACCAATGCCTCAGTTGTGCTTTCTAAACAGCTGGAGGTGGTACTGAATGGAAAAGATTCGCATCTATAAATAAACATATGGCGCTGGTGCATAAAACGTGACAATAACTTGACATTATCAGCGGCACAGGGGATTGCAACATCCTGCCCAACAAAATACAGGAGTACAGACTTGAATGTTGAATATGTAAAACGTTCACTTATTAATGGCACATTCTCAACAGCAATAAAAACATGGAATGAATACAATTAAATAAATAAACAGAAATTCAAGTCTACTAAGCGTGCTTGAATCAATAGCGAGCTATCATCTGCTTTCAATGTGAATCTGGGCAGAATAAGGAGTGTGTGTTAAATAGAGGACATCTGCATTGCTAATCTCTGTTCTTTTATGTGACCTCCAAAGACTTCAATTTTGTATTGTTACATTGTACGTGGATCAAGATTTACCTCATATAATTTGCCATTTTTAATGGTGACTTTAGTGATGAGCACCTACACTCGCCAGCCACTTTATTAGGTACACCTGTCCAACTGCTCTTTAACACAAATTTCAAATCAGCCAATCAATGCATTTAAGGATTTTGGTCACTTTCCAACACATCCTAAAATCAACCAAATATGTAATTTGTCGTTATTAGACGTCAAAATAACATTGTCCTTAGACGCATGATGTTGTGTGCCTGCTGGAAAATAACTAAAACAACACCCTCAACATTCAGGCTCAAAAGCTAAAGGAAGAAGATACAATTTCAGAAGGTTTTTAAAAACATGTAAAGTTAAAACGTGTCCAATATTAGGTGGAAGCTTATTCCAGCAATTCGGAGTGATAACAATGGATTTATCTACATCTTGGCTTCCATAATATTCCATAATATTCCACAATTCTTTAAATTTCTTAAAAGCTTTTAGAGTTCTTTAAAAATAAATCATCAATATTCTTCAAAATCCAAACGACTATCAATCCAAATAATAATCTGATTATTAAAGTGAAGCAACTCAACAGTTGGTGACAAGAGGCAAAGAACAATAGTAACACCTCTGAAACATCACACCTGACAAACCCAGTAGTAAGTGTTCCTCCATCACACCGAGTGGGAGAAGAGCATAAATGTGAGACTGCTCAGGTTCCTTTACTTTTCCTCCACGTGGAAGTGTCTCATCAGCAGGACTAACTGTGAGTCTAACACTTCCTGCGGTTACCTGCTCTGAAAGACAAATGACTTTGATAGTACTGAGGTATCAGACTTCTCTACAGCCTGTGTCAACACTTACTCACAGCAGAATCACTGATGAGACGTTCTGAGTGATGGGAAATCTCTAAGTAAAGCAGATTACTACTGCAAGACTGGATAATGGGGATTAACTGATCACTCTCTTACACGAATAAGAGCAGAATAAGAGAGGATTTTAGTCTGCTAACAAAAACAAAAGTGCAATATTCAGTTTTATTAGTTGTAATGTTCAAAATGGTCTTGTATAGCACCAAGTCCAAGGGTTTGTTCCTCAAAGACTGCATAAAGCCTATACTTTCAATGCAATGAAATGCTTTAATATGTTGTATATTTTTTTTATTTACATTTTTTTTCTCTCTTTATTTTTTATTTTTTTTGTCATTTCATTTTATTGGCTTAGTCCCTTATTTATCAGGGGTTGCCACAGCGGAATGAACTGCCAACTATTCCGGCATATGTTTTACGTAGCATATGCCCTTCCAGCCACAACACAGTACTGGGAAACATCCATACACATTTACACTCATACACTGCGTCCAATTTAGTTTACTCAATTCACTTATACTGCGTGTCTTTGGACTCAGAAAATCTGAGCACCTGGAGGAAACCCACGCAAACACGGGGAGAACATGCAAACTCCACACAGAAATGCCAACTGACCCAGCCAGAACTAAATCCAGTGATCTTCTTGCTGTGATGTGAAATCGCTAATCACCGTGCCGCCCATGCACCCAGGGTCAGAGAGTAAAATAATTTCAATTCTTTGTATGTCTGTACATGTGGCACAATTTTTTTTGTGTTGTTCTGCAATAACAATTCTGAAACGCTAGCTGGCAGCAGGTTTTTATGTTCCTTTGTGTCAAGTTTCTTCGCGGGGTTTTTTTCCTGAATCTTACCTTAATGTACAAGTATGCAAAAGTATGCATACGCAGAAGTATAAATCAGCCTTTAGTTCCACCTTTATTTCTGAGTGTATAAACAGTTTTCAGATAAGCTGTGCACACTGACAAATTTATTAATTAGATTTACATTTTTTTATGTAAGTTGTTAGAAATTATTTATATTGGCTAAATTTAAACACACAAATTAGGTTCAATTTAATTTGTTTGTTTAAATTTAGTCCATATAAATTACAAATTTGCAAACACTTACCTTTAAAAAACATTAAATATTAAAGACCCCAAATCAGGTTTACAAATATTGTGAACTCTTACATTCCCTTATGGCTCATTTCCACTGAGTGGTACAGTACGGTACGGTTCGGGTCGGTACGGGTCACCTTTATCAAGCTTGCGTTTCCATTACAAAGGGCACCCTTTTGGTGGGCGTGGTGTACTACAGAGAGTTTCAGTCGACGTCATTCTCGCTCGAATAAATGTCTACAGTAAAGCTGTACAGGTCGTTCACATTATATGAGAAGCTCTTCTAACTAAACAGATGCTTTAAACATATTAATACTTGTTTATAAATGTTTATTACTAACATTTCTATGAACATGATTTGATTATAACTGCAGATCAATGACAGTGTTACAGCCTACTGTAACGTCTGCAATTATATAAAATAAATAAATAAATGCAACATATATGAACACATACAGACCCTTACAGTCTCCGATATGTTACTAATTACAGATAAACGACACACAGCATACATTAAGTCCCTATTTGAGTTCGGCAATCCTTGTAATCCTGTCGGGCTTCTCCTTTTTTTCTGCGCTTCACTCTCGCGTTTGTCCTTTTCTTTCTGAATGGATCAGATGTCGAAGACGCTTCATTAATCACACACGCACGTTATTATTATCAGCTCAAGAAGTTTGTTATATCAAATCTAGACGCGAATGCGGGCTTCCTGGAGAATCCGAAAACCGCTCGCACTTTTAGACGGCCTCATAAAACAACAACAGGACACGGCAGATTCTTGGCTTTGTGGTTGTTCATCAAGACAACGACAAGGTTTGTTTTGAGCCCGGGTCATCCATGTATCGTTATTATATGCATATAGTTGTCTCGGCTGTGCATTTAAAAACATGGCGGCTCCATTGTTTTGATTCTGGCTAGCCCCACGAGATCATGACGTATCTCTGTAAACCAATCAGCGTTCAGCTGCGCGTGTAGCTCCACCTTTGGGTACCCTTTCTCGTCTTTGGTACCCTTTCGAAAGGGTGCCGAAAAAGTAGTACGGTACGGATCGGTTCGGTACGCTTTTGACAGTGGAAACGGCCATAAAAGCGTACCGACCCGTACCGTACCACTCAGTGGAAACGGGCCTTTAGTGTCAGGATACTAAGGACTTGATAATAGCTTAGCATGGGTTATTAGCTTTTTTGGCGTCATTAACAACCATTCCTAAAGGACTTATTTCTGTGATAAGTGACATTTATATGCCAGATGATAGTCCGTGTGTTGAGAACAATGTTTTTTTTTCCTACTGGCTGTTTCTTGCATCAGACAATATGTCTTCAATCGTCCACATACGTGAAGCATAATACCGAAACCTCACATTTCACAAAAGCTAATTTGGAATTCATCATCGACCAGCATCAGAGAGTGAGTAAGAAAAAGAAAGAGGAGTGAAGAACCCCCCAATTCCCCAACCTGCATAGCTCTAAATGCATTCCTGCTGTGCTCTCTTAGCTCTCAAAGCATTGTTCTGAGATGTCTGGCAGGTTGCAATTGCCTGGCAATACCCAATGGAGGAGCATGGGAGGGCATCAGGAGCTATTTGCGAAAAAACCACTGTGGCGTCTGACTCAAAAAACACAAATTTATTACGTTTAACTGCATCACGGTTACATTTTTTTCTGTTCTTCCCAAAGTCGGCATCCATGCTTTATGACACATCTCAAAAGCAAGGAAAGGGAATTTCAACCATTCTGCTCTCACCTCTCATCGATCTAAGTGCTCTCGCTGTCTTTCTCTCCTAGCCACCTTAAAGGCTCCTTTATTATTCTCAAATGACCTAAAAGTGTAGATGGCAAGACACCTTGGCTTGTTAAGAATGAGTCACCTGGGAGCCGTTCTAAAGGCAAGATTAAAGGTAAACGGGGGAGGCCTATGACGGGATGCTTTATGTAACCCAATCAGGCAGTAAAACACAGCGTACGTTTACCACCACTATGTTTACTGGCATGAGAGTCAGACAACCTGACCAAACAACCAATCCAATCAATTTCTAATGGACAAAATTAAATACTTCCCTATTTTTTTTTTCCCTGTCGAGAATCAATTTTAACTTTTTTCAAAAGTGGAGAAGCTTCTTCACTGATTTTAACTGTGAGTGTGCCTCACACAAGTGAGTGGGCTTGACAAACCACCTGTAGAAAACATAATCTTTCATCTCTCACTTTAACCAAGACTTTGACTAGTTTTTGCACATTTGCACTAGACACTCTCTTACAATTACACCATATCTATATAAAAAAAAAAAAAACACTGCATTTACTGTGTGAAGTGTGCTTCACACAGGTGAGTGGGCTTGAGAAACCACCTGTAGAAACACTTTTCTCTCTCTCTAAAAGATAAAAAACACTCCCCCTCCTTACTTAACTCTTCCCCATCCACGGAATTGGATCTATAGCTGGCGCCATTGTCCTGTGGCTGCCATAACATCATCCAAGTGGAAGCTGCACACTGGTGGTGGTGTGGAGATTCCCCCCTTATGATTGTGAAGCACTTTGGGTGTATGGCCATCCACAATAAATGCACTCAAATATCAATATTGTGCATGTTCATTATCACGATAAATTGAATTACTGAATATCGGCAAATGTCTACTAACTACCTATTATAACTTCTTGATATTTACAATGCCACATTTTAGTCAAATCGCTGACTCAGCGATAATGCATATGCTAACCGATGCTGTCTGCTTTGTACCATTCCGGCGAGCACTCCATCTCTGTTTACTGCTGTTGTTAATGGTGCAAAGTGCAATAAAGTCATGTTCTTTAGCAGACTAAGGCTTTGAAATTAAGGCTTTGGGTTCGATTGGGGAGAATGTGACAATCCATAAGTGAGGCTCATTACCTGCAGCACAGCCACCTCGTCAGTGAGTATTGAACATAAACGAGCTGAGCAACGCTTGTGTAGCACACCATTATTGATCAAGGCACAGCGGGGAGCCAGTTCATCAAGCCCTTCTCACTTTTCTCCGGCCGACCGAGACCCGGGAGTGGACAAGACATTTGTAGCCTTCAATCTAGCATGTGCTATCATTTACCTCCAGCTATAATTAAGGGGCTGTTTACACCTGGTGTAAAATGGAAGATGTAAAAGCATTTTGAAATACGTTTGAGATGGATATAAAATCTGATTGTTCAACCTACTTCTGAGGATGATCTGGGATGCATTTTTGGCACAACTGGACCGGCCTAATTGCATCTGGTTGTTAAAACCACATATTTAAATGTTACTCCTCTCTAAATTTGAACAATAAACATGTGTTATAAGCAATATGACCGTCAGATATAACACCAAAAATGCAATCAGCAATGGAAATGCCACAAATGACAATTTGAGATGCTTGTGTAGTTTTATTTTATTAATTTCCTTTTACTTTGACAATGAAATTATACAATTAAAATGTTAAATTAATAACAAATGTCAGCATTATCAACAGAGACGCAGCATGCACCTCCAGCCTATGCTGTATAATTAGAGGTAAAGAAGAGGAGAAGAGTATACACAAATTAACGTAAACCTTTTAAAGTTTTGAATGATGTCTTATACATATCTGTATGACAAAAGTAGACATTTCTTTCGGCCAATAATTCAAATAATTCCAGCTTGTGTACTTGTGATGATGTTTGCAAGGTGAGTGAGGTATAAAGAATTATGGAGCCTGCATAAAAAATATGTTGTATGCTAAATAAGATACATACAGTAGCTTACATCTCTGTATAAATGAATACTATTTAAAAAAAATATGATGTATCTGATGTTTTAGTTGAAGTAACCTAGCTAAATTTGCACGCTGACCTTATTTTTCACGTATGGACGTGTGATAAATACATACCTTTTTGTCTTGAGACTTCTGGTCTCATTCACTTCCATTTATTTTTAGCCATGGAAACAGTTTGATGTTGCAAACTGATATTTATATTATATTATTATATTTTATATTATAGATGGCGACGCAGTGGCGCAGTAGGTAATGCTGTCGCTTCACAGCAAGAACGTCTCTGGGTCGCAGGTTCGACCCTCGGCTGGGCTGGGCTGTTTCTGTGTGGAGTTTGCATGTTCTCCATGCATTCGCATGGGTTTCCTCCGGGTGCTCCGGTTTCCCCCACAGTCCAAAGACATGCGGTACAGGTAAATTGGATAGGCTAAATTGTCTGTAGTGAATGAGTGCATGGATGTTTCCCAGAGATGCATAAAATCGTGCTGGATAAGTTGGCGGTTCTTTTCGCTGTGGCGACCCCAGATTAATAAAGGGACTAAGCCGACAAGAAAATTAATGAATTATATATTATAATTATATATTTTTTAGGTTTTATAATCAGTGCTTAATTTGTAAATGAATAATTGCCGGAACAAAACCAGAAAATAAAAGTTACCGTGACCGACGTCCACCATACAATTTCAGTTTTCCCGTAACATGACATCATTAAACGGTGATAGCATGAAATAAAACATCACATTTCTGAACGGTCTTTAATTATTTGTGCCATATAATGTTATAGCTCAGTCATGGATAATAAAACATGTAGCTACAAACATAAATAGTATGAATCACTATTCAGTTCACTTCACTATGATGTGCCAAGTGAAACAATAATAATTAAATGACTCACTCAGTCTAATCTTCAAGAAGAGCCCACAATTACCTTTTTTGTCATGTTTTCTGGCGAACTTAAGAACGCTTTGCTTCTGTCTCCCACTATCCCAATCAGTTTCATCTCAAGATCACTTTTGATCAGGCTCATTATCAGATTTACTCGTGGTTTGAAAATACAAATATTACTTAGGTAGGCCACTATGCCACTATTTATTTTCACTGCTCACTGCACGCGAAACAATAATCATCGACCAATGAGAGCGATTGTAAACATAAGAAAGCTGATTGGCTGAAAATATTGTTACAGCGAATAGTTAAATGTGACTATTGCTTTAACTGGCTCATTGTGACTACCGTCGTGTGTGTGCACACATACACAATCCACACAGTCTTCGCTTGCACTGCATTCACCATTCTCTCTCTTTGTCACACACACACGTAGGTATTTACCACACACAAGTCAATGCCGGATCCATTAAAATAAACGCAAAACACAAATATCTGACATTTTCCAGCACAGGATCGGGCAAGATTTAGCTCAAATTAAGCGCTGTGTATGTCATAAGCTAGTAGTTTGACAGTTTTCTGCCGTTTGTTAATCCAAGTCATTTATCCCATAGGTAACTGACTTGGAAGTTCTAAAACAATCACAAAAAATGAGTGCACTTCCGCACTGCAAAGTCAATAGTGAATTTGAAGATGTCCAATAGCCTATATGCACAGCTAGTGTTTTTCAGCCAACTCTAAACTTGCGGTGAAAGGTTAATGTGACTAATTTAAATTTGATAACTGACATTGTAATGTAATAAAAATGCATTCAGTTAAATAAAATTAAGCATTCATTTAGTTGTTAAAGCGTAAAATGACATGAAAGACCCCGTAAGTTGAAAATACTGGGGTAAAATAAATGTTCATAATTTAAAGACATGGCGAGGGAAATTGAATTTAATGCAATGCTTCTTGTCCAGTTTAAACCCACGTTATATCCTACACCTATCAGGCAGTGAAGATTACTGATTTTTAAAATAAATCAGATCTTAAACGTGGCGATTTTGTAATGGAAATACAGTTCACCGGAAGCACTTGGGCTGGCTGGCTGAAAATTAAAAGTCAGTGTGCATATAC
The DNA here is from genome assembly GCA_903798205.1 of Danio tinwini. Taxonomy (NCBI): domain Eukaryota; kingdom Metazoa; phylum Chordata; class Actinopteri; order Cypriniformes; family Danionidae; genus Danio; species Danio tinwini. Next base: position 11,455,482 of record CAIGQZ010035013.1, read on the forward strand.
CCCATTAGCAGAGACACAATTATGTGGCCAAATGTAAATAGAACCAATTTTACAAATCAGACAGCTATCCAAAGGCCGAAAACACATGAAGTGACCAGATGTAAAAATCCCTAAGAGTAGATGATGCTGGGTAATCATGGTAATGAGAATGACTTGGGCTCCAGGGTCAATAAATCCAGTCAGGGTCATTTATCCAGACCAAAACAATGCTCAGACAATGAGTGAGAGCTGGTGGGTTTCATCTATGAGTCACAACGAATGCTATGTAAATCTACAAATTGATATCCAACAAGGATCAATGTAAAGCTGCAGAAGAGGAGAAGTAAAAGGAGCGATTAAAATAAAATCAAATTATTAAATAAAATCTGGGTCTGTTTTTGTGAAGAAGAAACAAAACTTTCCAAAGCATCCATCCAGTTTACTGTGTACTTGAAGGTGTCAGTAATTCGTTACTGGGGTCTGTGTTTAAGTGGTGTATTTTGCTGTGCTGACCCCTGATAAAGAAGGGAATAAGACACAGGGTGAGTGAGTGGATGTGAGAGAGAGTATGTGTTTAGTGCTACAGGATACTTTTTGCCCCCAAAAAAGACAACAAAGATGAACGTCCAAAACCAAAGAATGCGTGTCTATGTGAATAAATCATGAGCCTATGCCAAGCAGTCCTTACAGGGATACTGGGCATCAGTGCTCAATTGAGAGACCAAGATAGAGCCCCAGGCTTGAGTTGGGTGCTTGCAATGATAGCCAAATGTTGAGCCCTGGGGCAAAGAGATCACAGGATAGGTCTTAGAGAGCATCCTGCCTATAGCAATAGAGGGACAGTCCAACATCACTAGCAGGAAACAACTGAACCTGTTACCCATATCATAGGCATAGTGAAGTGACCGCAAAATCTATAGCCATAGCCACAGTCATATCACTCTGCAGCCCAACACTGGTTACTCACTGAAGCACTGCTGATCCTGGTCAGTACCTGGATGGGTGATCACATAAAACAAAAACTAGGTAGCTGTTGGAAGTGGTGTTAGTGAGGCTAGCAGGGGGCGCTCAACCTGTGATCTGTGTGAGCCCCAGTAAAGTGAAGGGGACACTTTACTCTCAGTGAGAGCCGTCTTTCAGTTGAGACATTAAGCTAAGGTCCTGACTCTCTGTGGTCATTAAAAATCCCATGGCACTTCTTGTAAAGAGTAGGGGTCTAACCCTGGGGTCCTGTCCAAGTTCCCTCCATTGGCCCTTGCTCTTCATGGCCTCCCAATTATCCCCATCCACTGAATTGACTGTATCACTGTCTCTCCACTACACCAATAGCTAGTGTGTGGTGAGCGCACTGGTGCCATTGTCCTGTGGCTGCTGTCAAATCACCAAAGTGGATGCTTTACACTGGTGAAGGTGTGGAGAGACCACAACATCCCCTCGAAAGGCAAAGCTCTCAATTTCCCGGTCAATTTATGTTCCTACTCTCTAAAAGGACAAGATCTTGGATACAAGCGGCCAAAATGAGTTTTCTTCACAGGGTGGCAGGGTGAAGAGCTCGGTCACCTAGGAGGAGCTCTGAGTAAAGCCGCTGTTCCTCCACATCAGAGGTCAGCTGAGGTGGCACAGGCATCTGTTTCGGATACCTCCTTGATGCCTACCTAGGGAGGTGTTCCAGGCATGTCCCACCGGGTGAAGGCCTCGAGGAAGACCCAGGACACGCTGGAGGGACTATGTCTCTCGGCTGGCCTGGCAACAACTCAGGATCACCCCAGAGGAGCTGGAGGAAGCGTCTGGAGAGAGGGAAGTGTGGGGTTCTCTCCTAAGACTGCTGCCCCCACAACCTGGCCCCAGAAAAGCAAAAACGAAATGAAGTGAAAAAATTACATTACATATAGCAGGGACTACATGTAAAAAAAAAAAAAAAAACACACACAAAAAAAAAACGCAAGTGCCTGGAGATCCAACGTTTCTTTGAAGAACACAAAAAAGTCATTAAGCAGAATGCTCATGGCTACTTTCAGGACAATGTTTGAATCAACAGCCAAGTGCAAATTCCAACTTGGCTCCTGGAGTGCCAAGTTCAGAGTTCCAATCCCAATCAATCAATCAATCAATCAATCAATCAATCAATCAATCAATCAATCAATCAATCAATCAATCAATCA
>CAIGQZ010035013.1:11470211-11489504 GCA_903798205.1 Danio tinwini
ATATATATTGTTTTGTCACTACTTGTTACGACTAGCTTGCAACTAGAAAAAGCCACATTATTTTAAATAAATATATAATTCTAGTCATTGTACTTAATTTATTCTCTACTTCACTTTCTAACAATGGGTTAGGCCCATTTGTTCGTACAATGGAGAGAGTGCACGAGCGAATGACTGCACACACATCAGCCCAACGCTGTGTGTGAAAAAAACACTCGCTGACAAGGTTTCCAAATAAGAGTCTGCTGACATGGGCCCCAGCAAGCATGATGCGAAAACACCATCTCATTAAAGCCACGAAAATAGACCTGCGTGAACACAATTATACATTCAGCAGAGGGTGATGCTCACCAAATACCCTAAGAAGCCTCTCTCTCTCTCTCTCTCTCTCTCTCTCTCTCTCTCTCTCGCAACCCTTTTTACTCACTACAGAGAATTCAAAAAAGAGAGAAATAAATTAATTTATTTCCAGGGGACTGATTAAGGAATTTGAACTGTTTACTCATAACTCTCAGAGACAGTATTTGATGAAGTAATGCAAACAGACAAATTAGTACATGTAAATGTTAAATACAGCACGCTTTCATTTCAGCAATTTGCGTATGAATGATTTGCTATAAATAAATCCTGCTAAATATCAGCATTTTGTCAAGCTCTATTAGCAAACATATCAGTTTTCTCTGTTTTAGGAATGCTGATGCCTTCCCAAAGCTAGTTCAGTCTAATTTCACCAGAAGTGTCAGTCCTAGAATATATATATATATATTTTTTTTTTTTATTTGAGATGGATAAATCCAACAACATATACAGTATGTGACAACAGCCAATCAGTCTGGAGATTTTTGGAAGCATGTCAAAGCAAACACTCATTCAGAGCCATCATCAGAACATATTGGGAATTTTTCACACTTTTTTAGGATCTCTTTTATGTGTGTGTAATGTGATGGGGATGCTGACATGTGAGTGTGGATCCAAACGCAGGTTTATTAAGAATGGTCAGGCAAGCAACGGTCACAATCATGTGCAAACAGATGTATTTAGGCAAATCCAGAGTCGTAGTCAAAAACACAGGTCTGCATAATAATGCATCATAATGTCACGAAACTGTAAAACAAGACTCAGCAAAGAGGTGTGTGTTTGAGAAGTATATAAATACTCTGTGTAATTAGTCCTGAAAAGCTTCAGCTGTGTCTGTTTGCAATCATGAGGATCTAGGCCAGGTGTGTGAGTGTTGCATGACTGGATAAGTAGTGATGGCAGATTTGTAGTTCTCCAGCGATCTGCATAGGTTAGATTGCTGTGTGTGTGTGTGTGTGTGTGTGTGTGTGTGTGTGTGTGTGTGTGTGTGTGTGTGTGTGTGTGTGTGCGTGCGCGTGCGTGCGTGTGCATGTGCGTGTGAGTTAAAGTTCATTCATTCATTTTCTTGTCATTCATTTCATTCATTCAGTCCCTTTATTAATCCAGGGTCGCCACAGCGGAATGAACCGCCAACTTATCCAGCACGATTTTACACAGCGGATGCCCTTCCAGCCGCAACCCATCTCTGGGAAACATCCACACACTCATTCACACTCATACACTATGGACAATTTAGCTTATCCAATTTACCTGTACCACTGTGGACTGTAGGGGAAACCGGAGCACCCGGAGGAAACCCACGCGAACGCAGGGAGAACGTGCAAACTCCACAGAGCTCCAACATGCAAGCTCCCAGCCCAGCCGAGGTTCGAGCCTGAGACCCAGCGACGTTCTTGCTGTGAGGCGACAGCACTACCTACTGTGCCACTGCGTCGCCCTGTGTTAAAGTTATAGTATTGAATTAAATAACAGTATAATTAGTATTATATTAGTTTTAAATTAAATAAAAAGCTAATAAATAATACAAATAATATTAAAAAGCAAATAACAGAAACAAAATGATCCGATTATATAATATGTTCAAAGTCCTTGTATGGGAGAAGCGGTGGTGCAGTAAGTAGTGCTGTCGCCTCACAGCAAGAAGGTCACTGGTTTGAGCCACGGCTGGATCAGTTTGCAATTCTCTGTGGAGTTGGCATGTTCTCCCCGCATTTGCTATGGTTTCCTCCGGGTGCTCCGGTTTCCCCCACAAATCCAAAGACATGCGCTATAGGTGAATTGGGTAAGCTAAAATTGTATGTGTGTGAATGAGTCTATGGGTGTTTCCCAGTGATGGGTTGTGCCCTCTGGTGGACGTGAAAGAGAAATTTGAGATCATCACAAAGTGTACACAACAGCCTCTAGTGGGTTTGCAAAAATAAAAAAATGCAAGCAGACGTACCTCTGGTTACATATTTCACTGTCCTCAGAAATATAGACCTGGGTACATATTCACAATGAGCCTGGGTTGGATAACTGCCAATGCTTGTTTGTTTGTTGGGTACAAATAGACCGATGGTCTGCTTTAGTCTTAGCTTTAGTATATAAGGTGGGTATACATTATGACTAATAAATATGGCCAATGTAATTACACACTATTTCATTCATTCATTCATTTTCTTTTCAGCTTAGTCCCTTTATTAATCCAGGCTTGCCATAGCGGAATGAACCACCAACTTATCCAGCATATGTTATACGCAGCGGATGCCCTTCCAGCTGCAATGCATCACTGGGAAACACCCATACACACTTGTTCACACACATACACTATGGCCAATTTAGCTTATTCCATTCACCTATACCACGTGTTTGGACTTGCGGGGGAAACCGGAGCACCCAGAGAAACCACATGATCACTGGAAGAACGTGCAAACTCCACACAGAAATGCCTATTGACCTAGCCAAGGCTTGAACCACTGATCTTCTTGCTGTGAGGCCATCATGCTACCCACTGTGCCACTGTGACGCCACACACTATTTTCCCCATATGATTCAGTATCCATTTTTATCACTTGTTCATTGTATACAATAAATGGCAACCCTTTAAGCAGTCCACAGTCCTATTTGTATCCAACAAACAAGCAATGGCAATCTTGTAGCACATTCAATGGCCTTACACACACACACACACACACACACACACACACACACACACACACACAGAGAGAGCTATGGATTTAAGCAGATGAAGGTCTATATATAAAAGAGAGAATTTGAATATTGCTTAGATGAGATAGACTATTTGATCTATTTGAGTGCTCAGTGAGCAGTGGCTGATATCCTAATAACGTGAGCCAATGACTACGTTTACATGGACACCAATAATTCGATTTTAATGCGATTAAGACAATACTCTGATTAAGAGTCGACCATGTAAACAGTGATTTTTGATTAATTTTATCAGATTAAGGTCATAATCGAACTAAAGAGAAATTGAATTAAGACTTGTGGAGTATACTGATTATAGTCGCATTACTGACGTGCAGTACATGCATGTAAACACCTTAATCGAACTATTACCCTCATGTAGGACTTTAAGCCGCTTTTTGCGACAGGGTAGTCCACACACACACACACACACACACAGACACACACACACACACACACACACACACACACATGCACGGCTGATTGACACTCTTTGCACCTACCGAGTCAGTGCAGACCACAGACCCCTGCATTGTAAAATGCGGAGGGTTTTTTCTTCCATTCAGCATGCAGTATGAACTTTTATTAAAACAACTCTTCCAGCAGTTCATATTTGCATCCAATATCTGGTTTGTCACGGTGGGCTTGCATGAAATGTTCGTGAATGAAAGTCAAAGCGCCAAACTGCAGTTAAAGTCGACAAATCAAAAATGAAACACCCGAAATTACATGAAACTCCGGAGGAAATGCGGATAGCCGGTGACGCAATGACGTTAATCGAATTATGTGCTGTAACATGTAAAACGCGATCATGAAAGTAACACTCAAAAAGCAACTCATGTAAACACCTTAGTCTTATTATTCTATTAATTAGATTAAAGCAAATAATTCGATTACTGATGTACATGTAAACGCAGTCACTGGTGTGAAACCTTACATAACTGGACAGAAATGCTTTTCGCACCATGTGTTCCCTCAAAAAAAAAAAAAGATGACTTTTTTCCTTTAATTTGTATGAGTAATTCGCATTAGAATGAGAGCGGAGGCTGGCAATGAATGCTAGATTGCCATCCAATTTAATGTGCGGAGGCACATCAATCAAATATTCTGATTTCACAGAGGCAATATCTGCCTGAGGCAGTCGTCTGCTTTATTCGAGAGGGATGTGTCATCGAAGAACATTAGGCAGAGGTATAATGGTGATATTTAGACAGCGTACAGTACGCCGCTATTAGCAAAAGGGCACAAAATAGCAAGAAATTACTTTGGATATTGCATCCATTACGTCCTCATCTAGTGCCCCGTCTGTCTTATCTGACCGTCTTGCCTGTCAGGAGTCTGTAGGGATGACAGCCACACGGGCAGTGGTAATGTGATTTCCCCCTCACTTGCTGTTAATTTTACATTGATTAATGTGTTTTGAGAAAGCCTGTAATAGTATTTTGGGAGTTACTAAGCTTGGGTGACTGCTAGCAAGATTATAGCAGCAGATAACATTTCAGTTATGTAGAGCGAACACGCTGTGGGATAACCGTGTTTCAGGCATTTCAGCAGGTGTGCAGCACAGCCACACTGAGAACAGTTGGCCAAGCACTTTCAACTTCATTACCTGATTGGCCATCAAAAAAAGTCCCTGTGTAGTTCAGTTCCTCTTTTCCTGACACTAAAGCGGCTGAAGCCGATTGGGTTGTGGCAAGCGGCCAGATGAATACTGGATTAAGGTCTCCTTCAAACTCTCTCTCACACACATCTCCGCTGACCCCTCTTTATCAATGACAGAGCAGAGGGGAGAAGAGAAAAAAAAGCAAAGGGCCATGAGTGGATCAGGGAAATGTTACAATGACAAACATTATTTTCCCAGGCTGCTTCCCTGCAGTCTTCCCACACCGCAGTTCCTTTTATGTGGTTTCAAATATGCAGGCTTATGGGTTCTTAGATGAGCATTATTAGCTTCAAATGGTAACAGAGGACAAAGAAACCCGTGAAGTTTAAATGCTTTTCAACAGGAAATTGCTTGGAGGTGTTTCTGCATAAAATACTGCACCAGTTTCTATTTTGAAGTCAGAATTATAAGCCCTCCTGAATTTAGAGGCTTAACTGGGTTAATTAGGCAAGTTAGTGTAATTAGGCAAATCATTATATAACCATGATTTGTTCTGTAGACAATCGAAAAAAAATAAACTAAAAATGCTTCCGCTTTTATTCTAGCTGAAATAAAACAAATAAGACTTTCTCCAGAAGAAAAAATACTATAGGAAAAACTGAAAAATTTCTTGCTCTGTTAAACATTCATATTCCTTTAGTTTAGTCTCTATTACAGAGGTTGCCATAGTAGAATGCACCGCTAACTATTCCAGCATATGTCATAAGAACACGGGGAGAACAAGCAAACTCCACACAGGAATGCCAATTGACCCAGCTGGGACTTGAACCAGCGACCACTGAGCCACCGTGTCGCCCGATGTACTGATAGTAGTCTTTTTAAATCGATTTTCTTCAATTGTATCACTCTCATCCATATATTTACCTTTCTGAAAACATGAATGTCTTTCACACTTGCTAGGTGAGATGTGCCAGTAGCATAGTGCTGCTTGGTGATGCGAAGAGTAAAAGTTAGACAAAACAACACAGTTATTATTGTGTTTTATCAGCAGGAACAAGTAAATCAGTACCTGCATAGCCAAAGAAAATGAAATATTACTTTAAAAATGAATAGAGTATAAAAAGGCTGAACGATTTAATGACAGAGAAAATCTCAAATAGTGCCTCTCTCTAAAATGCAATGTTATTGGTGTAATTTATATCTATGAACATTCATTCAAGAGTATTGCAGCTTAATAACCCAATAAATCCTGTGCTACCTTGCCCCATATTTCACGCAGCTCATACCTTAACTTCAGTAATTGGCTAATAAATGATCGTCTCTCTTTAATGTGGCTTAAGGCTTTTGATGGAACTGTTTGTCGAAACTAAACAGAAAGTGTACAAAGAATGAGGTAAATTAATGATTATAACATTTTGACAGAATGGCCAACGCCTTTTCCTAAATTACAAGTGCTTAGTCATGGGTTTAAACTGGCCCTAATCTTGCCAAAAGACATTGAAACGGGGTCATGCAGAGTGTTAAATGCCCTTAAAAGAGATTGAAGAATAATTTTAAAAAACGTCATCTAAATTGGAGAAGCTTTTCCGCCACTAAAAAGAACCAGGTAATGGAGCAAACTATCTGAGCCAAAGTCCCCATGCCTAGTCATTACCGCAAACGATGTATGCTTGGTTTTTAACCTTCGGGATTTATGCACTGCGAGATCAAAACTCCATCCGAGTGAATCCCGGGAGTAATAAAAGACTTGACGGAATGCTGTTTCATAAGCAGCTAGAGACTTCAACAGGCCAAAGCTTTACACAGCTCAGTGAAACCATACGCCATATGTCGTCTCTCTGTAGCAGTGCTGAAGAAAAAAAAGACAAATCCTTCTGAAAAAGATTTTTATGCAGTCATCGATTTTGCCAACTGCGAAGCCAAATACCTGCTTGTTTATTGCATTACTTTAATGCTGAATTATATGCACTACACTGCATAAGTTTGAATGTCCAGTATAGGAAGAATTGTAGCATTGGCTATGATAAAAAATTAGGGTCGGTTCACACAGAATGGATTTTTTTCTTTTCAATGCGCTACTAGTCTATTTTTTTTCAATGTAAACGTGCTTGCCTGTTATGGTTGCATCTTTTAAAGCACTACGCATGCCACATTTTTTAGACGGTGTCAAGTTGAAAGATCTTCACCCTTCACACACAGTGTAGCTCATCACTGTCAGCTCCAAAAGCAGTGGACTAAATAGAAGAGCTTAGAGGTGGGGCAACCGTTGCGAGCAACTGTTTTATTTATCATCATATTATGGCAGCTGAGGCACTCATCATGGTTTTTTTCCAGAAGTTATATGATGTACTCTACGCAAGTTGTCACTGTGGTGGTACCTTTCTAAAGGTACAAATTTGCACCTAAAAGGTCCATATTAATACCTCAAGGGTACATATTGGTACCTAAAAAGTACAAAAGTGTTCCTCATAAAATTTGTAGGTACTAATATATATTTTTAAGGTACCAATATGGACCCTTCAAGTACAAATGTGTACCTTTTGAAAAGGTACCACCCCAGTGGTACCCCAGCGTACCTTTATTTCTGAGAATGAATATATTCCAGTTCCAGTTCATCTTGCACTGCCCCTACACTATCAGAAAGTGACAAGACTTGTCATTGAAGTGGTACCCCTAGGTACAAAACAGGGGTGTGAGCCTAAACTAGTCTATGCTATGTTATGTTATGAATATGGTTCAATTCATTATTCACACATGTATTCGATTTTATCGTTAAATACAAGAAGTCAGGCCATGTCCACACGTACATGCAGAGTTTCCCCCCACGTTCGTTTTAAAATAAAGTCTGTCCACATAAAAATGCAAAAACGTGTTGTTAAGGGCATGTTGAAGGGCGCGTGCATGTTAAGGGCATGCCAAACCTAGGGACAATAATGACACTTTTATACTAAGTTCACACCAAACGTGGAACTAGGACTGCATACAAGTCAATGAAAACATGAGCACAGAGGCGGATTACCGACCCGCGGTCGAAAAAAGCTAAATATGTGATGCATTTCTGCAAATGTGTAAACATTTGTCTCATTTGCATCTTCCATGTTTGATGTGAACCTAGCTGTTTTGGGACGACCCAAGCTGACAATCTGAGACGAATACCCTAGTTGTAGTGTCCATTTGTAGTTGTAGTTTCCAGACAGTTTTGCTTTCAGTCACTCTGCACTGCATTTTCGTGTGGATAAACAGGGAAACCGCGAAGAAAAAAGTGTGGTTTTGAAAATCTCATTGTTTGTGTGGACAGGGCCTCAGATATATGAACTGAACCTTTGTTTTTGCCTGCTCGAAGAAAACAAGCTTATCAAATATCAAATAAGTGATAATGACATGCTTAGCTGCTCAGTGAATAAGGAAGATGGAACCATTTACAGTGTGCCTTTAGCACTTACTCATAGGGGGTCTTGGATATTACTACACCTTCAGTGCCAGTTAAAGAAATGTGCCCAGAGGTACATTAACCCTTGTGTATTGTTCAAATGTACTACCCTTTCGTTGTGTTGGTGGCTGTTTTTGCCCAATTGACTTCCATTATAAGCACATTTTTTGATTGCAAAGCCTTGGCACTATTTTACCATGCATTCTTGATTGTTGGTGGTTCATGCTGTTGGGAAGAGGTACAATTTGTTATTTTTACTGTTCATCATCAGTTGGCACCATTAACTCTTTAAACAGGCCTGTGCAAAAATGTTTGACACATTAAGAAACACAGAGAAAGTTGTGGCCAAATTAAGACTTAAAATCACTCCAGAGTGGATGAAAACACCTCTGACAGGTTAAAATAGTTGAAGCATTTAAAATTACTTACACACGTCTCGTCTCCCTTGCCATAGTATGCTACTTGCACTCGTGCCTCACTTCCCTCGCCATAGTACATATCTCACCTGCCTTACCAGTTATGTAAGTAAATACTAATGTAGTTTTAAAGTACCAATACAATATGTATCTGTAAGGCAGTAGATTTAAATTCCAGTCCTCAGGTACCCTCCTGCACATTTTGTATGTCTCTCTTATTGGACACACAAGGATCAGTTCATGGATCTCTCTGTTTCAGCTTGTGCGACAGGTTTTGCAGTTCGCTGCATTGCAAGTTCAAGCTTGCTAATCTCTGACCTGCGAAATTGCATCACGTGACTGCGTATGATCAATTGATGATCAAAACATGACCTCTCTGTACCGAAATTAAAAACATGGACCAATCAATGCTGTTTTAAAATCATCTTATTTAATACAGCCCCTTTTCGTAGCACCGTATGACAGAATTTTGCATGCTCAAACTCAAACATAAAAAGTATGACCACGGCAATACAAAATACCCTGCACGAGGACCAGAATTGAGAACCACTGCTGGATTCAAACCAGCATCTCTAATATGGGAGGTAGTTACACTAACAAGCACCCTAAAGACTACAGCCTCTAGTGTCAGTCTAGTGTCTAGAAAAGTGAGGTTTAGTCACACAGCTCCAACTAGCTGGCCTTCACTATAGTCCCCACTTTAAACGTAACTCCGGTTCAGGTCATGGAATCAATTTCTTCTTCTACATGCATTTTGTTCAGCATGAAAGGTGGGTGGGTGGACTGAACCTCCTACTCCTATCCTATCCTATCCTATCCTATTTCATATATATATATATATATATATATATATATATATATATATATATATACTGTATAAATACAAAAAGAAAAGGCTCTGCCCCCTATTTGGAGCAACCATTAACAGGTGAGTAAAAAAATGTACAGAACAAGTTCGCTTTTCATATTTCCACATTCAATGCAATACTTTCATTAATGTTCCTCTTTTTAAACAAACACCATAGTTGAGGTATGTGCGTGTACATATGTGTGCCAATTCTGCGGTTCCCAGCAGTGAATATCATATCTTCACACTCACTACCCTACAACTTAGTCCCTTATAAATCAGAGGTTGCCAAAGTGGAATGAACCACCAGTTATTCTGGTATATGTTTTATGCGGCGGATGCCCTTCTAGCCGAAACCTAGCACTGGGAAACACCCATACACTCTCTCATTCATCTGGAGGAAACCCATGCGATCGTGGGGAGAACATGTAAACTCCACACAGAAATGCGTCCTGGCCTACCTGAGACTCAAACCAGAGACCTTCCTGCTGTGAGACAACAGTGTTAACCACTAAGCCGCCATTCTGCTTATTTAAAAAAAATACAAGAAATAATTTGTGGCATGGCTTTGGCAATATTAATGTAGTGAAACAAGTGTGAAAGACTTAAGGAGCTATCAATATACAAGCGTATCACACACATACTTGGCTATTATTCGTCAACAGTTGGAGGCTGTTTGGTGCAATTCAAAAATGGCATGTTCTCGAATAAGTGTAAATTACCAATAATCACCATTAGCTGGCGCTCAGGATGTTTGACCGGCTGTGATGATGCAGGGCAGCACTTAAGCAGTGACCCACAGTGCAGCCTGCGGCACAAGACCCGTCAAAAATGCTTAAAGATGAAAATCAAGCAAGAGTCCAAGTGAAGAAAAGAAAGGGAGAAGTCAACGTGTTGCTCATGTGAGGGGTATAATCTCTCCCCCTGGCAAATTATGACTTCGGCTTCACCATAGCAGCTTTACACCCACCTAAGGGCCGGCTTATTTGATCTCAACAACAAGCACAGAAATCGATTCAGCTCCCAAGTATAATCCTCGTCACGTCCATAAAGTCCGACACGTTCCCTTCCTCATAAGCAACCTCTCGTCAATAAAAACATGCTCAATCACTCAAACCGCTTTGGAACGAGGGCCATTGAGAGAGTGGCGCAATGAAGAACAGGGAGTCGTTTAGTAATTTTTAATGATCCCTAAGTAATCAACCCCTCATTAAAAAATATGCAACGGAAACAAGAAGCCTCCAATCTTCTAAAGCAACCTTGATCAGTTACAGACAAATATATAGGCCGTGCCATCTAATTCCCCTGCCTGGTTATGTAGTCATAATTGGGGGTTTATTGATTTCCAGCCTGTCGTCATGGCTGAGGTGACCTTTTGTCTGAGAATAATTGCTCTATTAGAGGCTTTATAGAGGCTCCTGTTGGGGGCCTCACACTATTATCTGACATAAGAATAACGGGCAGATATGAGCTGACCCTCTTTAGATCTGACAGGGCTGCTATATTCTTCCTAGTATTGAATGAGTTTGTGCAAAGAGAGAGAGAAGATTGAAAATAAAAGGGAGGGCAGAGCAAAATAACTTCCTACTGATAGTTTGGATGTTAAGTCACAGGGTTTGCCATGTATTAGGGTCATTGAAGTTTTGCAAAGCGACAGTATGTAGTGGATTATGGATGGATAGGCGGAAAGGTTGGGCGACCTGACTGCACATGTATATAATCAAACGGCCATTTAGACTAAGCCATTTAGAACTGAAACTGGGCAGAATGAGAGGGTTTTACTGGGCTCCTGTTCCCGACTTCCATGTAGCTTAAATAATCTTCAGCTTTGGCTTCCTCTGCTTTTTTACAGGTTGAGCAAAGTTACCATATCTCCTAGGGAGGGGGGAGAGACATTTTACAGAGATTTCCTTTTGCCAGATATTAATCCTTGAAATTATTATTAAATTCATTTATTCGTTTTACAGCATCCAGCATATGTTTTACACAGTATATGCCCTTCCAGCTGCAACCCAGTACTGAGAAACATCCATACACATTCATTCACACACTCATACACTACAGCAAATTCCCTTTTATCGCAAGTCTTTGGGCTGTGGGGGGAACCGGAGCACCTGGAGGAAACCCACGCGAACACAGAGAGAACATGCAAACTCCACAAAAATTCCAACGGACCCAGCCGAGACTCGAACAAGCGACCTTCTTGCTGTGAGGCGACAGTGCTAACCACTGATGGCCGATAGACATCATGATGCTGAGCCGGCAATGCGATCCTCCGCCACCGTCACAAACCCGCTCGCAAAAAATACACACTCAGGCCTCGTTTACACTAATACGCCTCAAACCACCTTTACACTGCTTACGACAAATGATTTATTTCATTTATTTTCAATGGAGAGTAGTCCGGGAGCTGCGTGGAGTTCCGATCACCTCCGTATGCAGAAAATTCGGATCCGATTTAAGCTGTGGATTTGTTTAAATATTTGAACTCCTGCGACTAGACCGTATGCGACTGGCCGACGGGATGTGATGTATTCCAGTGTTGTCCAAGTACGTTTATGCATTCAAGATGAGAAATATGATTTATTCTCGTTATTTTTTGAATCAGAAAAAAGTCTATATTAAAAGACATTTCTATTCATAAATGAGTAACAAAAAATATTAGTTTTAATGTTGTTTCCATATTCCCACCGAAAGTTGTAGCGGTCTAAGAGTTTTTTTAGTATTCATTCATTCATTCATTCAATCATTCAACCATGGTGAACACACAGAGAATAAAGGCTATTTTTGCATTTCGGACACCACAAGAATCAGCTTCTCTCCCATGGTGCACGACAACACAGAAAATTCTGTGTGACTGCCACAAGGGGGCGTAGTCCAACAGTCATGTTCAAATGTCGTGTGCAGTGAAAAGGCGGCTTTAGTTTTAAAATGGCATTTAAGAACGAAAACGATCCACGTCCACACTGGCATTTCATCTAGGATTTCTGAAAAGCCCTCCTTCCACACTATACAGCTGAAAACGCACATCAGCACATCACAAGACCACACACACACACACCACGTGACCACACACACCACGTGATTTATTCATAAATAATGAATTTACCGTCGTCTACAACGATTATGTCATTGTCTATCGCGATGTTTCACATTAGACATCTTACGATGCCAAATTGGTCGACATCACCCAACCCTATCCACTGAGTCACCGTGTCGCCCTCTTCTAAGAACGGTTCTCATCAAATTCAAGGCACTGACATTTGCCTACAAAACAAAACAAAGCCACAGCTAGTGTTCTGCAAGGGAATGGCACATTATTATGCCACCCCAAAGGGCAATAAAATACCTTTTCCTAATAACACTAAAACTCTTTTATCTAATCTCTATATATCCCTCACAATTTCTATTCTAGTTTTGGTAACACTTTATTTTGATGGTCCATGTGAGGTCTATCAGTAGACTTAATATCTGTTACTGCTCCTTTACCAGACTTTTAACTGACTATAACAAACTTTGCAAGTACATGTCAACTTACACTAACCCTATCCTAAACCCCAACCTAACAGTCTGCTTATAATGTAATTGGAATTAGTTGGCATGTAGATGCAATGTAACCTAAATTCAACAAACGGACCATCAAAATAAAGTGTGACCCTAGTTTTTCCTTTAAAAAACACACACACTTTGACCTTCTAACTATAAAACTATGAAGAAATTATCATATAATTTACATACTGTTGTGCTTTGCTTTGGTTGCTTCTATTATTCTCATTTGTAGATTGCTTAGGGGAACATCACCTTGCAAATAATTACATGTAAATGTAAACATTGAATACATTCAAAATGATTTTACTATACTACAGACAACCTGAAAAACACAAAAACTATCTATCTTTAATGCCTTTTCTTTTCTTTCACGGTCGACCTGCTACCTGGAAGCAACCGAGATGCTTTTAGCACCCAGTGAACTTGGAGTGAGACTTATCTCCCAAAACCATGTACACAGATCTAGGTTTAATAATTGAACAAACAGCTAAAACACACTTTCTTCCACCATCACCTCAATTCATCTTTTATTCCGGTCTAAAAGCATTTCAAAACAAAGGCACAACAAGTCGAAAAAATATGGAAAAAGACTGACGGCCTCAAGTGAAACGTATTCACAAGTGGCAATTCGCGACAGCGCAAGGTGCATTTTTAATCAGTGAAACAGCTTTCGTGTTGTTCAAAAGGTGAAAACAAAAATCTCAGAGACTGTGATAACTTATCACAGTTCCGTGGTCTCATCTGAACCCTGTTGGTGTCCTCAAGGGAAGTCACATCACAAGGGGTGACATTACAACCTTCACTGGATATGAAAGTCATAATGTATCTAATTCAGGAATTTCTAAAAGAGATTTATAAATCGTTGTGTGACTGTGACCCCCCAGCACCACTCTCCGCCTCGCAGATAGCAATGTGGTGTTTGAAGTCTGTTACTGAATATGCATTTTGGGGGCTTTAGAATTCGTCCTATTCAAGACTGAGATGTGGCAAACTAGTCAAAGAAAAAAGCAAAATGCCATGCACTAGTCAGGGTATTTTTTCACCCTAAATGCTGTCTGGGGAGAGGTGTGACAGGGAGATCTGCGCTCAATATACTGTCAAAGAAAAAGAATGAAGAACTTATAGGAATAGTTCACCCAAAACTGGAAATTATCCCATAATTTACTCACTCTCAAGCCATCTTTGTATTGGATTTTTTTCTGTCAGTCAGAGTAGTTTTAAATGTGATCCTTGCTCTTCCATGCTGTATAATAATGTTGGACAGCAGCTATTATTTTTAAACCTCCCAAAAGTGCATATATTTGGAGTCAAATTAACCCATATGGCGCCAGGGGGTTAGTGTGTGTTTTATAAAGTGGATCAATATGCTTTTGTAATAGACATATGTAAAAAAAAACTCCAATCATTGACTTCCGGTGGTGGTCGAATGCAGAATTGGTATAAACGTATGGCGCCTATCATAAAACACAATAATGGTCCATTTCCATGGTACGGCTATGGTATGGAACAGTTTGGTACGCTTTTATGTTTGTTTCCATTGTCAAAGGGTAACAAAAAGAGAACAGTACAGAATCTGCCATGTGTCCTGTAGTTGTTTACAAGGCTGCCTAAAAGCGTGAGTGGTTTCACTTTCTCTAGTGAGCTCTATTTGCTGCTGTTTGAAACATTGAACTTGTGTTCATAATGATAATCAAACATAAACATGCACATGATTATTGAAGTGCTTCTGACATTTCAGAAATGGACAAATGCAAGAGGGAAAATGATTATTTTAGCAAACTAATACATAAACAAACTGCCATATTTAATTATTATCATCACCTTTTGGACTATTATGAACTCGGAATGATGAAGTTACTTTTTAACAAGAGGTTAACGTTGCATGTGCTGGTGAAAAATAAAAATGAGAGATGTACTGACTGTGGGCCTTAATGTTTCGTATCGTTTATGAACCCAAAATAAGGCCTAAATGTATGGGTTTTTTTTTCTGTAATTGCCAACATTTTAGAGATTGTAAATCTCTGTATGTGTTCATAAATATAATTAATATAATAATTAACATTTACACATCATTTTTTATGTATATGAAGCACTTGTTTAAATTAGTAAGAAGTGCTTCCCATACGATATTTGAACTTCAAACGAGAATGACGTTGACTGCAACTGTAGTACCAAGGGGTACCATTGGTACCATTTGGCAGTAAAGACACAAGCCTGATAAAGGTGACTCTTACCATACTGTACCACTGTGGAAATAAGGCATATGAGAAATATACTCTATAGTGTTATCAAGTAACAGCCAGTGTTGGGGAAGTTACTTTTGAAAGTAATCCATTACAATATTGATTTACTCCCCCAAAAAAGTAACTAATAGCATTACTTTAGGAAAAGTAATGCATTACACTACTTTTGAGTTACTTTCTGCATTACTATCTCTTTGAGATCTTACAGGCATTCCCTTGTAAAGGGCACTCTCATTGAGTGCCTTATTTAACCTGACAGTGTTAATTTTAATACAGAAACTTAATTAAATAAACCAAAATGTAACTCGCATTACATATTTTAAAAAATAACTCAAATATTATAACTTCAAGTAATCTGTTACTTTAGAATAGCAATATTATTAAATATCACAGAGTACTTATAATGTGTTACCCTCAACACTGGTAACGTCAAGCCAACTCGTTTTCTTGTTTGTTGTTGTCTTCTGTGGTAAACAAACTGTGTTAAGTGGTTCCCATGAGACCCAGCTTATCCTGGAGCTGCCGTTACAAAAATATCACACGTAACGTGTATTAAGCTGTTGCCGGAAGTAAAAAAAAAATTGTATAAAGGAAGTATACAATTATTAACTACTCCAACTGTGTTCATCTGACAGAAAAAAATAGGATGCTTTAACTTGAGTAAATTATGTGGTGATCTTCATATTTGGGTGAACTATTCCTTTAGGCTTATTGCTCGAGACAAACTGTGTTATAAAAAAATGTATACATACCATTTTAACATTTCTAACATATCAAACTTCTTTTAGTTAAAGGCTTCATTTGAAAGATCTGTTCATGCCATCTTTCTTTTACAGTAATTAACATGTTTGGCATTTTAGACCTGCAGAACACCATTTGGGTTGTTCCAAAACAAGGACTTCGTAGCAACCCTGCAGGCACAGGACATCAACATGACGTCTTTTTACAGTGTACCCCAATGTACCCCAAAGTCGTGTGAATGTTGGATTTTGTTTGGAAATGAAAATCCAATCTAAAATCAACCTAAAATAAACCAAATATCAACATCTAATCATGTTACGCCTTGACGTTGTGTGGATGTTACCACTATGACATCTATCAGACGTTGGATTTTGGTCACTTTCCGACACAACCTAAAATTAACCAAGTATCAATGTAATTTAACGTCGTCATTGGACGTCAAAATAACGCTGTCCATAGAAGCTGGCTAGACATTGAATTTTGGTCACCTAACGTCATGACCTAAATCTAACCTAATATTAACGTCTTATGATGTTGTGTGCCTTCTGGGATTGCTGCATTTGCTTCAGAGTTTGCTTTATTTTTTACATTTTAAAGGGCACCTATTTTACCCCTTTTTTAAGATGTAATATTAATATTATGGTTCTTCTGAGTGTGCCAGTTTAGGTTCAGTTTAAAACACAATTCAGATTTTTTTATTATGATGTGTTAAAAAGTGTCATTTTGGGGGCGTGTACACAGTTTGCTGTTTTAGGGGCGTGTTGCTTCACATGAAAACTAGTTTCGACTTCCCGCCCAACTTAACAAGGGGGCGGAGCCAAGAGCTCCCCCGCTGTGTGTATTGCAATAGACAGGCAGACAGAGAGAAGCAACATGAGAGTACCAGCATTCAGACGTACATGTAGGACTCAGACACAGACCAAGCAGAGAGTACAGAATCATGTGTCTTTGTATAGTTTTACAGCCAGCTGTGTGCTAGTTTAAAGCTCCGAACTTGTGGCCTACACCGAGACTAATAAAGCACACTGAATTAACTTTGACTGAAGGCATCACACACCGGATACACCGCGACACGGCGCGCACATGACAGTTGAAAGTATCGCACACTTGCAGCGTCGGTGTGTCACCCGATAGAAACTTATGTTTAGAATTCAGAAATGCATGCCGCTGCGTGGTGCGACGCTGAGTGTCGCCGAGCAGCGCTTCTGGTGTAGGACCTGCTTGAGGCTATAACTAAAGGGCGTCATACACCGGATGCGTCGCTCAGAGCCACGACACGGCACACTAGACGTGCACATTCGCATGTTATTTAAAATGAAACTATTCAGATTACGCTCTGTGGCACGGCAGAAATATGAACAGTGTCCTGAGCAGCGCAGCGCGTCCATAGAGGCGACCTAGGCGGCAGAATAGTGAGCCAACCCCACGGTCGTCACTTTCACCTGCGACAACGCGAAATGCATGGCGCTGCGCGTCGTTATTTTGTTATTTTTCAATGGAGGGACGAGCACGTGAGGCAGCGCACTCGCACTTTCCAGCTGCACCTAGTTAAGATGACAGGGAGCTTCTGTGACCGCGGGAAATGCAAACCGCTGAAGTTTAAGGAAGACACAATGAAAAGTACACATGTATGCAAACCCACCAAAACTCACAAACACTGGCGGCAAGGAGAGCGATAACGTGGTGAATGTTGAGCCCAATGAGTCTAAAATAGAGCAAGAGTGTTTCTTTGGTGACGTCGCTTTGACTCACAGGCTGAAAATGGCGGACGTGAAACAACATACTGAGGAGATGGTAATGGCCACCTGTCAATCAATATTGGTGGGCGGGGGGACCGCACTCCTACGTCAAGTTGCGGTCGATCTCAAAACAGCTCCAATTGGTCCGTTTTTATGTTGTTAAATTGAAAAAAAAGCACTGGGTGTGTTTAAATCACCCCAATATGACGCTCTATACACTATACCTACACATATGTCTGTCCAAACAGCTTGAGAAGTAGATTTTTCACCATAGGTGCCCTTTAAAGTGTCCCAAAGTCTGTTTATGCCAGTCAAACATGAGAGTAAACCAGTATTATCATTGGTCACACCTCTTTATGTTCCTCACAGCATCATCTATTAAGATGGATTGACAAGTTAGTTCTGTTGGCTTATGCCTACAGTTAAGAGAAGGAATGAAGACTTCATGAAGACAGTATTGTTGTACACATAGCCAGCTGTTGGCACAAAATGAATTCCTTTATGGTGATACAAGACCATTTTCACTTGCCCTATTGTTGTTCTGCAATAAATTTACAGTATTATCCCCTACATTCAATTTAGCTTATCCGACTAAGTCCGATTTTTTTCCTACACTATATTATATATTTCCTGTCCTTGTTTTTATGTTACATATGCAGCCACAATATTGCCAGAAAGTGTTCAAAAGTGAGCCAGCTGTCTTCAATCCAAACACACCAATAATGTTCTGTTAAAATATGCTTAAGTTCTTTGTTTTATACCATACAGAACTGATAAAGTTGAAAAATAAAAAAGTAACTACCCACACCCTTTCCACTTTCAAGAAAAGCAGTTTTAAGCACCATTGTATTGTGTGTGCAAGTATAAAGAGGAGGAAAATCCAGAAAACAGAATTTACTTACTGACAAAGCTGTGTGTCTAAGCTTCTCTAAGCAAAAACAAATATTGGCTCTCCATTGGTGTGTAAGTCCTCTATAGACACTTCCTGACTTTAAAGGAATATTTAAATCTTGGAATACAGCCAAACTATAGCTACGAGCTCAACTGTAAATCTCTGAGTTGTTGTCAATTGTGAATTTTTACACAACCACAATGAATGTCTTTATAGACTGTCACTGAAAATGAACTAAAATTAAGTATGATTATGAATCTAACTGCCAACAGTATAGAATTGAGACATTTTTAATCTATGTTCAGTAATTCTCCTGCATTTGACATCAGCCTGAGGAGCTCGAAAACCAGATTACAAACTCAAGAGTTCATTACAGTGCAGGCAGGGAAATTATAGGAAAGTGAAAGAGAGGGACGACCCCTCCGGCCAGCAGCAAAGAGACAGACTGAGCTCAATTAGAGTCATTAGTAGTCATAATGAAGCAAGCAAATGCACGCTGGAGACATCGGTCTGGATCAAACATCTTTACGGAAATGTCTACTGCATTCCCTGATGAGCATGGTGTTCTGAATGCCATAACAATGTTTGATTGCTGGACTATGGCTCATACACTTTCCATTCTAACCAACTAAACACCCCAAATAGATCCTATCAATTTGAACTCTGAAGTGACGAACGCCAGTTGACAGTGACTATGGCTCATACTGTATTGTTTTCATTCTATCCAACTAAACACTGCAACTAGTTCCTATCATCAAGTCATTTGAACTCTAAAGTGGTGTATGCCA
>CAIGQZ010035013.1:11489514-11501094 GCA_903798205.1 Danio tinwini
GTGATTATGGCTCATACGTTTCCATTTTAACCAACTAAACACTCCAAATAGTTCCTATTCTCGAGTCATTTGACCTCTAAAGTGATATATGCCAGTTGACAGTGACTATGGCTTATATGCTTTTCATTTTAACCAACTAAACAATCTAAATAGTTCCTTTTGTCAAGTCAATTTGAAGTCTGAAGTGACGTATGCCAGTTGACAATGACTACGGCTCATATACTTTCCATTCTAACCAACTAAATACCCCAAGTAGTTCCCATCGACAAGTCATTTGAACTTTGTATTGACATATGCCAGTTGACAGTGACATTAAACATGTTATCCAGTAGAATTAACAACTGGATAATGGGCACTGTGATTAAATCCGTGTTTTTATTGAGTTTTGTGAGTGTCTTGTTATTGTCGGTAGCTCAGTGGTTTGCACTTTTGCCTCACAGCAAGAAGGTAACTGGTTTGAGTCCCCTGATGAATAAAGGGACAAACAATGCATGTCCAAAATTAAGATGGGAGCTCCTTTGTAAATTTTACTTTAGCAAAATTGTCAACATGCAGATCAGCGTGTTTCTGAACTTGAAGAGTGATCACGCTTTGCTCATAAAGTGAGCAGAGAAGGCTCTTTTAGTTGTTTTGGAGGCAGTGGGAGGTTTGACAGGCTTGCACAGCCAAATGCTGCCTGCCAAGATGTGGTTTGATGTGGAATCAAGGCAGAGGCAGAGGATATGACCAGCCAATGGGCTCAACTTCACAGACAGGAAACTGACAACAGGAGAAAACAAGCTTAAAAAAATGGGAAAATAAGTTGTATCTACTATGTTTAGCTTTTGCCATGATAACTTGGGATCCCTTGGTAGTACCGTTGGTGTTGGTATAGTATTGTTAGATTTGGATTTACAAAAAAAAAATGTAGGTAAGTGGTTGCAAACAATTTATATGGGCTAAATTTAAACAAAAGTTGAACGTAACTAAATGTCATTTGTTTGTTTAAATTCAGCCCATATACATTGTTTGCAACAATTTACCTTAAAAAAAATGAGTAAGTCCAATAAATATTTTTTTTCAGTGTGCATGGATAGATGATATTAGGTGCGTTCGATATGAAGCACAGCACAGTGATCAACGAGATTAGCCGATCGCAGGCGGGGGGGCGGAGTTGAAAACTGAGCCGTCAAGCCGGACAGCTGGACACTTCGTGATTTAAAGTTGCGGCAGTCATGTTGACCGATCACATGGCGTCATCATCATTTTTATTTTTTTATTCATAACAACAAAAGATTTACAAATAAAACACAATACAGTCTTTACAAACTAGTTCATTTTTAAACAATAAGGGATTCATGAATTAAATATATTACAAACGCACGAGAGAAATAAGGGGAAACGAGAGGGTAATATAAACATAAAAATGAACAGGCCTATTAAATACAAAGCAATAAGCACAAATTGGGAGATTAAAAACATCACTCTAGGCTAATAGTTCTTGTTTGAATATGCTAAAAAGGGGTTTACATTTATTTATATTTATAGATATATCTTTCCAATAAATATTAGTTTAAACCCCAAAACAAGGTGTTTCAATTAGGTCCTAAACAATGATTAAGATTATTTTGGATAATGAAAGCATTTTCAAAAAAAACACTTTAATCCAAAAAGATTGAACAAAAGGACATTCCTAAAATAAGTGAGCTACACTTTAAGTAGAAGTTTCCCAGAAAGAGCAGGTATAAACAGCTAGACAGGAAATTATATATATATATATATATATATATATATATATTATAATCCTAAAAATCATGTTATAATTATTTAATAAAATAGTTCTTTAACTTTTTTTTTAAGAAACCTTGTGTGGTGTCAGGATCAATGATGATAATTATTTTATTTCAAGTCTGTAAGACTTATTTGAGTTAATATTTAGGTTATTTACTTAAATATATCATTTAAATCGTTTATGGAGCTGAATGCAGTAAATAGTCTGTATATATAGTAAATGATAGTAAATAGTAAATGATTACTGCAGTAAAATATGTGTAGTCATTTAATAAGCATCATGTGTACAAGATAGAGAGGGTATGAAAAGTTATTTGTTTTGAAATTTGTGAGACTGAAGTTGTCCAATAATAAACCTGAAACACACGTGGTTGTTGTCATGCAGTGAACTCGGCCAATCGTCTAATATTCGTGTCGTCATCGCAGGTCCAGCAGTCGCTCTTCAAATGCTGCGTGGGCTAAATCAGTCGTCTGATCTTGGAGCGCTGTCGCTCTTTGATGCCACGTGACAGTCGCGTGGCGTCGGCGCAGCATCAATCCGGCCAAAATTTCTAACCGACATGCACCGCTTTAAGACAGATTTAGATCGATGTGCGCAGCACTGCATGAAGTCGAACGCACCTAGAGTCACAAATTGGTATTTCCATGTGTTTATGTCATGTGATTCCCATGTGTTGTATTCCATGTTCTTATGTTTTGTCATGTGATACCTTTGTTCTGTTTTCCTGCCATTTGTTAATGTTTATTAGTTCCACCTGTGTCTCACCCCTGTCTGTTATCAGTTCAATCATGTTGTGTATTTGTACCCCTCAGTTTGTTTAGTTCATGGTCTGGTATTGTATTGTCACTATTCATTGTCATGCCTGTTTCCATGTTCCTGTTCTTTGATATAAGTGCTTTATGTAAATAAATAGATGCGTTTATGAATCTCGTTTCATAAGCTTTACTACTAAGAGTGCAACCGTGACAGATATAAATGAGGAGGTTTGAGTAAATTGAAAAAAGCTGCTTTTTTTCTGCCTATGACTTGATAAATTGTAATTTCAAGCACAAGAAAATTATTTTTTCTAACATAATTATGTCTGTTATTCAAACAACTCATGAACTCTGGGTATGCCATCTTAACAGTTTATATAGAATTTACTGTAGTGAAATGTAATTTATTTTTTATTTTTGTGTTAACGATTAAAATGCAGGACCTAAATTTAAGACCTTGCTGAGAAATACGGTTGAAAATTATTAGCCTCTTTGTATATTTTTCCCCAATTTCTGTTTAACGAAGAGAAGATTTTTTTCAACCCCTTTCTAAACATAATAGTATTAATTACTAATTTATAATAACAGTTTTTTTATCTTTGCCATGATGACAGTACATAATATTTTACTAAATATTTTACTAGTTTTTAGCTTAAAGTAAAATTTAAAGGCTTAACTAGGTTAATTAGGGTTAAATTTAACTTTTACCAGTTAGGATAATTTCATTTTTAGAGAGGTCATGTTTTGATCTTCGGTTGGTCTCAAGCAATCAAGTGATGGCATTTCGCAGGTCAGAGTTCACCATGCTTTGCGTAAATTTTTCGTTTTTCGCGAAATTTGACACATGACCCTGCATTTCCTGTCTGACGCATTCGCATGCGTATGAATGGAAGTGTATGGAAAGAAAAGTCCAGTGTGACTGCAGCTTAAGGGTAGTGTTGACCTTAAAATAGTTTTATAAAGTTAATAACTGCTTTTATTCTAGCCAAATTAAAAGAAATAACACTATCCAGAAGGAAAAAAAATATTATAAGAAATACTCCGAGAAGTTCCTTGCTCTGTTAAACATCGTTTGGGAAATTTTTGGGGAAAAAATAAAAAATAATTGCTTTTATATGGTGTAATGGATTGTTTAAACTAATGAACACAATAGTGCTTCATTTGGTGCCTGTACACATGATACATGTAGGCATTGATCAAGTGGCCACACATTGAGTGTCAGCTAATTTTGAAAACATACCAAAGCTTCATATTTGACCAATGAACTACTATTACAACTGATGATCAACTATGATGAGAAACTGCATTGAAATGTGAGGACAGGTCTATAATGTGTGAAGGAATGATGATGATGATGATCATCATCATCATCATCAGACCTTCATTCTGTTCAATACAAAGTACAAGGGAATGACACATATATAAATGCTTATATATATATATATATATAACCCAATGAATCAACATATCATATAATCAGTAGCCTTTTAATTTAGGTCACAATTCATGCTACTGAATACAGAAAAAAAAATCGCTGCAATCCAACCCGCTTTTTAAGATCTCAAAACTCAGGACTTCTGGTAGTATCCAGAACAGCAAAGTCCACTAAAAGAGGTTGAGCCTTCTTAATTCCTAAATTTTGGAATAGTCTTCCTGATAATGTCCGAGGCTAAGACACACTCTCAGTTCAAAACGAGATAAAAAAATATATATTTTTAGTAAAGCATACACACAATGCATCACATTATGGTATGATGCATAAGTGTGCACCAAGCAGGTGAGTGGGCTTGACGACCACCTGTAGGACACACTCCTCTTGTCTTACTGCACCCGACATTTTGTTAGAAATATGTTTGGTTATATAACTGCTATTTTCGTTTTAGCACTTCTTTTGTGATATTGATATTTAATATCTCTTGTTCAAATAAATTATGAACAGCAGCTACGCTAATTGTTTTCTTCATTCTTTATTTCCCTCTGGGGATATTCGTCATGGGGCCTCTAAGGATTGTGCAGCACCATTGATGTGATCTAAGACCTGTGAAGAGAGGATGCCAACCATAGAGGACTTCAAGGACATCATCTACTTGACATCATATACAACATATACAACTCTAATTAATACACTTCCGTTAGTGCAAAATGCAGCTGTCAGAGTTCTTACTAGGTCTAGAAAATATGATCATATCACCATAATTTATCCTCTTTACACTGGCTGACTGTTAAGTTCTGTATTGATTATAAAATAGTGCTTCTTACCTTTAAAGTTTTAAATAGTCTAGCTCCTCTTTATCTTACCAAACGTCTTGCTACAATCCAACCTGCTCTTTAAGATCTCAAAAAGGGCTTCTGGTAGTATACAAAACAGCAAAATCTACTAAAGGAGGTCAAGCCTTCTCATTTATGGCTCCTAAACTCTGGAATAGCCTTCCTGATAATGTCCAAGGCTCAGACACATTCTCTCAGTTCAAACTAGATTAAAGACCTATCTTTTTAGTAAGCATACGCACAATGCATCACATAACAATATAATTCATAAGTGTGCTCCATGCAAGTGAGTGGGCTTGACAATCACCTGTGGAACACACTCCTCCTGTCTTTTTGTTAGAAATTTGTTTGGTTTATGTTTGTTTACTGTATATAACTGCTATTTTTATTTATAGCACTTCATTTTTGCATTGATTATGTATTATTAACTCTTGTTAAAATACAATATGAACAGCATTCTTATAATTCTTTAAATTGTTTTCTTTGTTCGCCATTTTAACCTTGTAATACATGTCATGAGACCTCTAGGGATTGTGCAGTGCCATTGATGTGATCCAAGACCTAGGAAGAGATGACGCCAACCACAGAGGACTTCAAGAACAACTCATACAAAGAGATGAAGAGATGATCCCAACCATCGAGGACTTCCAGGACTTTCATTAAACATGTACACATAGGCATAATTGTTGTAAAAGGCGCTATACTAATAAACTTGAATTCAATTCAATTGAAATACTGGCTTATTATCAGCCTATTATTAGATATTAATGGTTCATTAGTAGTTATAAAGTATGATCTAATTCTACATCCATAATCCTACCCAAAACCTGAACTCAACTTCTACCTTACTAGCTATTAATAAACTGCTAATGTTTGTTTATTAAGCCAGTAATGTTAGTTAATTGTTTGTTAATACCATGAATTGTGACCTAAGCTAAAATGGTACCTTATAATCTGGTACAAATAACCACTACAAAAATTGAAACATAGAAAGGTCCATTTTGGGAATTGCAAAACAGATGCATAACTGTTTAAGCGTTAGGATTGCTACATATATTTCCCCAATTACAGAAAAAATAAAATCAATAGTCCTCATTACCTCCAAGTCTGCTGAGGAATTATCACCATTAAATTGCTCTTTTATTATATCTATGGTAGAAAAATTCATTTTGAATGCCTTTCTACAGCATTGACATCAACTGCATATTTTAAAGACATGGATACCAACTCCAATCCAGTTGTACAACCATATTATTCACCTCAGAGGGAATATTATTAAACAGATCCAGCTGTAAAATCTGATAAGATGAGTAATGTTCAAAGCCATTATGCACACCTGCAGCACACACCCATCAAACTCTACAGTGTATTAATACTATAAGTTGCTCTGAACATCACATTCCCTGATGATTAATACCCACAGACACAAACGCAATCAAAGACGCGTGTTTGAGGAAACGGATTTCACAAGGTGACAGAATCATGTTTAAGTGTTTTCAAACTCTCCTCCCACCGTTCATCCTCTCTCCAAGGTCTACATTTAATAACACATTTTCTCTTTTTCGCTCTAATATCAATCTTTGTGTATTGAACTGGCAATTAGCTTGAATGAATAGACACATAGTTAAATGCATCTTTTCAACATCAGACTTGATTGATGGCCTGTGTTTATTTACTGCAGAAAAATAACACTTTTTTATCCTGATTTTAAAATAGTGTAAAAAATACAGCTGTGGAGCCTTCAATAACTCAATAACTGTAACTGTACAATACAATAGCTGTATGGTTCAGAAGCACCATGTTTCAAAGCAACACTCTCGTCGGGACACTGAACAACCAGGCCAAGATGCAAAGAACATGTACTTGGAAACACTAGTCTGGTCTTTTGTAAGTCTTTTATCTTTATTTTTTTTTTATTACCTTAGTCTTTTGTCATGATCCATTCCCGGGCCTACGCAAAATCTGGGCTAAAGAAAGTTCAACGTATTGCCGCAGAACTGGATTGTCTGCCCTCCATAAACTTCTATATATCATACACCCCTTGAGGATTGCTTTATAAAATTGCCAGTCTAATTTAAAAATGCATTCTCCTTATAATACGTGTGTTGCACTCTCAGCTTTATTTAAACACTTGTTTACCATGTTTAAACCCATTGCATAGATTTCCCCCAAGATCAGTGCAGAAAATGCGAACACAGTTGGAATTAGAGATGTGCGATGTGACTAGTTTGAATGTTGTTCATAGTATTTTATAAGCTAAAAAAAGCCCAAAGTTTTGAGGTGTTTTCATAATTGCTGACATGTTATACATGACAAAATATTATTATTATTATTATTATTATTATTATTATTATTATTATTATTATTATATAGTATTCATATAATATATCTAAAATATAAAATCTTATTCCAGTAATAATACATAATGCATATGCCATGCACCATTATCATTTAATTCTATGCGGCCTTTATGAAAGAAAGAAGAGAACACACTCAACATCAGCCAGTGTATAGCGTATGTTTTTAAATCAATAGAAAGTCAAACAATAGACTGATGCAAAACAGATTTATTAAACAGTTATATTTATCAATATATTATTTTAGTCACCAAACATCCTTAGCAATAGAAAAAATATATAAAAAAATGTAAGTGTGTGTGTGTGTGTGTGTGTGTGTGTGTGTGTGTGTGTGTGTGTGTGTGTGTGTGTGTGTGTGTGTGTGTGTGTGTGTGTGTGTGCGGGATTAAACAAGATGATTAGGCAAAAAAAGAGAGCGATTGCTCCATGTTTTAAATTTCTGTTCAGAGAGGTCATGTTTTGATCCTGGATTGGTCTCACGCAGTCAAGTGATGCGATTTCGCAGGTCAGAGTTCACCAAGCTTGAACTTTGCACCGCAGCAACCTGCGAAACTCTGACGCATGACCCTGCGTTTCAGGTCTGACGCATTCGCGTGCGTATGAATGGAAGTCTATGGAGAGAAAAGCCCAGTGTGATCGCGGCTTAATTTCGAGAGGAGCGCGCGCTTATGATTGATTGCAGCTGGTCCTTATTAGCTAACTCAGTATTCACCAATCAGACGATTTCTAAATCACTGTAAATAACCAGAGTGTCTTACCTTAGCCATCTTCGTCTTGAAGACCGCTCTGCAGCTACAGCAACAACTACTTCAAAAACAACAACTACATCTTTAACTATAACTCCAACAACAACTTCAACAACAACGACATCAAAACCTTCCACTTCAAGTGCCTCACTCAACCCATCTGCTGTGGCTTCAGCCCAATTCTCTAAGATCACAGTCAAAACTCCCAAGCCATTGCAATGAAGCTGAACTCTCACCGCTCTCCTAGTGGTGCAACTGCGGTAACGTAGCACGCTTTAAAGGGAAGCCTCTCGAAGATAACTACACTCCAACAAAGACTAAACATTTTATAAATCTTTTGAAAGACGAGACTAGCATGAATAAAATGACCTCAACCAAAGATACTCACCGCTCAACTTCCTGCCAGTCCATAGATCCATAAAAGTCAACAGCTTGTAAATTGACTGCAAGGGCCCAGGCAATCCAATCCATTAAAACATTAGTCCACAACATTTTCACATGTTGATAAACATTCATGGAATGCACTGTTATCTTTCAAACTAGTGTTTGAGTGCTTTCAGTAGAGCAGCATATCCAGTCATAAACAATAGTGATTTGATCAACAAAATGGTCGCCGACAATTTTGATTGACACTCCTTTGAGGCAATAGCTGAAAGGAGAAGCATCACCATCCAATGAGCTCTAAAAAACTAGAGATAGTCTCGCCCTCTTTCTTAAATGTTGCAAAAGTCTTTTGAATTGGGCCAGATATGCTTGTGATTTAATCAAGTTAAGCCCATAACTAATATTCCATTCACACAGTTTTACGAAGTGGTGACATTTTTTTTTTTTAAGTTCAGGGTTTGATGTCGGCAGTTAATATATATAAAATAAAATAAATAAATAATAAAAAAAAATTTTAATAAATAAATATGAAAATTTTAATAGTAATAAAAAATAATAATAAATAAATAATAATAAAATACTCTGCCACATCTGATAGCCATTTAATTTATGAAAGATTTTTTACCCACCTAGTGAAAATCATTCAACACACCGAGAATAGAAGTCCAATCGTAATAACACACAGTGACTCATATGTCCACAGACAAGTGTCATTTGTGAGTTTACAATGGTAAGTCGGTTGGATCTGAAAACGGCAAAGAAACAAACTTCCCGCTTGATTGCTACGAATTGGAGGGTATTTCTGACTAATGGAGTAATGTTTCATTTATGAACGTTAGATACATTTGCATTTAAACACATTTTTATATCACTAAGGGGTTTAACTCCACTTCACTATCACTTTACCTGCTCAGTCTTCAAGAAGTACTTCACCAGACAAGCCACACCTCACATCCTCAGCTCTCCATCCATCTGGCATCCCGTGGGAAAACGCATGCCCACCCCTACCATCCTTGCACATTGCAACGACGAAGCTATCATATATATATATATATATATAATATGCTGTCATGACTAATTTATTATATATTATTTTACAGTGTAGTCAATATTTAAATGTGTACAAACAAATACCTGTTATGCGATGCATCATGTAATAAACATTTTGCCACGCTTGCCAAAAAAAAGTCAAATAGGTTTTACAAGCCATAAATCTATGGGCCCTATCGTACACCCGGCGCAAGACGTGTTTTGCACAATTTGTTGCTATTTTCAGACCAGCGCAACCCTAATTTAGTGGGGTGTTAAGGCTCATTGTTGGCGCATTTTGAGGAACTAATAGACACATTGCTTAATGCACAGGATGTAGAGTAATATGCAAATATTTTTACAAATGACAAAGAATTAAAGGATTAAAAAAATTACAGCACTTATTCTTTTTTTACATAAATATAAAAACCACTACCTCCATGCCTTCTTAACCTCGGGGGGCTTTTTTTCAGTTCATTCATGACAATTTGCATTTGTATAATGTTGTTGTTATTATTATAATTATTAGCAGTATTATTCATTATATGCATAATTATATTTGTATTAATAAAAACAAGTTTAGATTTGTCCACCTGTCGGGTATTGGAGACATTTACATCACCATATGGGGCATAAGCATAGGACGTGTGTTTGGATATAACTCAGTTTTTTTGACCACACTTATTTTTCATTTATTAATTTGCTGGAAATTAGAACTGAATTTAGAAATAGTTTTGAAACAAATATTTGCGCTAAACAAAATTATATATATAGGCTGATGGATGTCTTCACTGGAGTGCGCACAATACTGTTTCCTTATCCACGAAAGTAAGAAAGTAAAAAGTAAAGAGAAAGTAATGGAGGAGGCTTATTCTTTATCCTCATGCTGCAGATGGTTTGTTTAATTGTTTTCTCACTAGTGAAGCATTTAGTTTTTCCACTTACAAAGTCGCCATAAATAGCAAATGCACATTGTTTTAATGCACATGCTCAAAACACGCCCATAACTCATTAAGAAAATAAGCACAACCCTGTTAGATCATGCGCCGGGGTGCACAGCTATTTTTTATTCTTAAAATAGCAAAAGTGGATTCAGACATGCCCTGCTTTTGCTCCATGAGCTTTAGACTTTGCGCCTAGATCGTTAAAATAGAGCCCTCTATGTGTATTTTTGACTTATTATGCACATATTTATAAAAGAAATATTATCAGCCAACTAATGAATAATACTGTTTCTTAGTATCTGCCAAAGGCAGTTTTAGCTCACATTTGGCACTGTGGCGAGTGTTAATTTGAGGCCACGTCTAAAAGGCAACCGCCACCTGCTGATATAGATGTCAAATGCAACTTTACTGGCACTTAAAAATGCAAGGCAAGGCTAAAGCACAGCCAGTTTTCATTGCCGCTAATTCTTTTATGTTGGTTTGGTGTGTCACAGTCTTTAAAACCACAAAGAAATTCATAACATTATCTTCAAAAAATAATTATAATTACAAAGATAATTGGCCTATGTTTTTGTGTTCATGCACAACTTTTTAGCACAGACAAACAAGGTGAAAAACAAACTGTCAGCTTTCTAGCCACTAGTTCTTATTGTGTTTATTTAGTATGTCATAGTCTTTAGAATCACTAATAAAGTGAGCATAAAATGCCTGAAAACAAACGGTTTCTGATTTACTTCTGAAAAAATAAATAAATAAAAAACTACTGTGATGTATGTGAGAAGAAATACGCTCCGCTTCCAATAAAACACTCTCACAAATCTAAGACTACACACACACGCACTGCTATTAGAAACGTAAGCCATTTAATTTGGCAGCCAGCAGAGACATGAAATGAGCAAAAAAAGATGAGGATGAGTGAGGCAAAAAGAAAGGAATCCAGTTATTATCTCATCTAGGCTCTGCCACCAGCTTTGCCTGTCTGGTAAGAAAGTAGCTGTTGGGCAGAGGGCAATGCCCATGATGCATTGCGCTGATGGCCAGATTCCAATCTATTGTCTCATCAAGGTATATAGCCCAAAGGTTCTTTTGATCATAACTGTAGCAGGGATAAACCCTCAAAACAGAATGTGCTAAATAATCTTCTTTGTTATTTGTGATTTGTAGACACTGCAAAGGTTCATATATACAGTATACAGTTGACGTCACAATTATTAGCCCTCCTGAATTACTAGCTCTCATTTTCCCCAATTTCTGTTTAAGGAGAGAAGATTTTCTCAACACATTTCTAAATATAATAGTTTAATAACTCATTTCTAATAACTGATT
>CAIGQZ010035013.1:11540531-11555939 GCA_903798205.1 Danio tinwini
GCACGTTTCGAAACAACTGAAGGGGTGCGGGTTGAGCGTTTTGTGTGAATTGCTCAAGTTGGACATTCAGCGGACATTCACTCAGCGTTAACCAAGAGCTTTCTCTTGTAGGGGAGTGATTTTGACATGCCTGTTGTTGGTGTCCCGAGGGGAAATCGTCTAGCCAACACCGGACAACAGCTCATCAAACTGGACTCGACTCAGTCAGAAGCACAGCTGAAAGCCTCCATCATCCAGGTACAGTTTCTGGAGGAGTTGATGAACTTACAGAGCTGGGTGCACTTCCAAAGGGTCTAGTGGACTCAGACATGACGCCAAATGAATCGACTCTGTTTTTCAGCCTTCCTAAAGCACATAAACACAGCTACCTTCTCAATAAAATCCATATTAGCCATTTAGCAACAAAGCTAGAGTCACCAGACAGACCGAAGCCCTGCCCATGATGCAAAATTTTGTCAATTGTGAAGTGAATTTGACACGTGAATGAAGTGAGTAAGCTTAAATGGTTCACGCATCTATTTACATGCAAATAGCATGATTTATCCGCGCATGCCACGTCTGGTGTGCAGAAATCCCAAGTTGGGAAAAGTCATTTCTGTGGGAGACACAGATTATTTGCGGGAGGTTGCGGGAGAGTGTTAGTGCGCGACGTATGTGAGGATGGGGAGGAAGACGCGCAATTTCCAGGAGAGTATCATTTGTTTGCGGGCATTTGCGGGAGACTCCTGGAACTTCCGGGTGACTTGGGATGTCTGGGTGTGAACGCGGCATTAGAGAGAGCGGATTTAATCGAGTGTTCTGAAGATAAAAGAAGGTCTCTGGAGATTGGAAAGACATGAGGGTGAGTAACTGATAACAGCATTTTCATTTTATGGTGAAATAACTCTTTAAGTCAAGCAAGTAAATAAAACATGCACATTTTTTGGAAGTTGCACACTCAAAAAAAGATTTTTGCTGCTTGTTTAAATGACTTCTTTAAAATGAGCTGAATCAACACAAATCCTGGGTTTTTGGGGGGACAATAAAATGTCCAATCTACTTAGATTTGTAAAAACAGTTAACTTAATCAATTTGTATTCAATTGTTTGAACCCCAGCATTTTTTACGCTACACACATCCCCCTAATCTTAACAGCCAAGACACTTCTGAGTGTGGGAGTTATTACAGAATGCAGGACCCACACGAAACAAAAAAAGTGAGCACACACAGAGGTGACCCCACAAAGTCAGATAGGGGAGTCTGTATGGAAAACAATAAAATATCAGAGGACTGTGAAACAAGCATGTGGCAGGGAAAATGGGTCAGCCCAGCAGGAACAGGCAAGAAAATAGCTGTCAGTTCAGCGGTGCACCAATAACTCACACCATCAGCTCTAACAAGCGCGCGGGAGGTGTGCGATACAGTCCACTGGCTGCAGTCAGGTTCTGGAGGCCACCATTAACAATGCATCAAACACACATATACAAGTAGGAAAGAGCCAGTCACTCTTTTGGCATCTGTTCAAACATGTCCAACACTGCCTTCAGTTCACTAGCTACCTTTTGAGTCGAACTCAAAAGATGATCGATTCTTGCGATATAAAGCTGTGACTTGCTTTAGATTATTGTGTTTTTACATTCCTAGACTCATCCGTTTGAATTATTGCAATGCTGCCATGCACTTACAATAGGAGTCTATAGGGGAAGTGTATGAAATTAACAGCCAAGTTAAAGACACAGTATATAACTTTCACCAATAAAGGGTGTGTATTCATAACAAGGCAAGGCAAGGCAAGTTTTTTTATATGTAGCACATTTTATACACAGTGGCAATTCAATGTGCTTTACATAAACAGGAATAAAAGAGACAAGTATAAGAAAACAAAAACAAATAATAAGTACAAACAGATTAAACAGATTAAAATGTGTTAAAAACAGGTTATAAAAGAATAAAAAAGACATAATAGTGCGATCTGTTGGACGTAGCACAGTGCTCATTCAGTAAAGACACAGCTAAACAGATGTGTTTTCAGTCTTGATTTGAATGTGCCTAATGTTGGAGCACATCTGATCATTTCTGGAAGCTGATTCCAGAAGCGGGGGTGTAGTAGCTGAAAGCTGATTCACCCTGCTTTAACTAAACTCTTGGAGTTTCTAGTTTATATGATCCTAGAGATCTAAACGGTCTGTTAGATTGGTATTCAGTGAGCATGTCTGTAATGTATTGAGCTCCTAGGCCATTTAGTGATTTATAGACAAGTAATAATACTTTACAATCTATTCTGAATGTAACTGGGAGCCAGTGTAAAGACCTGAGGACAGGTGTGATGTGCTCTGATATTCTGGTTCTGGTCAGAACCATGGTGTTCTGGATGAGCTGCAACTGTCTGATTGACGTTTTGGTAAGGCCAGTGAGGAGTCCATTTCAGTAATCCACCCTGCTGGTGATAAAAGCATGAACAAGTTTCATTGGAAACAAAGCATTTTTTAATGCAATTTTTTTTTATCATGGATGAAAGTTTCAGAGGCAGTGTGTGTCAATATAATTTACACAACGTGGTAAAATTTTTTATAAGGTGCTAACAATACAGATGAAAATTTTGGATTTAGTGTGCCATAACCTTAAGGCTGAAAGACGTTAAAATGAAACTGCATCACATAAGCAATTGCTAATGTGAGATGGGCATGACGTGGCAGGAAAGCAATACTTTTATTGTGCAGCCCAGCACTTCTGGTCCGATTACATGGGGTAGAATCAGCACTGTGTTATCAAACTAAATACATTTTTAAGATTCTGTTATATATATATATATATATATATATATATATATAGTAGCATCTGTGATGTTTGTCTGTTTTCTTCAAAACTAAACTGGAAATCGAATGTATGTGACGTCAGGACATAGTCCGTATCACTGTTAAAATGGCTTATTTCGCTATTTATACATTCTTTGAATCCATTGGTATAATCTACCCTGCATGCACATGACGTCAACATGACTTCATATTGACGTTTTCCCCAAAGTCATGGGGATGTTTGGAAATGAAAATCGGGTTGACGCCAGAACCTAACATCAGGCCATCATCCAATGTCCAACCTTAAATCAACCTACGTAAAATAAACCAAATATCAACCTCTAATCACATTACACTTTAGAGTTGTGTGGACATTACCACTATGACATCTATCAGATGTTGGATTTTGGTCACTTTCCAACACAACCGAAAATCAACCAAATATCAACGTGTTTTGACGTGGTTATTGGACGTCAAAATAACAATGTTCTTAGATGCTTGCTGGACATTAAATTTTGGGCACCAGACGTCATGACTTAAATTTAAACTAATATTGATGTTGAGTACATAAGTCAGCCATATATATATATATATATATATATATATATATATATATATATATAAAACACTATTCTTGTCGTTCTTGAATACAAAAAAAAAATAAAATACATATTTCGCTTTAAGGTACATAGATCCATTATCCTGTTGAAAAATGTACCAAAACAAACCAATCAAGGTTAAAAGCTTTGAACTTTCACGCATCCCAAATCTGTTTAACTGAGAATTTGAATGTTAATAAACACAGCTACTGTACAAAAGAAATGACTTTGCTCTACAGCATGTGATTAACCTCACAAATATGAGAACAAAAACCTGGATTCTATGAGAATATTTGAAGCACAGTAAGCAGAGAGAAGGCAGACCTACCTTTAGTAGATATTAAAAATCACACACCTCCTACAGCGCAACCCCTCTAAATACTGTGAAAAGTGCCAGAGAGAAGCTTCAACCCCCCATATTATCATACATGCATTTTAAATTCCAGATAAGCTTCAGCCTGGGTATATTCTTTTGTACGCGGAGAAGCTGGGATATTAAAAGGTGAGATTGCCGGTGGGGAAAGACTCTGAAGAGAACGTAATAAAATAACTCATTAAAAGTCTTCGTCTCGTACGGTTTGAGATAAGCAGAGGGATAAGCAGACCGAATTCACAGAGACATATCAAAAGAACACACCTCTGCAATTCCAATGTAGCTTTTCCTCTTGCCCTTTATCAGAAACTGTGCGGATCTGAGAGCAGAAGTTTTAATTGAGCTCCGATTTAATGCTACTAACAACTGTGAAAATGAGGCCGGAACAATGGAGGGTTTCGTTGCACCTTAATGCAGTCTCCTGAAACTGGTGCATGGGACTATTTCAGCTCAATTCACTGTTCCATATTGACCGGTTAATAGCTGACTGATATGCCATGCCCAATGATGAACACCTCAGACAACAAGACAAAAACAAACCCCTTTACACAGTGCACTTAACTCATCGGCGAGCTCCTACAGACAGCACTTCCCGCGAATCAAGTTTGCAGCGTAATTGTGGTTGAGGCAGGTAGCTGAGAGGGAAAATAGGGTAGAGAGACAGAACGGATCTGAGATAAAAATGAGCGAGAGTGAGGTAAGTGCGAGGCGAGTGAAACGAGACAGGCGGTAGATTTGGGCAGCGAGATGTGTGTGCAGGTAAATTTGCACTGATGGTAATTGCCGTACAGCTGTATGATTTAGCTGTGAAATGGCCTGCCGTGTCCCGCAGCAGGAAGGGCGGAGAGCTAGGTGAAGCTAATGGAACAGTAGTCTGATTGCATTGAGCTGTCCAGTCCCTGGGCTCCGCTAGAGCAAGGGCATCCAGCCAGACACATGAACGCTTGACCTTCGCAAACGTCTCAGGGAGTCACTCACTGCTGAAGATGCTCAGCTGGCACGGATCATACCTGGTCAGATAATTTATTCTGATTTGTAGCTATATGCCCAACGATAAATATTTATTCTGCCAGTCAACAGGGGTTAAAGCTATTAAATGTAGATTATGTCAAATGGATATGGACTCGAAGACGCGAACACTCTCACAAACACACACAAGCCAATATGAAATCAAGGGGAATATATGTTACAGTCAAATTCAAGAATCTGATTAGCTGATAGCAGTGCAATATTCTGCAATATCAGCACTCAAACAGCCTCTTCACCCTTGTGTGTTACTCCACCCACATAGAGTGACAGCAGGTCAATAATCTCACTACAGCTTGACAAATGTTGCAGCTGTTGGACAACATAATGTAATTTTGAGGCTTTTTTAGGCAAGAATGTAGTTGTTTAGATTGGGGATTCCCAAACTTTTCAGCCCACGACCCTCAAAATAACAACGCCAGTGACTCGCGACCCCCTAATATCCCCTGAGGTGGTTATAAATATACAAACCTTGAAAACGGCTCACACACATCAGGACCAAGTCTATTCTTTGTTTAGTTTTGGAGAACTCCACTCGGAAAACATCCCCCATGTTCAGTCATGGCTTGTATTTAATTTTAATGTATGCGAGTACCTTAAAGGTGTCAGAAAGTTTACCCTGGTGCAATGAAATCAATCTGCTGTTAAGTCGATCTCTCTCTCTTGTATGTTGTGGAGCTGTATTTATATTACAGTAATCTGGTAGTGTTTGCTTTGCTTTGGTTTTTTTTGGGGTTAATTATTGTGATATCTCTATTGCAACAGAGAAATACTGGGGAATCTCTGTAGACTGATGGCATTTCATGCAGTTTAGCCTTACAATCTTAAAATGTAAGCATAATCATCTGTTTTGTCATCACTCTTACAAAAGGGTTTTTAGACGATCTTTGTTTGATTTTCTTTTTTATATACACATAGCAGTGCGATATGGCTGTATATCATCACTGGTAGGACACTAAGGCACATCTCCCACCAGTGCCAGTATACAGCCATATTGCACTGCTACTTGTGTGATTTTGCTCTTATATATATATATGGATCAGGATTGGACATCCCTAAACCAAATAGTGCTGTCATATATATGGATCCAAATAGTGCTGTCATATATATGGATCAGGATTGGACATCCCTAAACCAAATAGTGCTGTCAAGGTTTGTCAACAAACTTGATCAGGTTTCATTCTGGAATGGAAAACCTCACTTTCACAATCCAGTCAATTCCAGTCCAATGGAGTCACAAATCAATACTGTCAGTTTGTCTTATTGAACATTTGTTAATATGTCTCAATAGACATTAAATCAGACATATACACATTTCTGGTACTAAAGGCTATAGTTAGTCAAATAGTTCACCTAAAAAAATAATAATGTTATTAATTACTCACCCTCAATTCCTTCCATTCAATATTACTTGATATGTAATTCCTGGGGTCTTTGCTAATGTAGATGCTACAACCCACCAAGTCGAGTTTTACAGTAGCTTTAGCAGCTCAAGGCACGTGGACAGTCACCAATCTCATTGGTCAACCAAAAACAAGCCTAATGTGTTTGTGTAAGTGCATTTAAAGACACTTTTATGCTTTGCGTTTTCTGTGTGGTGTGCACGTTCACATTCATGTCCTTTGTTTAGTCACAAGGCGCTAAATGCCAGCAATAATTGTGTGCACAAGCCTTAAGGCAGCAAAATTATGCTTCTTTAATTATGAAATGCTCTCTTTTGGCCACATTAAGGTAGCTTCATGTGGATTAGAGAAAGCAATTTTAGAAAGCAGTGTAATGAGTTCAGTGTGAAAAATAGAGAGAGGCTCAAGGGTGCTTGCCATCTGCAAATGGTGAGGGGGTATACTGTAAGTGGAGCATGGCTGCATCTTTACCTTAATTGTTTTGCGATTTATGTCACCTTCCTTCCTGAACACTGAACTGTTAAAATTCACACAGACACACATATGATATGACATACATAGGCCCGATCTCAATTCTGCCCCTTAGCCCTTCCCCTTACCCCTACCCCCTTGTTTTGTGGGTTCGTGTGAAGAGATAGTGGTGTCCCAATTCTTTTTAGCTTGAAGGCGTAAAGGGCTAAGGGTAAGGGGTATGCACCCCTTCGAACAAAGATTTTTAAGGACCACACTCAAAACCAAGGGGTAAGAAAATGTACCCCTTAAAAAATAAATTCCAAAAATAGAATTGGGATTGGGCCATAGTGTGCATATGCAGGGTTTAAAATGAATGAACCTACCTAACAAATGCAGATCAAATTTTTACTACACTGTAAAAAAATCTTGGTTCCACACAATCAATTTGTGTTGAGGCAACATAAATGAATTAAGTTAACCTTGTATTATTTACAAATTTAAGTGGATTGAACATAAAACAATTAAGATGTCCTGCAAAAAACATCAAGAATTGTTTCAGCTCGTTTTAAATAAGTGGTTTGAACTAACAGCAAACATATTTATTTGAGTGTCTGAAAGGCTTATCAACACACTAGAAAACTCGCCAAATTTTCTGGCATATGTTTTATGCAGCCACAATCCAGTACTGGCAAACACCCATACACTCTCGCCTTTACACACACACTCATACACTACAGCCAATTTAGTTCATTCAATTCACCTAAAGTGCATGTCTTTGGACTGTGGGGAGCACCCGGTGGAAACCCACGTGAACATAGGGAGAGCATGCAAACTCCACACAGAAATGCTAACTGGCCCAGCCGGGACTTGAACCAGCAACCTTCAGGCTGTGACCTTCCACCTTCCATAAATAAAATGTAGTGTGTGCAATGTTAATATGTAAACGCTGAACAATCAAAGCAAACTTTAAGGTAGATCTATCTCAGATATATAAAAAGAAGACGTTTTTATTTGAGGAGAACTCATGAAATTACCTGTCAAAAAAGATAAACTTAATTGATTCACTTGAATCATGAACAAATGCTAACAAAGCTATTACAGTTGAAGTCATAATTATTAGCCCCCCTGAATTATTAGCCCCCCCTGTTTATTTTTCCCCAATTTCTGTTTAAAAGAGAGATTGTTTCGACACATTTCTAAACATAATAGTTTTAATAACTCATCTCTAATAACTGATTTATTTTATCTTTGCCATGATGACGGTAAATAATATTTGACTAGATATTTTTAAAGACACTTCTATACAGCTTAAAGAGACATTTAAAAGCTTAACTAGGTTAATTAGGTTAAGTAGGCAGGTTAGGGCAATTAGGCAAGTTATTGTAGACCGATGGTTTGTTCTGGAGACTATCGAAAAAATATATAGCTTAAAAGGGGAAATAACTTTGACCTTAAAATTGGTTTTTAAAAATTTAAAATTGCTTTTATTCAAGCCGAAATAAAACAAATAAGACTTTCTCCAGAAGAAAAAATATTATCAGACATACTGTGAAAATTTACTTGCTCTGTTAAACATCATTCGGGAATAAAAAAAAATGTAAAAAATTAAAAGGGGGGCTAATAATTCTGACTTCAACTGTATGTATTACACAACTCAGGCTCATTCAGAAAATGTACCTTTATATATATATATATATTTCTGAAGAGTGGCAATTACGTGCAAGGAGCTATTTTTTTATTGCAGGTTTTTATTTTTTGAGAATCCACCAGAGGTTGCTGTGTAAACTTTTTGAGATCTCAAATTTCTTTCACATGTGCCATTCATGCCTGCTCTTTTTGTATAAATCCACCAGAGGCCGCCGTCGACTGACTGACTGACTGACCAATCGACTGACCAATTCTCTTTCTCTAAATCCAACCAACAGTGATTAAAAAAACAATTCCGAAAAAGAAAAGCCCCCACCTGATTTTTACCACATTCTCACCTTGTTATTTACTTGTTTATTTAATTTTTGTCTTATCTGTTTTCTGAAACCGTTCTTCACCAGACTCGAACCTCATCGTTCATCAACTCCTCTTTGCATCTCAAGTCTGCCGCCGTACTTGGCGAGCTACTGGACAAACTGGTAACAGTGGAAAAGCCATCCATACGGAGGCATGCGGTCAGCTGGTAAGCACGAATAAGGAACGGGAATGGTGTCATACCACCCTGTAGCATTTGTTTTAAAAACGAAATGCATCCATACGTACTTTTGGCTACATAATTTCAGAATTGTCTCCAGAAATGTATATAGGGCTACGTTTTCAGAATGAGCCTATGTTGGTATTACAGCGTTAAAGTGGCATCAACCAAGAAGGAATGTCATTTCAGTGGTGTATCAAGTACATTCTGATAACATAATTATGTTTATATTAATTTGTACTAGTGTGCAGTGTTAAATTGTTCATATAAGACAAGGACAAATGAGTAAAAACAAAGTAAATTTGATCAATGCCTACTAAAAAGCATACATTCCTACCATTGCAAAATAAAGACATTAGTAACGGAACCCATGTGGCATCAGAGTGTAATGATCTTTATAAGTGTGTATATACAGCATTAAGAAATATTCAACAAACCACCACTATCAGCTTAATACAGCTGTGTACATGACAGGCCTGTGGCAGCGAGTTCTCCATCTCTACTCATCTGTGCGGTTCTACACACTGCAAATTATAGCAAAATCAGTTCCCTTAGGGCAAAGTCAACATTGAGCCATTCCTGTTTGTCTTAAACCCAGATGAATGCACAACACGCTGAATATTAAACCTGTCTGTATCTCTTCCAGTGGGATTGAATGCAATGCCGTTTTTGATACCGTCCTCTATCCCAGAACACAATTCCACCTCTCACACACACTGCAGAGTATGTTGGATGCAGATAAGGCCACAAATATAATCTATACAACTACATAAACAGATTTAAATGCCTGGGAAACACATAGACTACATACTTTTTATTGCTCTTGTGGAAATTTGTGGCACTCAAGAGGAACAAAAGGGTAACTCTTTGTAATATAGACACACTGTAAATTGTTTATTAAGCATTAGCAAATAGTTACTTGTTAAGCTGTACATTACTAAGCAGTTTATAATACAGCTATAAATGTTGTATTGTTGACTTTTGAGCACGTAAATAAACGTGCTTAACGATTGTATTTTAATTAGTTAACCACTAATTTTTCATTAAAATACAATCATTAACTACGTTATGTATGTGCTTATAAGTTTAAAATACAGCATGTGTTGCATGTGTATTAATTAACTCCTTACTAATGTCTATTAATGTAGAGGTAATGCA
This sequence comes from Danio tinwini, assembly GCA_903798205.1. Classification (NCBI taxonomy): domain Eukaryota; kingdom Metazoa; phylum Chordata; class Actinopteri; order Cypriniformes; family Danionidae; genus Danio; species Danio tinwini. The sequence continues at coordinate 11,550,500 of CAIGQZ010035013.1, forward strand.
TGACAAATGATGAATTAACTAGTTGCTAATGCTTAATAAAGTGGGCAGTTACTAAAAAGTGTAACCGAGTAAATTTTAGATCTGTTTTAGGTAATAGTTTTGTAAATGACTAACTACACTGCTAGACTTTGCTGCAACTGTACAGTTATTTACTTAAAAAATGCATACCACATACATTCTTTACAGTTCACTACTGTAAAATGCACTGAATAAAATAGTAACTTGTTTATATACTAAAAATAAAGGCTTTGTCCTGCTAGTGTAAAAAGTTAATTACAGTAAAAGTACTGTAAAAATCATCATACTGTAAAATGAAAATGTGGTAAAGGGCATATTACCATAAAAAAGAAGTTGCGTTGTGGCAATTTGACTGTCAAATTAAATTGTGGTAGGGACTCTGCTACTGTAAAACAAATATACAGGTAAGTTACTGTAAAGATGCAGTTGCAATAACTTGCTGGCAAAAGTACTGGCAATAAAAAATACAAGAAGTGTCTTACAGTGTAAATTTCTAACATTACCTCTTTAGATTGTTCAAACTGTAAGTCTATTTTGTCTATCCACTCAGTTAAGTTCTTTTAAGACTCCAGCAGAAGCTGTTTGTAATGCATGATCAAACAATCTTCTTGTAGTATAACCTCATCAGCTAGCAGAATGCTAAGATAGTGTGTGTTTCAATCGGCTCCTTTGTTCAGTAGTCAAGACACTCATTAGGGAGTCTGCCATTTTAAGTTCTAATGTACCACTTTGTATTTATGAGAAAAGGACTGCAGTTGTATATTTTAAGTACCAAGAATAAGGCCAGGAAAAAAGAGAGTAAATATATTTACTGAATTTTTTTGTTGCACACAGGAAAAATTGCATCATACAGAACAACCAAAAGACACAGGCACTTTACAAATGCAGCAAACATGTACAGTGTTGAAGCATTACAAGTGTCTAAAATCATTACACACAATGACCGAGAGATCGTTTAGATGATGATGAAAATGAAGATGTCTCCTGCATAAGGACTGAAATGCCCAAATGGCCTTTAACAATCACTAAATTCCCTTCTAAATGTTACGTTTTCAAACACACATGTACAAATAGCATGTAAACACATCAACTATTCACAGTGTAAAACTCACTACTATTGAGTACTCTTAAAAGGGCTACTTTGAGTAATATTTACAACATATACTCTTGCTCACACTACATTTTTTGGGGCAAGTAATGGTACTTTTATTTTATTATTTTTCAGTACTCTTTCCACCACTGGCTTGCTGTGTACCACACTGTAAAAAAAATCCATAATTTTACAGTTTATTTGCGGCAGCTGGGGTGCTGAAAAAACTTAAAATAACAGCTGTTCAATTACAGAAATTTACTGTAAAACAATGGACATTAAATTACAGAAATATACTGTAAAATAACAGACATTAAATTACAGTAATTTTCTTACATTTTAATTTCTGGTAAATTTCTGTAATTCAACCTCTGTTATTTTACAGTAAATTTCTGTAATTTAACGGCTGTTTTTTACGTTTTTTTTTTCGGCACCCTAGCTGCCGGAAATAAACCATAAAATTATGGATTTTTTTTTACAGTGCAGGCTTGAATTTAACCCCCTTTGCTTTCCCAAGGGGTAATCCAGTGATTTAGTGATGTGAAAAAGTGTTTGCCCCTCACTAATTTCTTTTCTTTTTTCTTTTAAAAAGTGGGCAAACACTTTTTCACACCACTGTGCATTCTGCACTAACAGAACAACTGCAAGTGGCCAGCAGCTAGCTCTCTGCAGCTCTCACAAGATCGCCCACTGAAGCTAAGCAGGGCTGTGCCCAGTCAGTACCTGGATGGGTGACCACATGGGAAAGCTAGGTTGCTGCTGAAAATGGTGTTAGTGAGACCAGCAGGGGCTAATGCCCCAGTATATTGATGGGAACTCTATACTGCTCACTGACTGCCGTCTTTCGTATTAAACCGAGGTCCTGACTCTCTGTGGTCATTAAAAATCCCAGGATGTCCTTCGAAAAAGAGTAGGGGTTTAATCCTGGCATCCTAACCAAAATTTGCCCTCTGGCCATCATGGCCTCCTAAATATCCCCATATTATAATTGGCTTCATCACTTTGTCTTCTCTCATCCAATCAGCTGGTGTGTGGTGTACGATCTGGCACAATATGGCTGCTGTCGCATTATCCTGGTGAATGCTGCACACTGGTGGTTGATGAGGAGATTCCCCCCAATGTGTAAAGCGCTTTGAGTGTCCAGAAAATAAGCGCTATATGAATGTAAGGAATAATTGAGATGAACAGGAATGATAACATGTTCTTGGCTGCCACTTTAGCAGCACATGCAGAAATTCTTGAGAAGAAACTAAAAGGTGTTGCATTATGAAACGACACATTTCGGAATGCAGCAACGCCTGGAAATTGAGCTCGTCTAACTAAAAGTGTTTGCATCCACATACAGCAGAGTGTTTTAGGCCTAAGGCTTCAAGGGATGAAAAAGAGCCACGGCTTTATTCATAATACGTGTCATTTCTCGCAGTAATATCATATTCCTTTAAATCTACCGAACAATAACACTGCTCGTTTTCTGTCTGGAGCTAAAAAAGGACACCAATTAAAGTGGCGTTGTTTGAGCCTCAAAAGCGCACCAAGAAAGAATGTTCCTGATTGTTCCTGAGATGACAACTTCCGACTCGTGTAATTATGAAACGACCATTAAACATCTGCAAGGCAGCAATCAAGAAAATTACCCTCTCTGCAATTAAAGTAGATGTATGAGACAGCGTGACACTCTGACGGGATGAAATTCAGTCTGGTCTTCAGTCTTTCATCTCCTTCTCCTTCATGCGGCGCTCCCATCTGTACAGTTCCTTTAATTAGGGCGACTGCATTAAATTACAGGTGAAATATACAGAATTGCATGGACACGTAATGCAGGAGTCAACAGATGAGAAACACAGAGGTCAGGAAACTAAATCATAAAGCTTTTACTAATTAGTAAGCCATGGTGAAAAGCGAGTCATTTATATGAGCAATTTTCGAATAGAGGACTGAACATATTTCCAAGAACTCTGGGTTGAAACAACATTCTAAAACCTTTGGACTATTGAACTGTTTTCCTCGCAGCTTCGTCATAAAGGCAGTTTTGATGGCACCAAATAATATGTTGATGTAGAATTTCAGCTTAAGGACTTTACAGATACACTCAGACAAAAAGCTTTATAGTGCACATGAGGTACGAATCATTGGTGTGCTTGCCAAGCCTGAACTGATCCTCACTGAACGACTGTATCACAGATAACTGCACAGAAAAGTCTTGTTTACATTTCTGTAAAATGTGGGAAGTTTGGCCCAAGTTTGCATATGTGAAACATAAAACTTAATACATCTTATATTTGATTTATATTTAGATGATATATTAGCGTTATATGATATATATATATATGCCCTTGAACAAAGCTCCTCCTTCATCTTACCCCACACATGCTCAATAATGTTCATGTCTGGTGGCTGGGCTGGCCAATCCTGGAGCACCTTGACCTTCTTTGCTTCCCACATAGCAAACGGACTTGGCCCAAATGTGGCCTCGTTATGGCACTGCTGGCGTGTTGCCAGCACTGGCATGCATAATGTGGGCCATGCATGGCTATGAAGGCACTGCATGCATGACGGCAAACTACATTTGGGCCAGTTGTGGATGGGAGGTGTGTGGCCCAGATCAGTGTAGCGATTCTTCACATTGTTTAGGTAACATTAGGCTGGGGTATGGCTCAGTTTTTGGGGTTTCTGGTTAAAGTATAAACTTATAGCTGAGAATCGGTACCAATAATAAACCTGTTTTGGCCCAGTTCAGGGTGATAAATTGCCTGAGATGCAGGCTGGTTATGGCCCATGTGTGGCCCTTGTCTTTAATCCAGTTATGGGCCAGGACTGCGATTCTTTGTGGTACTTGGGCCGAGGGAAAAGTTATTGCGTGGCCTGGAGCTGGGCCAGAAAGTATTTGCTATGTGGGATTCAGGGACTTTGTTGTAGAGGCTGAAGTATGAGAAGGAGCACTATCCTGCTTATTAACTTGCCCTTTCCTGTGGTTTATAATGTAATGGGCAGCACAAATGTCTTGATACCTCAGGCTGTTGATGTCGCAATCCACTCTGCAGATCTCTCGCATGCCACCATACTGAATGTAACCCCAAACCTTGATTTTTCCTACACCAAACTTGACTGATTTCTGTGAGAATCTTGGGTGTCATTGGGGAATAAGGCGTATTTGTAAAAAGTATCTGTATTGGATCGATATCACCAATAACTCAGTATTCACTCAGTATTGGATCAGAAATGAAATCTGTGGTATTGAACATCCCTAATAGTATCAACTACAAATCGAATGATAAATTATCACTGTTAATATACAGAGAGATCCCACTTATGTCACAAGTGACAACCTAATCAAGCATGACATAAAGGATCAGACTATTTTAATTATTATTATTATTTTTAAATGTTTTATTTGGCATCGTCATTACGCAGAACTATTATTAAAACTAAATTAATGATACAGAGTAATACCACAAAATTGCAACACCAATTTTCTTCCCTTTGGCAAATTGTGATTCAGTTTAATAATCCATGGTCGTTATGAAATATTGATGTGCAAAATAAAATCAGCATTCTTATTCTGAACTGTACTGTGCATACACAAACATACATTGAGAGAATACATGAGTAAGTGTGTGTTAGAGAGAGATTACTGTATATTATAAAATCCACAACATATAAAGTATGATCATTATATTATAGCGATATTCACTTACATTTACATTAAATTTAGTCATTTAGCAGATGATTTTATCTAATGTGACATACAAATGGTAATACAAGCACTTTAGGTAGCAGCAATATATAAATGTCATGAAAAGTCGAAGTCAGTCTAGACTCTAGCTCTTTATTTTCCTTTTCCTTTTATTTAATGGACAAACTGTAATGGAATAACCACTACGTGCTATTGTAAGTCAGTTAAGTGTTGGTGAAAAAATTAGTTTCCTTACAAACACTTAAAAAGAGGTGATATTTAATATAAATGTGCAAAGTATATTATCATTTGGGTGCTATATATATTTAAAGATGATTACAGTAGCATACAGTACAGTAGTTGTGCATTAGGAATGCATGAGTCTCACATTATTGATGCACAAACAGACTGTGAGCGCGTTCTCCGGAGGCCACTATTATATATGTTGTGTCTTTGACTTTGAAGACCCCCGCTCCACACTCCGGCTCAGGTATCAATCCTCTCTATAAAAAAACAATGTCTTCGCATATCTAGATAGCCATGCACTCCACAACAGCACAGCTCCAGGAAAGAGGCCAACTCACCCCTGATCCACACAAACAAAAGAGACTGAACTGCTCAAGACTGCACCACAGCACTTCACTCAGAATAAATCTACG
>CAIGQZ010035013.1:11560939-11585509 GCA_903798205.1 Danio tinwini
TATATATATATATATAATACTAATACTAATAATAAAATTTTACAAATGCAAATTGTCATGAATAAACTGAAAAAGCCCCCCTTACCTACTTTATAGACCAGCACACCCATGAGTTCATAAAGTGGTGCAAATGGATATGCTATTTTCACATGGCGCAAAACATGAAAATTACTGTTGCGCTGCTCTAAAAATAGCAAAAAATCGCGCCATACACATATTGCACCTTATTGCACCTAAGTGTATGATAAGGCCCTAAGGGACCATGCCCACCAAAGCGTTTTCACAAGTTATTTTTTTTCTCTTGTTGTCAATAGAAGCACCACTTTATTTAAACGGCAGGTGCTGAGCATAAAAAGCATGATCAGTACCCTGCTACGCTGCGGTTATTTAAAAAAATTATGTATTTTGCGCTGAGTGTTTATAAAAGCTCAGACAGTTGGAAAAGCACTGCACTGGGACTATAAGTGTTTGGTCTGGTGTCTGGTGGTAAGTGGTTTTGACATAGCAGACCAGCACTTTAAAATAGTTTATGCCAAAAAAAAAGAGTTTTCATTCAAAAAATTTGCACTTTGCAAAAAATAAAAGTAAAAAGAAAGATCATGATGTTTCCTTGCATTGTCCTTCAGGCGTTTAGGTTTTAAAGTTAAACGTTTTTGTTATCAGGCTCATCATATCAGAACCACATTCATTATTTGTATGTATGTATCTGCCTTTATACTGATTATTGGCTTCCAAATATAAACAGTAGTCATGTATTTTTTTATTTGGGGTTGTAGCTTCTCATGTGTTAAACTCAAAATCAACAATGTATTCTGTGTTTTTTCTGCTAGTGCAAATTGTTATTGTTATTTGTTATTAGGTGAATCCTATGGTGGTCCTTCTTTGATGACTTAAGTTTAATGGCTTCAGCCACAATATTTTTAACCACGCCCCTCTCACCTTTAGTTTGCCACAAAGAAATGGCCCCGCCCCCTACTCAATATTCCATTTTAGTTGGAGGCACATCAACATACTGAAATAAATGTCTCAGCAACAGGCCCATAGCCAGCCTAGTGAAAGGGGGGTTCTTTTTCTCTAAAAGTAGACCTTTTTTTGCATTATCGCCCATGTTTTGTACTTGATTATAAAATTTAAATACAGCATTTTGGTGACATTTTATGAAATATTATGAACATCTTCTGAAATCATGAACATGCTTTTTTGCAGTTGTTTATTAAGATCTTGTGCAAATTGTATCAGTCCAAACACACACACTACTTGTAGTTTTTTCATTTTTATGGGGACTTCCTATTGAGGTAGACATATGGCAATATATATTAAATAATGCAATATGTTGTAATAATAAATAAGCACAATATTAATAACAATCATTTTAACTTTTAGAGTGCTTTTTAAATATATTCAGCATGTATTAATGGTTGTTCATCACAGCACCACATGCTTGAATATGTAATAGATGAATTATATTCAAACAGACATTATTATTCACATATTTTCATATATGAGGGTAAGCAAAATTCTTACTTAGGCTTTTTGTTCGTTATACATGTTCTATGCTTATAGTAAATGTGTTTTTAATGTAATTTTGCACATGTTTGGCTGTAAAAGTGCACCTACCAGTGTTTGTTTAAACAGGTGCAGGTCAGATTTTCTTCAGGCTATAATTTATTTTATTTAAATAAATTTTCTCAAAACAAATTATTAGACCTGTCCAGTTTTGCCTGGAATGTGTGCCAGACCACCTTTTGAAGTGATTTGAGCGATCGATTTTATACCCAATCAGAATAAAATGAATGAATTCATTCCAGTGTAAACAGCCACAAAAACACAGACGTTCAGGAATAGCGTCTTTTGCTGTGAGGACTCGGCTTGGCATTAAAGCTTTCATTGGACAGCTATTTTGAAATAATTTAATGTCCAGTTAGCCTAGAATCTCCTGGTAGCGACAGATTCTCATCTGTTAGTAAGTAATGTTAGCCTTACCCTGTTTTGTAGTCTTTTTGAACATATGTTCAATATAAAAATCCAAAATCAAACAAAACGTGCTCAGGGGTAGCCTAAATAATGTGTCAGTGCCTTTTAGGTAAGGGATTTAACAGAATAAACAGCAAAAATCAGTCCAAGGCACTTGAATGATGTGGAAAAAAATAAAAAAATAATTGGCAACAATGTCACTGCTGCCTACTTTCTTTTCCTTCTCTCTTGTTTTCGACCCATAGTGTTACTCATTATGGATGTCACATCAATGATTCAAACGTTACTGCATGGTGGGCTATGTCATGACTCGCGTCACATTATTGTGGCTTTGAGGCTCCATGGCATTCGAATTACTGGCCATAGTTATTTAAAATTATAATTTATAGTAAAATAATTTATTTAAATGACATAAAATTATTAAGGACACCTGAACCCCCTCGATTTCGGGCATGAGCAACATCCTGTTTACACAGACTTTAAGATCAGTTACTAGTTTTTAGTTGTTTACTATGCTATGGTGTTCTTAGTAGTTACCACGTTAGAATACATGAGACATCAATAATGTGGAAGCACATGACCTCTATGTGTCCATCTCTCATGCAGAAGCACAGCATAAATGTAATGCCTCATTGGCAAGCACAAGCCCAGCTGTCTTTGTTCCTGCTGTCACACAGGTAAGCAGATTTACCCACCGACAGATCTTGCGATGGGCATCGTGTAAAAGCTGAACAACAGAGCAGCGTGTCTGTTATCACCAAAGAAAAGCCTGCGCCTGGCACAGCTGTTTATCAGCATTATATCATTTTCTCTTCCACAAACAGCCATGAACGGCTTATCATCACTTCTACCTCATCAACAGCGCCGCGCAGCTGTCCATCTAGCACTAATTCTATTCTTATCGGCTGCCAAGTCAGCAACCTCAACGTGTCTGTCTGTGACCCTCGCCTCACTCCCCACAGCACGCAGACCCCTCGTTCACATGCACAATCCAGACTACATCCTGTGAGGACACTGAAGGACACAGTTTTTTTTTTTTTTAAATCTATCTTTTAAGACAAATCTGCTTCAAAGTCTTCCATATCACTCAATGCAAAGTGCACAACACAGGCTTTGATTTCTCAATATGAAACAATAAATGCAAGGACATTTTTAGCTTTGATTCTTAACTCCTCTCATAACATATGACAGGACAGACAAAGGGACAGTTCACCTAAAATTGAAGAACAAAAATTCAATATTAATCAAATGTGCAATAACACTGTATTATCTTCAGCTTATAAATAATTAAAGTCAATGAATCTTTGTCAAAACTGCAAACGTTAGAATTTCTTGGTTTCAATTTGCTTGATATTTTAGTCATGGGTCTTAAAAACACATCCAAATGAAAATATTTACCTCTATTAAGGGTTAAACCGTGATTCCTGGTTATTATAATCCCAACTCCACGTTGCAAATCCTGAAATGTGACTATTGCAGATTCATGCATTGCGATATTGATGCCGGAACAATATATTGTGAAGCCATAATATGTATCAAAAAAGCAAAACAAATATAGTCAATACTGTACAAAATAATGTACAATACTGTACAAAATCTCAACAGAACACTGTTAACACTCAGTGTAGATTATGCCGTAAATAACTTTAGAATAGCCATGGGCAGCACGGTGGCTCAGTGGTTAGCACTGTCACCTCACAGCAAGAAGGTCACTAGTTCATGTCTCGGCTAGCCCAGTTGGCATTTCTGTGTGGAGTTTGCATGTTCTCCCCAGGTTCGTGTGTGTTTCCTCCAGGTGCTCCGGTTTCTCCTCGCAGTCCAAAGACATGCGCTATAAGTGAATTGAATAAACTAAAATGGCTGTAGTGTATGAGTATGGATGTTTCCCAATACTGCGTTGCAGCTGGAAGGGCATCCGCTGTGTAAAACATATGCTAGATAAGTTGGCGTTTATTTCTGCTGTGGCATCCCCTGACGAATAAAGGCACTAAGCCAAAAAAAATGAATAAATGAATGAGTAGGATTTGTAGGTAACTGTGTAGAGCTAAGAATAAATTACAGTAATTTACTCCATGTATCTATTACAGGTAGTAACTGTGGCAATAAATGGTACAATTCCTTCTCAACAATTACAGTCCCATCTACTCTGATGCTTTATGTTGCTATTTAAAGATAAGTGCATTTATCTTAAAGCAGAAAACAATGATTTAGGCATCAACACACATACATAGGCTATCAGTCTTGTTCTAAACACAAAGGTGTTGCTTTTTTCTCTGTCTATCAGTTCAGATGCAGAGTCTGATATATTATAAGCCTTCATTAAGTAAAATGTGTTCAAATATTTTTGAGGGTTTCTAAAATACGCCTGTGTATTAAGCTAAATTGTTGTTATGTTGATCCAGAGCTCATGACCATAGGTGAAAGTAGTAACGTAGATTGATTGGTAAATCGTGAGCTTTCGCCTTTGAGCTTCGGATCATGACCGAAAAGACAAGATCTCGGATACAAGCGACCGAAATGAGTTTCCTTCACAGGGTTGCAGTGTGCACCCTTATAGATAGGATGAGGAGCTCTGTCACCCGGGAGGTGCTATGAGTAGAGCCGCTGCTCCTCCATATTAAAAGAAGCAGCTAAGGTGGCTTAGGCATCTGTTTCAGGTGCCTCCAGGATGCCTATCTAGGGAGGTGATCCAGGCTTGCCCCACTGCGATGAGGCCTCAATGAACATCCAGAACATGCTGGAGGGACTATGTCTCTCGGCTGGCCTGGGAATGCCTTGGGATCCATGGAGGGGGTGGAGAAAGTGTCTGGGGAGGTGGAAGTCTGGGGTCCTCGTCTAAGGGTGCTTTCACACTAGCACTTTTGGTCCGCACCCGGGTTCGTTTGACGTCAAAGTACGGTATGTTTAGCTAGTGTGAATTGTCTTCTGAACTCGAGTGCACACCCACAAGCCATACCGGAGTCTGCCTGAAAGAGGTGGTCTGGGGTATGGTTCATGCGGACTCTGGTCTGGTTCACTTCTAGTATGAATGCAATCGTACCAATTAACGGAAGTACACTTCCAACTGTACGACAAATCATTGTTTTCATAACGTTCATTCGTGTTTGTGTGTGTGTGTGTGTGTGTGTGTCACCTTGCTGAGCCAGGGCAATTAGTGATAATGTCTGCTTGTCTCCTCCAAAAACAGCTTCTGCAGACATTGCGTTATGTTCTGAATGTTTATAATATTTTTGCGGCAGATGGACGCGAGTCGCTTTCTGTATGTCCAAAAACCAAAAGATTCAGTAAAAGGATATGCAGTGATCGTGATATGCAGACTTTTTTCTATTTTGGTGATTTTCTTTGATGTCTGTCACCTAGCAACAGCTGTACACACAACAGCAGCTCGATGATGCAAGCGTACCGGGGTACAGAAGAAAAAAGACAGTGTGAATGCAAACCAACCGAGAAGGTGGCAAGGGGGGACCATCGAACTTGGGTAAGGCCCAGGCAATTGAACCAAGTGTGAAAGCACCCTAAGACTGCAGCCCCTGCGACTCGGCCCCGGAAAGCAAATGAAAGTTAATGAATGAATGTTGTTATGTTGAACTTTGTACTAAATTGCTAGTACTAAATGCTAAATTGCTAGTTAGTTTGCATCTACTGTAATGGTTTGGTTACAGTAATTAACTGGCAACACTGTTGCCAGAGAGATGTACCAAGGTAGTGAAAGCCCAGACAGCAGCTGAAATCTCTCAGTAGTTCTTCAGCAACCCTCTACCCTTCCTCATTGTGAATGAATATTAGCTGCTTTAATCCAACATCTACATTACCAGAATGATGAAGATGAAACCGGAGTGAACATTTCAGCAACACAATGATCCAAAACACAGCCAAGGAAACTATCAAATGCTTTCAGAGAAAGAAAATAAAGCTGCTCAAATGGCCCAGCCATTTACCTGACTTGATTCCAATGGAGAATGCAAAATAAAGATCAGATTTGATAAACGAGACCCACAGAACCATCAAGATTTTTAAACTCAGACCTGAGCTATTCATGTGACTTCATTCTCCATATGAGAGGCGTCTTTAAGCTGCCATCATAAAAAAGCCTTTTATATAAAACATTAAATATGTTTCAGCATTTAAAGTAATGCTTCATATTATAGGGGATTTTGTCCCATGTTTGTTGTGGAAAAACGTGGACAAGATCTGCAGATTTCACATGAGCTTGGTTGTAATAAGAAGCATTGGGTTTGGTACAGACATCAGTGTAGTGCCATATTAAAACCCTGTTCAGTAGCGGTGTTGCCCATTTTGGGTCGCAGTTTCATAAAGAGACATCTAGAAACACTAATGTGCTATTTGAGCTCCTCTCAAAAGACAGAACCCTTTGTCATCTGGGTTATTACTACATAAATATTTGATTAAAACATAAAAGGCCTCTCTGGCAAATTAGCCTGTACTCAAAGGTTTCACTGCAACGGGCGGAGATTGTGCCTGCCGCAATGAGAAGGAAAACAAGGCAGAACTGCCACCACAATTATGTCGTGGGTCGGAATTACATTTCAAATAAATAAAACATCAGAGTTCAGCTTTACAGCTCATTCCCGGCATCTTCAAAATACAGCGTTTCTCTGCACACTGAGAGGGTAAATAACTTATTTCCTACAGTAATCAGTAATTTACAGTTCTGCTTTTGAATGACTGACATACACAATTAATCACTTCATAAAGAGACATACTGAGTGTTAAGGATATCTGGTGTAATATGGGGTATATCATTATGTGTTCAATTAAATAGCTAAATGTAAATACAGTGCACTCAGAAGAGCAAATAGCAACTCCTTCGATTTAGCCCTTTAAGTTCATCATCATCCAAGTAGATCCTGGATTTACATCTATGTTGATCCTGAAACATTCCTGTTCAAAATGCAATGCATACCTAATGCCTACTCTTAAACTAACAGTAACTGTAAATTATTCCCAAAATCAGAGGGGATTAATAGTTGGATAACAATGATGTAGAAGCACATAAGCCTAAGGGTAAGCCCAAACTTAACATTATCTGTAACTTATGCTTTAAATCTGATTGGATGATTGGAATGAAATGAGTGGAATTCCAGGATCAACATACATGTTTACGTCCTACTTGGTGAAATCAAACTTAGCTTAAATATGTCTGTTTAAAGCTAAACTGTGAAGGATGGTGATCCTTCAGTGCCAGATTTAAACCAGTCTACGTATAAAGTGTCATTTATCTTACAATTTTCAATAAAAACAAACAAACAAACAAACAAACAAACAGTACGGTTGTAAGTTTACAAAATGTACGATTTGGCTCAATATGACACAATTCGATACGTTTTCAATACAGCGATGAAAGCCATTTTTCTTGATTTCGACAAATGTATTATGCACTGTATTAAAACCAGGGCTTAATTTGTGTCGAAACACATATCTGAAATCTGATTCGGCACCTTATTTTACCGATTCCCCTCCTCAACTACCCTCCTCCCCCGTCCGCTGTTCACTTTCACTTTACTCCGCGACTCGCCAACCCTCTTCACTTTTATCCGCGACGCCCCCGCCCCGCTCTTTTTCGTCCACGACACCCTCCGCCATCCACCGCACCAAGACTCCACCCATCCCCCGCTCTCCACTTTCATAAGCGACACCTCTCCATCCTCTGGTAACATACCGGATCCGTTACCCCGATCTGTTCCGGGACCTCGCAATTCACAAATTAAGCTCTGATTAAAACTCTTAAAGCATGATGTTTTATTTATTATTAATATTATTATTATTATTATTATTATTATTATTATTATTATTATTATGAACAGTGACAGAATGATAATGGAGCAATTGATGTGTCACCTGAAGAGGGAATTGTCTTTTGTCTATAGGAAAAGTTGAAATTGGTTTGTGAAGGAATAGTATATCAGAGCTCAACTAATGTAAATAGTGAATAATTCCAGGCTGTGCTGGAATATCTTTGTCTTTCTCACATACTTACTTATTTGCTTTCTTACTTAGCTGCTTTTCCCAGTGGGGACCCGGGGTTGAATGGGTCCCTAGCACCTCACTTGCTGATAGTAAGAGGTGACAAATGGGGCAACTTCTTTGCCGCAAGTTGCAACCCGTGTCTGGGGAGGACAAGAACCTGGCATTTGAGGAATGTGTATGCTGCGGCTACTTCAGATCCAACATAATACTTTGGTTTTGAATTCACATAGACGAGAGGTTGGAAAGACCCGGTCCAACCAATCGGCTAGTCAAGGAGTACAGAATAGGTCTTTGGCTTAGGGTCAATTGAGTAAAATTAATTTTTAGTCCTTTTTACTCAAGTATATCACTACTGTGTCCTTGGTCTATATCTGGAGGATTACTGTAGCTCTGTGCATCCCCTTGTTGGACTCCAAGGTGGGTGAGGAGCAGAAGTGATGAATAAAAAAAAAACAAATATGGAAAAAAATAAATAAACCTAAAACGAGGGATGACAGAACAATTGATGGACGATTTTTATTTTTTTTTTATTTGGATGCTGGATGCAGTAACTCCCATAAGAATGAAAATTGGCATAGATTTGTATTGCTGGAATCACAGATATCATAGCATAGCAGGGATAGCAGGACCCGTTAATGACGTGTAAAGGCTAAGATTTGGGCAGAGTGCTCAAAGAAAAGCCATGCTGAAAATATACTGCCTGCAAATATATTGGCAAATGTTCCAATAAAGGCATTTTATCATCCATCGCTGAATAGCAGCAAAGGAGTTATACACACTAAAGAACTTCAGGACATGGATGAGGCTGAAATAGCATCAGAATTAAACCAACAAGATGTGACCAACTGAGTAACCAAAACTTTTTATTCTATAAGCAAAGATGTGCATAAACTACGACGGAAACACTTTTCTCAGAACAAATTACAGCATACGCATTTAAAAAAGATCATGTGATTTTGTTATGAGATCATGTGATGATAAAAAAGTTTCTGAATGGACAAACCAGCAGGCTGAGCACATTGCAAAACATCTGAAATGTTGTTTTGATCATTCTAAAACGCCTTAACCGGTTCAGTATATTAGTGTTATTATTATTAATTACCTTCAGAATCAAGAGCGTCTGTGCATCTCACGCCTTCAAACGACAATGCACGTTCATTGCGTTTCAGGATTGCCTTCTAAGGTGCAAATAATTTATTAAATGAAGAAAAGATTCACGCAGCTTCTCATACCACAGCAAATTTAGATTTTACTGTTGATATTTGGCGCAAGTTCATTAGGAAAAGACGATTTAGTTTGCTTTCACTCGTTGGATAGAAACACTCCTATATTTGCATATCTTTTATGCAATAATCCAGTTTTGCGCACAAAGTTAATTCGCATTTTTGTATGGAAACAGCTACTGTCTAATAGTAAAATACTGTTAATATTACAGTTAAATACTGTGCTATTTTTCAAAATTTATTTGATTTACTGACATTTATTGTTAAATTTGGCTTTAATAGTGTCAATGTTGTTAAATTCCCAAGTGTGCACACTAACAACCTCCTAAAAGAGATCAGAATATTTAGGAAAATTCGTTCATGTGAAAATAAAATTCTCAAATTTGTTTATGTAGCTTGGTACCGGCAGCACCAAGGTTATAAGTTTGATTTCTTTTTTCTTTGGTCTGCCAAGTACATAAAATAATGGCAGTGCATGAGAAAAAAAAGAGGAAAAAAAGTCATTTTCCCCTTGAAAGCATATTAAGACACAGTGATCCCATCTGAAACTCTGAAGTGGTTGAGGGATTGATTTCCTAGAATAAACCCATCGGACTTTCTACTGAATGGCCACATTAACCAAGTGCAGTGCCGGTTCTCCCACACTTACACTGGGAGTTATCAGAGGTGTTAAGGCCTTTGGGGCACATTCTGTAATAGGGCTCTGCGCAGGTGACAAAATCTCGTTTAGACGACATCTTCTGCCCGCCGTCACCACCCACCCTTTAATCCTGGCCCAAAAAAACAGAAAGGCATTCGACTCTCACAGCACAATGCCTTCATCAGGCATGATTTCCTTTATCGAGATCGCAGTCTTTGGAGAGAAGAGGCAGCTTTACAAAAGGCTTTTGACAAACAAAGAATGAGGGGGAAAAAAGAAGATGAAAAGGCAGGAAGAGGAGAAAAGAAGCGACCTGCACTGACAGAAAAGAAGAGAAAGAGAGAAAAACCAATGTAATTTCAATGTTTCAGGAGTGTGTAAAAAACTAAACAACAACAAAAAAAAAACACTGCCAAAACTACCGACAATTACAGCGGCTGGCCATGCATGAAACGCATTATCTGAAGCAGAGAGAAAAGATATAGAACAGCTGTCTTCAGTTGAGGGATCAGTGGTCACCACACTGAATTTACACATCAAGAAACAGCGAGATGGGCAAGGAAAATGGAAAAAGTCGTGGCAGAGTCATTACTCACTAAAGCGTTTGGATGAGAGTCAAACTAATGTGTGTTGGTCTGTAATATTGCAGGTTAGATGCAGTCACCCTGCAGTGAGTATTAGGGCAGCATGGGTGCTCGCCGTTTCATTTTATTTGACAGTTTAAGTGACTAAACTAGAAAACGCTGACAGAACGGCCATCTGATGAATACGGGTGAGCAGCCATGGCAAAGAGCGTTTGAATCAAAGGTGTCAGCTTCTGGTCAGCTTCAGTCAGAGATTTTATTGTTGTTAAACTATACAGGCTTGTGAGGAACTGTCAGGCTAATGCTGATTTCCAAATGTTGTAAAATGTATCTTTGAAAAGCACACTTCATTTTAACATTATCCAACCCAGGCTCATTCTAAAAACGTAGTTCTGTGGACGTTTCTGGAGACTGCCAAATACGTGCCAGGAGGTACGTGTTTTGCAGTTTTTGTTTTCGCGAATCTGGGAGAGGCCTCTGTGTGCGCTTTTTCATATGTCAAATTTCTCTCACGAGTGCCGTTCACGCCCGCTGTTCTCAGGTAAAGCCACCAGAGGCCACTGTCAACTGTCTGACTGTCTGTCTGACCGAATGAATGACAGACTGGCCAGCCGACCGACCGATCGACTGACCCACCCTCCTCCTTTCCTAAACCCAACCAGTTTTATCGATTGAACCGCCCACCCACTTACTTCCCTAAACCCAAACAAAAGCTTGAACAAAAAGCCGTCCAGAAAAATAAAAGCTCTCGTCTGATTATTAACACGTTTTCGGATTTTACAGCATTCTCACCCTGTTACTTGCATGTTCATTTTATTTTTTGGATTCTGTTTTTGTCTTACCTGATTTCTGGAACCGATTTTCCCCAGACTTGAACCCCGGCGTCTGCGTCGTGGTCAACTCCTCTCTCTGTCTCTCAAGTCCTTCGACGTAACATGACGAGCTAACGGGATAAACTGTTTGTGGTGAGAAAACCCTCCACAAGGAGGTGATCGGTCAGTTGGTAAGCGCGAAAAGGAACGGCGTCATACCGCCCCGTATCGTTCGTTTAAAAAAAACTAAATGAAGCCATACGTACCTCCGGCTACATAATTTGCGGTCTCCAGAAACGTCCACGGGACTAGGTTTTCAGAATGAGCCTGTGTTGCCATTACCATAATAATACATCTATTGTACATTCGGAACTTTATCCAAAAATGCCATTTATCATTATTTATAAAATTACCTTTATATTATTCCACATTTCACAATTGAAGTCATAGAATTTGACATTTTAACATTACCCATAGTTTTGCAAAGTTATGGTTAGAGCTACTTTTATGAAATTTCTATGAATTGTTTAGAGTATTATAATTAGGAGTTTTTAATTGAGCTGTATTCATGATAAAAAGACAAAAAGGTTTGGAGTGAAATGGAAGTGAAGAATGCACTACAGAAGGTTTATGTATGAGGCGAACTGTTCCTTTAATCCTAAAGTGCAAGTTGCAGTGTTTTGTAAAGGGATAATTTAAATATACAAATAAATCAAACAAATTAATTCAATTTGCAGAGTACAAATTATTGATACTAAAAAATATATTTGGAAGAGTTTGGAAACCAGAATGGTTTATTTGAATCAAACTTAATCTCTCTCTCTCTGCTCTGTATCTGTCTCTATCTCTCTTGCTCTTTCTACATCGGACACTTTATTTGGTACACCTGTCCAACTGCTCATTAACGCTAATTTCAAATCAGCTAATCTCATGGCAGCAACTCAATGCATTTAGGCATGTAGACATGGTCAAGATGATTTGCTGCAGTTTAAACTGAGCATCAGAATGGGGAGGAAAGGTGATTTAAGTGACTTGGTTGTTGGTGCTGGTCTGAGTATTTTAGAAACTGCTGATCTACTGAGAATGGCCAGACTGGTCCCAGATGATAGACAGACAACAGTAATTTAAATAACCACTTGTTACAACCGAAGTATGCAGAAGAGCATCTCTGAATGCACAACACGTCGAACCTTGAGGTGCATGGTCTACAACAGCAGAAGACCACACTGGGTGCCGCTCCTGTTAGCTAAGAACAGGAAACTGAGGCTACAATTCACACAGACTCACCAAAATTAACAAATTGTCATAATAGACAATAGAAGATCGAAAAAACGATGGTAAAGTCCAAATTTAGCATCAACTACATGAATGCATGGATCCATGCTGCCTTGTATCAACAGTTTAGGCTGGTGGTGGTGGTGTAATGGTGTGGAGGATATTTTCTTGGCACACTTTGGGTGCATTAGTACCAATTGAGCATTGTGCGAACGCCACACCCTACCTAAGTATTGTTGCTGACCATGTCCATCCCTTTATGACCACAGTGTCTCCATCTTCTGATGGCTACCTCCAACCTACTCAAATGGCTACTTCCACACTACTCAAATGGCCTCTACATTCACCAGATCTTAATCCAATAGAGCAACTTTGGGATGTGGTGGAATGGGATATTCACGTTTTGAATGTGCAGCCGACAAATCTGCAGCAACTGCATGATGCTATCAGGTCAATATGCTGTGACAATTAGCTGTGCTTGGTGCCAAGTGAAGCTACATTAAACAGACTTTTGTTTGAAGATCAAATGTGCTGCTATTGCTTTGTTGTACATATTTCCTATATTTTCTGTTTGTTTTTAATAAAGAGACTGATTTAGGTTATATATTATGCCAAAGACTTAGGACAGGGGTGCCCAAACTCGCCCATGGAGAGCCAGTGTCCTAAATATTTTAGCTCCAACCCCAATTAACCACACCTAAACCAGCAAGTCAAGCTCTTTCTAGGTATACTAGAAACTTCCAGCCAGGTGTGTTGAAGTACATTGGAGCTAAACTATGCAGCACAGTGGGCCTCCAGAATCGAGTTTGGACACCTCGGCCTTAGGCTAACAAAGCTGATATAGTGCTTAGGACTTTTGCACAGTACTGCAGATCTGGCAATGTCGTCACCTTAGAATTATAAGGTTCTGTGTTCTGAATGATTTAGAGATATTGAGCTTCAAAGTTTTTGTATTCCATAGCAAACAGTATGTGTGTAGCATTTGTTTTTTAAATAAAACGTCTTAAAATGTAAACAACTTATAAAAAAACATTTCATAATGTAAATAAGTTGTCAATTAATAAGAATATGTCAAGAACTCAATTTCAACAAAAATGACAGATAGAACCTTATAATTCTAAGGCGAAGATGTGACAGTATCACTCATTTTCAATCAATGTCCTGAGTGGCGGAATAAACCACAAATGTGAGGCTATAGCTTGAAGTAATCACTTCTCTTTGCACAATGGATTGACATCCTAATTCAGAATAGCACTTTTCCCATTCTCCTGGCGCTAATCATTTATTTATTGCGTCATAAAACAGAAGAGAGACTCTTGGAAGCCTGTGTAAATATCACACTTTTAGTAGATTTGGTAGCATAGGAAGTGAGCGAAGGTCTCATTCATTTATTGATGTATTATTTTACTTGTTTGTTGTTGTTGTAAAAAAAAAAAAGTGATTAACATATTGAAATACTTATTTATAGCCTCTTTAAATATAGCCTCCGCCCATCTAATTAGTCACATTTCATTTACAGCTCAAGCGACTGCCTTAAAAAATAGATCAACAAACAAACATGGCAGCCTTCAGCTTGTGTTTTTCTGGGCTAATGTTGAAATGAATGGGGATGATAGCTGGTAACCTTCGAGGCATTACAGACCTTGCTTTATGGATTCCTCGAAAAACAAGGTAAAAAAAATAGCAATGTTTTTTTTGCTGTTGTTGTTGTGGTTGTGTGTGGGATAATGTCTCTACAGCAGTCTTTTCTTTGTGAAACTGTGCTGATTTAAAGTTAAGAAGAAAGTCTTTTACTGACTGAACATTAAGTGTTTAACCAGTTCAGCAGTCAGGGTTACGTCCTGGGCTGCAGTCCAGCAGATTGATGAAAGGTGTCATGGCCCGCCTGACACAGCCATTCTGGCCATTTAGGTAAGGGGATATTTAGTGTTGTTCACAAGAAGAAACTTCTGCTGCTGCCTTGCCACAAACAAGACTCAGAAACTATTAACATTCAACACATGCAGAGACTAACCGTACGTTCACACCGAAAGCGGCAAAAGCGTCAAAGTAGCCTGAAGTCATTCATTTTCAATGGGAGCCGGCGGTGATAAGCGGCGAGGAGCAGCGAGGCGCATCTTCGCCGGTGTGGGCGTCGAGGAGAGTTGAAATCAATGGTAATGAGCTGTGATGCAGTTCGGTGGCAAGCAATCAGAATGTAGAAGTCCACCGCTTGAGAGGAGTCCAGAGAACACAGTCACTGTGAACTTTGGTTCCGACCACAATTGTTCCCAAGGGTTTAATATTACGGTCGCCGGATTTCCAATTATTTGCAATGTTTTTCTTACAGGAACATACATTAAAAAGTTACTGGCGAGTTACTGGTGTGCATCAATGTTATATATTTTTTTCTTTAAAAAAGCGGGAATCTTACGCGACAATACAAAACGGTAAATTTTGCATAGCTTACATGACTTTTTTTTAATTTTTTATTTATAAGTTTATTTTCCCATGGCGGCCGAGAGAGCTTAATGTGCTGCAGTTTAAGAAAACGAGTGTAATTACAAAAAACACCAGCAATTTTAGACAAGATATTTATCAGTTTGACAGCACATGTGCTGCAAATCCTTACAATGCAAACACTTTTTTTTTAAATGTGCTGCATTTACACACAAAGCAAACAAATTAATAAAACACGCTGCATTTTCTCACAACGCAAACAATTTACAAAAACACTTTCATTTTCTCACGACACTTTCAAATAGCTCGAAACACAATGGAAATATTGCAAGGGAACCCAAAAACGTGACAGACCCAGCTATTTAGAAAAGAAAATGAATGAATGAATGATTGAATGAATGTGTATACATTGTGAGGATTCGCAACATGTATGCTGTCAAAACGATGAAGATCTTTTCTTAATATGCTGGTGTTTTTTGTAATTGCATGTGTTTTCTTAAATTACAGCACGTTAAGCTCTCTTGGCCATCGTACTTTAATTTTATTAGAGCAAAACATAATTTGTGTAAGTTTTTTATTTATTTCAATACAGTTGAAGTCAGAATTATTAGCCCCCCTTTGAATTTTTTTTCTTTTTAAAATATTTACATGATGTTTAACAGAGCAAGGAAATATTCACAGCATATTTGATCATATTTTGTCTTCTAGAGAAAGTCTTATTTGTTTTATTTCAGTTAGAATAAAAGCTGTTATAAATTTTTTAAACACCATTTTAAAGTCAAAACTATTAAATATATTTTTTGATAGTCTACAGATCAAACCATCATTTTACAATAGCTTGCCTAATTATGCCTAGTTAAACTAAATAACCTAGTTACGCCTTTAAATGTCACATTGTAGCTGTAAGCTGTATAAAAGTGTCTTGAAAAATATCTAGTGAAATATTCTTAAAATAAATCAGTTATTAGAAATGAGTTATTAAAACGATTATGTTTTTCTATTATGTAATTATTTCTCTCCGTTAAACAGAAATTGGGGAAAAAATAAACGGGAGGGCGGGGGGGTGGATAATTCAGGTGGGCTAATAATTCTGACTTCAACTGTATACACAATTTGATTCTGTTTTCTTTTCACAAAAGTGCAGCAGATAATGTCAAAACTCATGTTCTGTTTATGGCATTTTATATACTTTCATACATATTATATATAATAAAATCATTAGCCCATTTTTTCCTTGGAAAGTTTGCCTGAAATAAGGCAGTTTTCAATTTTGGTAAAATATTTTTAGGGACAATATTATTAGACTCCTTTAGAAATATATCTATATCACAAACCACTGTTAATAACTTGCCTAATTACCATAATTACCCTAGTTAATATAATAATGCAATTCTTTATATAAGATCATCATCTTGCTAAATATCTAGTAAACATTATGTAATGCCATCATGGCAAAGACAAAATCTTAAAGTTATTATAAATTACCTAGTAAAACCATTATGTTAAAACCATTATGTGTCTTTTATATTATATATGTTAGACGATGCAGTGACGCAGTAGGTAGTGCTGTCGCCTTACAGGAAGAAGGTCAATGGTTCGAGCCTCGGCTGAGTCAGTTGGCGTTTCTGTGTGGAGTTTGCATGTTCTCCCTGCGTTTGGTGGATTTCCTCCGGGTGCTCCGGTTTCCCCTACAGTCCAAAGACATGTGGTACAGGTGAAATTGAAATTGGGTAAGCTAAATTGTCCTTAGTGTATGTGTGTGAATGAGTGTGTATGGATGTTTCCCAGAGATGGGTTGCAGGAAGGGCATCCGCTGTGTAAAACGTGCTGGATAAGTTGGCGGTTCATTCCACTGTGGCGACCCCAGATTAATAAAGGGACTAAGCCCTGAATGAATGAAATAAGTTTTTAATAATTATTAAATTAATAATTTATATTTATTAATAATTGTACAAATATATTTTTTATTATAAATCATCATTACTTAACATTTTAATCAAGTCTTTTAACAGTTAAATTGTTATTATTATGTATTTAATATTATTACTACAGTATGGCTGTTGCTTATATTTCCGAACGCCTGCAGTACTCCAGTTTGACTCAAGGAAAAGTGTGTATACGTCTGTTCAGTCCTTGACGTGGCTCCAAGCATGTTTCCACACAAAGGCTGTGTTTATAAATATGAATGTTCCTGTAGGTTTACAGACACGCACACGCTCTGAGATCAAATTTGTGCGTACACATGGTTTATAAATGAGGGCCCTTATCTGAAATACACACGTTGGCTGCATCTCTTTTGATTGACAGCTCTGCGTGTCACACACGGAGGACACCCTATCTGACAGCTCCCTAAATTATGTGAGACTAGTGTTTCCACAGCAACCACGTCTTTTTCAGTTTTATCTCCAACAACAAGGAGGGGGAAAAAAAGTCTTTTGCAGACCAAGGCAAGCAATGCCACGTGACAAGAAAAACATGGAAAGATGACAACAGATGGCTGGAGGAAGAGTCAATAGGGAGTAATATAGGATCTGTGAGGTGGTGAGCTGGCATGCATTAGTCTAGTGAGACTTCAACAAGATGGATGTGACCTGAGCCCATGTTCCTCACTGCACTGGACACTGTGAAGCAAAACGCTAAGCTGCAGCTGCACACCCGCACTGGTTCAGCGCTTCCGCTCAAAGTTCAAATCATTCCTGTATTAATCGCATTTGTCACTGACCCAGGAATCCGTGCTAGGGGATTTATTCCACTATCCTGGTTCAGAATTTTTACCTTCCTAACAATGTTTACACTGTCCCTAAAATAAAATAAAATAATAATAATTCAGAATTATAAAAAAATAATAATAAAATAAACTGTATAACTTAAATATAGACTACTAAAATATACATATGCATGTTTTTAACAGTTTTATGTTAACTAGGAGGGGTGGCACGGTGGCTCAGTGGTTAGCACTATTGCCTCACAACAAGAAGGTCGCTGGTTCTAGCCCCAGCTGGGTCAGTTGGCATTTCTGTGTGGAGTTTGCATGTTCTCCCTGTGTCCACGTGGGTTTCCTCGGGGTGCTCCGGTTTCCCTCAAGTCCAAAAACCTGTGGTATAGATTTTTTGGGGAAGCTAAATTGCACATGGTCTATGTGTGTGAATGAGTGTGTGTGGATGTTTCCCAGTGATGGGCTGCATTTATACTGCATATAACTGCATATAACCCTGCATTCATACTTCTGCGCGCTGTTTCTGTTGCTCTGCAATAACACTTCCGAAATGTTCCTCGGTGTCCAGTTTCTTTGCTGGTGTTTTGTTTTTTCTGAACGCTTCTTGAATGTACAAGTGGCTCAAATTCGCTCATTTTGAGGCGGGAGTTGGCGGACGTGCAACAACTTTAAACATAAGTTTAACACAAAACAACAGTCTCCATCCGGAGCTCCTTCACGGAACTCCACACTTGTAAACACTCACTGCGTCACGCTCGGGTGGCTCTCATCAGGCTGACCAATCACAGAGCTTGCGCTACGCGTCGCTGACGGTCACGGCGAGGGCTATGCGTCCACGCGTAGGCTGGGCCGTAGCATACTTGACGCAGAAGTATAAATCAGCCTTAACCTAATTAATATAGTTAAGCCTTTTAATTGCACTTTAAGCTGAATACTAGTATCTTACCAAATAACTAGTACAATATACAGTCATCATGACAAAAAGCTAAATACATTTATTATAAATAAGTTGTTAAGACTATTATGGTTAAAAATCTCTCTTAAACATCAACTCTGAAATATTTTTTAAAGAATAAAAATGTCACAGGACGGTTAATAATTTTTCCCTTAATTGTATATTTATCAGGTGGCACGGTGGCTCAGTGGTTAGCACTGTCGGTGTGGAGTTTGCATGTTCTCCCCGTGTTCACGCAGTTTTCCTCCGGGTGCTCTGGTTTCCCCCACATTTAAAACACATGCACTATAGGTGAATTGAATAAACTAAATTGCAGATAGTGTGTGAATGAGTGTGTATGGGTGTTTCTCAGTACTAGGTTGAGGCTGGAAGAGAATCCACAGCTGAAAGAAAATGAATGAATAAATGTATGTGTGTGTGTGTGTGTGTGTGTGTGTGTGTATATATATATATATATCTTATTATTTTGTTAGTGTCAGATTGTTTAATATAAGGGTGATGCATGCTGATTAGAGGGCCCCCGTTAATTATTATTATTATTATTAATTTTATTTAATTAATGGGTTTTTTTTTGCCTAGAACCTCAAGACTGCAGAATTGTCTCTGGGTAAAAAATAAAAAAATAAAATAAAATCACCCTTTAGTGGCAGAGCTCTGCAACGCTTTTGATGGGGAGGTCAAAGTGTGTTAAATGATTTGTTGAAGCCCTGACACAAGTCCTTTCCTTGTTCTTAATCACATAATGCTGTAGATTCTAGAATAGATTCTTTATATAATGATCTACTCAGGCTCTATATTCCAGCTGAACTTCATAATGTGGTTAATTGACTATCCACAGTTGGGTTTTGTAATTAGCCCTGTGGGAATTCTAGCCTAATTCATTGGCGATATCAAGAATCAGGATCCAGATCCCTGAGGGCCAGGCGTGCGAATGACCCACTGATTCACATTTTCTGAAGGTTATTTCAACCTGAAGCCGTCGGAACTTTTTCAAAGGACTTCAAATGACTTCGAATCTAATTTCCTCTCACATTATGAGGTCAAAATGACTGTAGAGGTAAAAAAAAAAAGAGAAAAGAATCAAGGTCGTGCTGAGTAGGGGACAGTTCCTAGCATGGATAGATGTGCATAAAAAAGAAAAAGACTATTAAGGAAGGAGACGTTTATGACCTTAACGACTGAGTTGTATGATTATGAGGTCTGATCGCTTGCACTTGTGAGGTTAGGCTAGCAATACTTTGAGAGAGTGACAGCGGGAGAAAAAAAAAACATTAGTCAGGAGAGATTATTAGAAAGGAGGACAGAGCAATCTTGTATCGTCTTCATCCAGGAGATAAGAGGCTAAGATGGGGTCACGGTTATTTCAAAGGCTTGAATTTTGCTGCTTAATACAAACATCACTGTGAGTATAAAGATCCCAAGCTTGGAATGAGTACACTCTTCAGTTAACATAATCAATTATACAAAACTACCATGAATACATTGACTAGGAATAATATTGAAACACAAGTGCCTATTGTAACGTACGGACGCCGACAACAGAGGTGAGGATACCGATGCAGTTCTTTAATGTAAGAGTAGTCAGACAGGCAATGATCAAAACAGGAGCAAAACAGAAACATAAAGGTAATCTAAAATATGTGGTCAAAAAACAGGCAAAAGGTCAGGCAGCAAAAAAACAAAATAGTTAAACAAAGCAAGGATCAAAACATGGCAAGACAAACAAGGAAAACCACTTTGTGATGTTACACGGGGTAAAACAAGACTCTTTATAGTCCAGTTAATGATTCACTGATGAGCTTCAGCTTTTTGTCTGTGCGTGTGTCATCATCAGTAATCCTGAACAGGTGTGTGTGTGTGTGTGTGTGTGTGTGTGTGAGTGTGTGTGTGTGTGTGTGTGTGTGTGTGTGTGTGTGTGTGTGTGTGAAAACATAAAAGGATTTGTAGTTCTTTTAGTGGCAGATTTGTAGTTCTCCAGCGATTTATATGGGCTAGATTGTTGGTGTTTGTGACACCTATTTTTAAAAATGAGTTAAAAATAAGTTTAATAAAACACTCAAAAATGACTTTTGCTGCTTGTCAAAACTACTTATTTAAAATAAGTTGAAACAACACAACTCTTAAGGATTTTTTGGGACAACTTAATTGTTTATGTTCAAACCACTTAAATTTGTAAAAACTTTTAAGTTAACTCAATCGATTTGTGTTGGGACAACATGAAGGAATTGTCTGGAAAAGCTTTTTTTTTTACAGTGTAACTTGTTATTGCTTTGTTTTCATTGTAATATCTGTAAACTCCCAAAGCTCCTGAAATTCTTTACATACGGAATCACAAGTACAACACTGTACTAAGTGGGCTACTGAGCAAACTGACCACACTAGAAAAGTTCTACATTTGGAGATAGAGATGTGAGGAAAGTATTATTTATTTGGTGTTTTGCAAATTACTGCAAAAACATAATCCTTTATTTTTATTAACTATTATTAATATGACAAAGAACACAAGTTGATGGTGTCATGCTTCCTTGTAGTGTTCATTTTATCTAGAAACTGCAGTCAAACATTTGTTTAAGTACATTTTATTGCAATTCTACAAAAAAAAAGTAGGTTGAAGAACGTATTTCTAATGAGCCTGTGTTGGTATTTCTACATAACTGAATAGACTCTGACATAAAAAAATGAGTTGCATTATTGGCAATGTTTCCAAAAGTATTTGCCCATCACAGAAACCCAAAAGAAAAATGCAAAGATCCAGGCACTGGTGGACTTTTGAGAATTCCACAAAGGCAGATGCCGCTGTGCTTTTAGAAATCCATTCCACTCTAATCCGATTTGATTTCAAACTGACCTGGCTCCATCCACACCCTCGAAACAGATTTTATACATTCCTATCCAGCTCTCATCTCCGGTGTGTAAGCAGTTTTGCTTATCCATCAGTCAATGTGGTGGACGACCTGCTAGCTTGACATTTTGACAGTAAATACTGGGCAGCCTGAAATGACCAAAAGTTCACTTTATAGACCTTTTTCATTGAATACAAACTTAACCATTATGTGTTGTGTGTATGCGTAAGGAGGATGCTTCAAATTTCCGGTCTGCAGTTTTATGCATACAGTATAAAGAGTCACACTTGGACGGCTTTTTATAGTTCACCAAAATGTTTGACACACATATTTACTGTCCCACTAACACATTAATTGATAGAGTGGCACAAAGTGAAAATAAATCAGCATTTTGAAATGACAAATAACACAGGGTAAACACTACACAATACAAGCTAACTAAATGAAATGGCTCATCTATATATATATATAAAGTAGCAGTGCGATATGGCTGTATATCGGCACTGGTGGGAGGCGTGCATTGTAGTCCCACCAGTGACGATATACAGCCATATTGAACTGCTAAAAGTGTGATATTGCATTTAAACAACTGTTCAATGGCAAATTTGTGTATATAAAAAAGAAAATCATACATGGAGAGTCTCAAAATCTAAAGTGATGAAAAAACATTTTAAGATTATAAGGCTGAATGGCATGAAATGCCATCAGTCTACAGAGATTTCCCAGTATTTCTCAGTTGCAATCGGGAGATCACAATAATTATCCCCGAAAAAGCCAAGTCAAAGCAAACACTTTCAGATTACCATTGTGGTTGTGATAAGGAAAAATGCTAAACACATGCGGGCATTTCTTCTTTCTTTCTGTTTACTGAACTAGTCTGCTGAAACGAAAACAGCAGTCAGCATTAGAAAAAAAAAACAGATGGCTATTTGGTTAAACAAAGAGTGGCCAACACAAAATACATACATTTCTGATATGTGAGTTCCATCTCACACTCAATACACTACAATTACTATGGTTTAAATACAGCACTACAACATACAAAAGAGAGCGATTGACTTGGAATGTCACTTACCTGTTAAATAACAATTTGATCAGCTGTAGTTAAAAATTATGCTGTTTTTTTTCTCTTCTTGGGGGTTATTATGCGGTCTCTGTCACTATCTTGTGGATGAACAACGTCAACTGTCTTTGCTCTGCTTAGATAGGCTAATGGCCGCCGACGTGCTGTCTCTCAGCAATTATAAATATTTAAAATAGGCACGTAAGTACATTATGTTGTCCAACATCTGCAATACTTGCAAAACTGTAGAGTGTCCTCTGCTTGTCGCTGTATGAGTAGTAATACACAAGGGTGAAAGGTGAAAAGCTGTACGAGTGCTGATGTTGCAGAATATTGCACGGCTATCAGCCAATCAGATTCAAGAACCAGACAGAACTGATTTATATATATATATATGGCATCACGGTGGCGCAGTAAGTAGCACATTTGCCTCACAGAAGGTCACTGGTTCGAGCCTCGGCTGGGTCAGTTGGCATTTCTTTGTGGAGTTTGCATGTTCTCCCAGTGTTGGCGTGGGTTTCCTCCAGGTGCTCTGGTTTCCCCCACAGTCCAAAGACATGTGCTATAGGTAAATTGAGTAAACTAAAATTGTCCGTAATGTAGTGTGTATGGATGTTTCCCAGTGATGGGTTGCAGCTAGAAGGGCATCCGCTGTGTAAAACATATGCTGGATAAGTTAGTGGTTCAATTCGCTGTGGCGAGCCCAAATTAATAAAGAGACTAAGCAACAAAAAAAAAAGAAAATGAATGAATCCTGTCCCGGGAGAGAACCCTAAACTCAAAGAGCCCAGGGCTCTCGCCTGGTCATTTAGCATAAAAGGGGGTCCGAGATCAGGTAGGTCTGGAAAGCTCCCCCTGGTTATGAAGGAAAAGGAGGATAAGGAAAGTAAAGTGAAATTGGACTATTTATCGTAGGCTTGGAGTAATCTTATTGGTTCTCGCTAATTACAGATGGGAGACCAGGCGCGTTCAATCATATGACATGCTTCTTTTGAAATGATGTCACAGTTACACAAGAGTTTGAGCATGTGGAATTCTGATGTACTGTGATTAGATTAGACATTAAAATAAGTAATCGATTAGTCCATATTTTAATTTTCTGTCCAGAGAAGGCATGTTTTGATCTTCGATTGATCTCACGCAATCACGTGATTCAATTCAATTCAATTCGTCTTTATTTGTATAGCGCTTTTACAATGTGGACTGTGTCAAAGCAGCTTCACATAGAAGGTTATAGTGAATTGAAACAGTGTAGTCCAGTTTTCAGAGTTTAAGTTCAGTTCAGTTCAGGTTAGTGTGGTTTAATATTCACTGCTGAGAGTCCAAACACTGAAGAGTAATCATTAATGCGCAGCTCTACAAGTCCTGAACCATGCAAGCCAGTGGCGACAGCGGCGAGGAAAAAACAACCAATTGCCGTAAGTGAAAGATAAAACCTCGAGAGAAACCAGGCTCAGTTGGGCAGGACCATTGATGCGATTCTGCAAGTCAGAGTTCACCAAGCTTGAACTTTCCAATGCAGAAAACTGCAAAACTTGTAGTGCGATTGAGCTTGTGTTAACGGTCTGTCACATTCACGTTTATGAATGGAAGTCTATGGGGCGAAAAGTACAGTGTGGCCGACGTTTAGGTTTATAAAGCTTCACCTAAGGTAAGTGTTTGCAAACAATTGATATGGATTGAATTTAAACAAATTAAACGTAATAATGATCAACTTAATTTGTTCATTTAAATTTAGCCCATATAAATTATTTGCAACCACTTACCTTAGGTGAAGTAAAAAAAAAATCCAATAAATCAAAAATCCAATAAATCAAAAAACAAACAGTAAATGCAATCAATCATTATTTTTAGTCTATAGTAAGTTATTTTATAGTGTTTGATTTGTACAATTAAATCTCTGATAAAATGTGACTGCTAAAATTTGTCTATTTAGTCTCGTTAATTCCGCTGCCGTTGTTCCATTTCTTGACTTAACTCATCTTAAATAGATCTTATTAAAAATCATTAACCTACAAGTAAAAATTTATAAAATAGCGAAAGAAAGAAAGAAAGAAA
>CAIGQZ010035013.1:11616002-11631452 GCA_903798205.1 Danio tinwini
ATATACTATATATTACTATAGTTGCTGTATTCCAACTATAAAAGTACCACTGTAAATTAATTCAAGTACTCACCTATATTATTGTTCAAAAACACAATATTTACAATAAATTGGATGGCATGGTGGTGCAGTGGGTAGCGCTGTTGCCTCACAGCAAGAAGGTCGCTGATTTAAGCCCCAGCTGGGTCAGTTGGCATTTCTGTTTGAAGTTTGCATGTTCTCCCCTTGTTCGCATGGATTTTCTCTGGGTGCTCTGGTTTCCCCCACAGTCCAAAAACATGTGGTATAGGTGAGTTGGGTAAGCTAAATTGTCAGTAGAGTATGTGTATGTCCTGGTCCTCCATGTTGGGGGTTGAGCGTTGGGCTAACGTCCCACCTCGTAAAAATGAGATGTTACAAAACACCAACATGGTGCGGCTAAATGTCAACTTCAATATAAATGGCCCTGGAGTAAGTATTTACAATAAGTTACTATAGTATTTTTCATGTAGCTAAGTGCACTTAGGCACATTTGCAAAACAAACAGTTAATGAATTTAAAACTAATTCAACTCTAACAAGAGCACAGCATCAGAAGTAACTTTAAGACATGTACTTCTTGAGGTCTGGTCCTGGTTCAGAAATAATTCCTCTACAGTCATCTTTTTATCAAGCAGGTTTCTGTGTCAGCCTAATGATTGAATGGCGATGTCCCCAACTGGAGTGAGAGGTGGCAGTAACGCACTAAAATATTTGTTGTCAAACAATTGCAAGAAGGTTGCTGGTTCGAGCCTCGGATGGGTCAGTTGGCATTTCTGTGTGGAGTTGGCATGTTCTCCCCGTGTTGGCGTAGGTTTCCTCCAGGTGCTCCGGTTTCCCCCACAAGTCCAAAGACATGCACTATAGGTATATTGGGTATGCTAAAAATTGATCTTAGTGAATGAGAGTGTATGGATGTTTCCCAGTGATGGGTTGCAGCTGGAAGGGCATCCACTGCATAAAACATATGCTGGATAAGTTGGCAGTTCATTCCGCTGTGGCGACCCCTTTTTAATAAAGGGATTAAGCGGAAAAGAAAATGAATGAATGAATGAATAACATTTCACAATTTTACAATTGATTGATTACATTTGGTGAGCAGAATAAGCTTATTTTAAAACATTTAAAAACCCTACTGACCCCTAACTTTTGACCGGTAGTGTAGCTTGTGTGGACGCTACTGCATTGCTTGCTTAAATGAATAGCTTTGCTACTAAGAAGCTGTTTGATTTTAAAAGTAGCGACGCCATGCTACTGAGAAATGTAGTAGAGCTAATAGCGTCAACTGCCCAACACATGGTGATAAAAGAAAGGTATGTGCTTCTCAAAACACGCTTGTATTTTTAATCATTGAGAACTTCCAAAATGTGGTAAATATGGTAATAATAAAAGAACATTTAATCTACAGTATGTGAATTTTGGCACTAGAGGGTGCACATTTACAAACAAAGGCATAGTTTGATGATGCTGTGACTAAGTGTGGAATCATAGGAGTTGCCATCTTCATTACATCAGCAGAAGTCATCATAAAATCATGTATTCAAAACTTATTATCATGGTAGCATGAAACAGAGTAAGGCTGAAAGACATTAAAAGAAATAACAGAACACTGAAACAATTACTGATGAAAGATAATTGTGACATGGAATAAAAGCAGCAGAGCTTTTACTATGACACAGTCCACCACTTCCAGTTCTTCATGATCATGTGGAGAAGCAGCATTGTTAAATCATACTAAATATATGTTAGAGGAGCAGTATATAAGTTTGACACTCAGCACTTTAACTGGGTATTGCACACCTGGTTCAAAACACATGCAAGCACAGGTTGCCAGATTGATCACACCACCAGCAGTGTGCTTGACTGCTGAGCCTAAAGGCTGATTTAAGGTTGATTTAAGTCGTGTTCGAAATTAATGCAACGACACTCAATAGAAGGAATTGTTTCCATATTAAAAGGAGCTTTATTCTAACCAACACCTGAAATTTATATTTTAGAAACGGCTTTCTTACAGAAACTGATCACCTCAGGTAAACCGTGTATGCTTTATTCAGTGTTAAATGCTAATAATGCAAGTTTGAGTGCTATTTCACATGACATGTATTGCCATACTACTGAAAGCAGCAGCAGATAGCTCACCTCAGCTCTTTAAAATAAAATAAACCATTTGAAATGCAACTTCAGAACTGTGGCTCAGTGTAAACCAACACATATCAGTGATTCAGCATCTACATTTAATAATGTTAAAAAGGTTTAATAAGTATTAATTCAATTATAAACCTTACCATTTCATTGGAGTGCAGTGAGTGCACTATTCTGTGCTTCTGAATGGCTGTATTTAAATTTTTGCCTTGTTTTGTGTGGTGCAAATAGCCAAATTGCTTATCACTGCGCATCTCTTCATGTAGTGTGTTGTTTGGACACGAGGTTACAATGTAACATGCTCACCTAATGTTTACATTCGTAATATTTATATTATTTGCTAATTAATAACCACCTCATGTAAAACTCTGCATGTGCGTCTCATTTCAGAGGCTGTTCCTGTCTATCGGAGGCCACATTTTTAGTCACAAACACATACTTTGAGAGCCTTTCTGAATAAATGAATGAAGTAGGCTATTTTCCATCGAGGCAACCCGGGGTGCTGAAATATAATTGGCTAAACTGGCATTGGGTGGGTTAATTAATCAAAACAAAGACAGATGTTCTGGCACGTAACATATTTTTTATACATAACATCTGACTTTAGCATTGCTTTCCAGATAAACAAGAATGTTCACTTGGCATGTTTCTTAAATATCTGAAAACATATTATGGTATTTGTATGCTTTAGAAGAGTCAAAACTTACATACAGCACCTTTAAGTTTCCAATATAATGCTGCTCAGTGCAGTCTAATAAAACACACAACATATTAAAACGACACGAGCCAGGGAAGGATGGAACGTGAGATTGACAGGCAGATTGGTGCAGATGCAGCAGCAATGCGGTCCGTTGTGGTAAAGCAGGCAAAGCTCTCAATTAACCGGTCAATCTACGTTCCTACTCTCACCTATGGTCATGAGTTTTAGGTCATGACAGAAAGGACAAGATCACAGATACAAGCAGCCGAAATGAGTTTCCTTCACAGGGTGGCAGGGCGCAACCTTATAGTTAGGGTGAGGAGTTCTGTCACCCGGGAGGGGCTCGGAGTAGAGCCGCTGCTCCTCCACATCGAGACAAGTCAGCTGAGGTGGCTCGGGCATCTGTTTCGAATGCCTCCTGGGCGCCTACTTATAGGGAGGTGTTCCAGGCATGTCCCACCAGGAAGAGGCCTCAGGGAAGACCCAGGACACACTGGAGGGACTATGTCTCTCAGCTGGCCTGGGATTGCCTCGGGATCACCCCAGAGAAGCTGGAGGAAGTCTAGGGTTCTCTCCTAAGCCTGCTGCCCCGTAACCCAGCCCCGGAAAAGTTGAAAATGAATGAATGAATGAATATTAAAAAGTCTTTGGTTTTTCTCTGTTTTCTATAAAACCAAACCGTAATTCAAGAGTGAGTGACGTCATTAGTATGGCGGAACAGGACAGGGTCTGTTTAAGTTTTAAGAGGTTAACACTTCTTATTTCTCTGGATTCCTTCAAAACATTTAAGATAATTTAAAAACGCAAGTCAGAAAAATATTATATTGTTTTAATGTTTGTTAGTTTTTTGACATTTTAATGAAAAATTTATCTTACAAATTTCACCTTTAAGCAACATTTTTATTTTTAAAAAATTCTAAAAAGTAAATAATTAAATAGTATTAAACTTTAGGTTTTGGAAAAACATGTGTTTCACCATCCACATATTTATGCTGTAACTTTGATAGACTGTCAGCAAACTAAACCCCCTTTTCAAAGCAGCGTGCGTGGGAATATCTCAGTGGAAAAGCTCATACAATGCAACATTTGCTAAATTGCAAAAGCACATCACGATTCAATGTCAGCAAGGATGACACATCTTTAAAACCATCCATCAGTTTCTACTAGTGATAACTCCACACCTAACATTAGCAGTTTGTTTCCAGTTATTTCTTCCTATTTATCCGGTGAATATCCATCACTTACAACCACAGAAAAACTGTGTTTAGCTTCCATAGCTTGTTAAAATGCAGCTGATTGGGATGTGACCTGCGGATGTGTTCTTTACAATTCCTTCGTAATTACTTTTTAAAATATGTAATTTTGCACATCCGCTGTGTTGATGGCACTAGTAACAGCTTTATTCTTTTTATTCAGTTTATATCATTTAAGCCGTGCTTGACGGCTACAGCCTCATTTACAAACTTGTAACTATATCTGCTTTCGTAAATAGAGAAATTTCCAATTTTGCATCCGATTGAATCTCAACAGTGATCCATAGCCTGGGCAGCTCCTGTCTTTATTGGCAAACAAAACCCAGAGCTGTGCCAGCTGTCGTTCATTTGCGTTTATTTGCAACATCTCACTCTGACTCCAAATCACCAGTCCCACGATACAACAGCTGCTCCACGGGGTCTGCCTCTCTCCACCAGCCCTGCCAGCATCCTAATGTCTCTATTATTTTATTCATGTCCTGCATTAGCGCTCTGATTTCTCCCCCAACCATCATAAGTACTGGGATCTGGTTGTGCATTGCGGCAGGTCAGAAATTGACAGGAATATTCTGACTGTGGCATCGTCTCTGGTGGTTGGCCCGTCAAAAGCAAAGGCCTCTAAATATGGCCTAACAGGTCCTTGAGATATTCTGTGTTTATTTAGACTATCTGTGCATATACATAATCTTTCTGTCTGCAGATATAGGTGAGTTTGTGTTCCAGGCGGTGTTAACAAGGTCAAGATGGTGATTGGTCCTGGTGAACGACCAACCAATTATAAAGACCGGCTCAAACACTCATCCTTTGCCTTTGTGTCTTGCTTAACTCCCATGCCTGACTTTGTGATATTGTGATTTGACTGTTATCATTTGATTGTGTTGTTAACTGTCTGTCTATATATATTTTTTGTTTTTTTGGGGGGTGGGGGGTGGGTCTGATATGTGTTTGCCATAAGACTTTTTGTAACTAGTACTGTTTATATGAATATAGAAGCGAACTTGCTGCTCTCACAGGTGATCAATGTGAGGTCATGGGTACAGCAGACCTTCTGTCCGCTTATATCAGACAGGATCACCTTCATTTCCCTCAAAAATTGATGAGCCCTGCATGGGCACACAGTTGTCTTGCTTTAAAAGTCTGTCCAGAGTCAAAGTTGCTCAGAGATTTACTTCTGTCTATACACTCCTGCATCCAACACACTGATAATGGGAACAGACTGTTATATAAATAAATATGTTTATAACTATTATTATTATTATTATTAGTAGTAGTAGTAGTAGTAGTAGTAGTAGTAGTAGTAGTAGTAGCATAATTATTATTATTTAACCTAGACTTTAAGGGAAAGTTCACCCAAAAATGGAAATTCTGTCATTGTGTTCAAAACCTGTTTGACTTTTTTTCATCTGTTAAAAGAAAATAAAAAGTGTCCCCCCCAGTGATGATATGCAGCTATATCGCACTGCTACTCATGTGATATTATGCTTATATGGCATTTAGTGCATATAAAAAAAAAGAAAATTAAACACACAGAGTCTAAAATCATTTTGTATGAGGAACTACTTTCTTCCCCCATTCCTTCACATCTGCAGCTGGTCAGAACAGCAAAAACCATTGCTACCTTACCAACGTCACTTCAGAGCTAGTATTTGAATGATTCTCTAGCATAATATTGCATGTAAAAGTGATGACAAAACAGGAGATTTTGCTGATATTTTAAGATTATAAGGCTGAACGGCATGAAATACCATCAGTCTACAGAGATTTCCCAGAATTTCTTTTTTGCAATCAGGATAATTAACCTCAAAAAAGCCAAAGCAAAGCAAACACTACCAGATTACTATGGTGTAAATACAGCACTACAACATACAAAAGAGAAAGATTGACTTAGAATGTCACTTACCAGTTTTATAATAATTTAATTAGCTGTAGTTTGAAGTTTACGCTGAGTTTTTCTCCCTAAGAACTTTTTATGTGGTCTCTGTTGCCATCTTGTGGCAAAACGTCAACCATCAATTTCTTAGTGACAGGCTGATGGCCATCGACGCGCTGAATCTCCAAAATTATAAATATTTAAAATAGGCACTATAATTATAAACAGGGCTTGACATTAACTTTTTTGATCACCAGCCAGTGTGGCTAGTAGTTTTCCAACATTACTAGCCACTCGCCATTTTCACTAGCCACAATTTTGTTGTTGGGAAAATATATTTGATATGCATAAATATGACTTTGACATGCTAAAATTACTTGATTTAGATTTTGTGCAATGTCCACATGCCTCCTAATTCATTTTACTTTTTATGTATGTTGAGTATGAGCTTGCTCAGTGAGTATGAGCACATGGGTCATGGTTTCATAATGTTGTATTACAATTAGTTTTTATTTCACAGGACTTTTTTAGAGCTCAAAAGATTTACCAAATTTATTTCTAACCACACTTAGAAGTTAATTTCCTATATCCTGTTTAAATAATGGCTAAAGCGAAAGCAACCGGTGCTGCTTACAAAAAGACCAATCTAGAGCTCTTGAAAAAAAGCAGGACTGTGGGTGCATGAGCATCACTTTTTGTTTAGTCTATTTGAAAGAGAACCGATCACACCAGTTGCGTTTCCAGGCACGGTTGTTTCAAGCCAGAAAACAAGAGCGCGCACATGTTTTATACAGTCGCGTGCATCACATCAGCTGTTGGCACGAGTGATTATCCTCTAATTCATTAATCTACCAGCTTTCTTTCACTCGCACGAGCACAATTATATTTTTCAGTCATGCTTCTTCTTGATTCTAAGATCGTATTTGCACGAATATTGGGCCATCTTTATTGTCGAACCCTGCTTTTCAGAAAACTACAATTTAAAAATGATTTTCAACCAGCCAAAGTGGATAGTGGAGGTGGCTGTCTAACCCGCCAGAGCTAAAATCTACTCACATTTGGTGGGTGTTAATGTAAAGCCCTGCTTATAAATAAACTGCATAGCTGCAATCTTAACAACTAAATTTTTGCAAAAAAGGCCTCAAAAGTACATTATGTTGTCCAACAGCTTCAATATTTGTCAAACTGTAGTAAGTTTATTGATCTGCTGTCACTCTATGTGGGCGGAGTAACACACAAGAGTGAAGAGGCTGTACGAGTGCTGGTAATGCAGAATATTGCATGGCTATCAGCTAATCAGATTCAAGAACTAGACAGATAGAACTGTATGTGTGTGTGTGTGTGTGTGTGTGTGTGTGTGTGTGTGTGTGTGTGTAAGAAATCTGAAAATTACAAATTACAATACCTTCTTTTCTGTTCAACAGAGGCAAGAAACTTAAAAAAAAGTGAGTCTATTTTCATTTTTGTGTAAACTATCCATTTAATTGTATGGCCTAGTTATAAGACTTCAGCTTTGACTGGTCATAATGTTTTGGCTTGTCACTGTACAATAAAGCTGCCTTTATACTTCACAAAGGAGATCGATCACATCATATCAGGAAAGTCTATTACAAAATTTGAAAACTTTTGCTGAATTGAGTGCTAAAAAAACCTGAGAGTGTGCAGATACTTGATGCTGTCAGCATGGTATAATTCAGTCTTGGTAAATTCTCCCCCAAGGCTGATGTTTATATTTCATTTAGCTCTGGGTTTAACACTATGACCCTATAGTTTGCAGAGGGTGAATCTTAATGTCTTCATTAGTGAGATAAATGTCAATCTTTGGACTGAATTTGAGATATGCACCTTTGACACAAAGATTAAAATCAAAAACACTAAACATTACTGAAGAAATGTTCATGTAACTACAGTATGTCATATACCGACAGGACTCTTTAATCTAATTATGAATTAAAGAAAGGAAGGATGATTTGTTTCCATTTTTAAGTCATATTTTGGAAGTGCCCGTCACAATATTTGGTTGTCAGCTGTAAGGATGGTTGGGTATGTTTGACTCAAGTCACATCGGTGCCATTTGAGCATGCTCAATACTGAACTTGCACATGCCCTAGGCGAAATTAGACAAGAGGTATACCCTGAAGGCTTGAAAATCTGCTCAGTAAAAGTTACCTGCGGGCTGCAATCCATTTTCAATGAGCGTTACAAGCAGACAGCAGTGTGTGAGTGTGTGAAACTAAAATTCAATCTAAATGTCATTTCCATGACAAATTCAGTAGGTTTTTATTAAAATTTTCAAATAATCAAGACCAAGTGCCTGAGTATAAATTGATATATCAGCTAAAATTGTGATTTGAAGTCCACTTCAAAAAGAAAGGCAAAGTTATTAGCGCTCTTGTGAAATATGAATTCTTTTCAAATTATTTCCCATGTGACATTTAACAGAGAAAATGATATTTTTTTGTTCAACACATATTGATAATAGTTTCATAATGATTTCTAATAACTTGCTGTTTTATAAGATGCTAATATGTAGCGAAGTGAAGCTTAAAATTAGGTTAACTAGGCAAGTTAGCTTAATTACTGTAGGCAAAACATTGGACAACAGTGGTTTGTTCTGTAGCAAATAATAAAAATATGTTTCTTAGGAGCCTAAAATAATAATAATATTGACTTAAAAAAAAAAGAAATAAGACTAGAAAAATTGGAAACATTGCTTGGGAAATATAAAAAAATAAATAAAATAACACATATAACATATATCATGTGAACACATCTAATTAGTTTAGAAATGAAGTTATGTGTAAGAAAATGAAGTGACACAGGAAAAAAAGTATTGAACACATGAAGAAATGAAGGTGTAAAAGGCAGTGAAAGCCCAGACAACTGCTGAAATCTCTCAGTAATTATTCAGCAACCCTCTGCCCTCCCTTAGTGTAAATTAATATTAGCTGCTTCAGTCCTACATCTACATTACCAGGATGATGAAGAATAAGCCAGAGTGGACATTTCAGTAAGACAATGATTCAAAACACAGCCAAGGAAACTCTTAAATGCTTTCAGAGAAAGAAAACCAAGCTGTACAATGACCAAGCCAATCACATGACTTGAGTCCAGTATAAAATACAAAATAAAGATCAGTTTGGATAGACAAAACCCACATGATCTCCACATGACAATCATCTTTTTTTTAACACATTCATAATAGTTTAATAACAAATTTTAATAACGTGCTAGTTTATAAGATGCTAATATGTAGAGAAGTGAAGCTTAAAAATAGGTTAACTAAGCAAGTTAGCTTAATTAGGCAAAACATTGGAATCTTTGTTTAGGAAAAATATAAAAAAATAAATAAAATAACACATCTAGCATATATCATGTGAACACAGGGGCCACAATAGTGTTTAAATCCTGCTCAACAGCACTCAAATGTTAGCGGGAATGGATTTTATATATCAACAAGTCACCATTTTTCTCAGAAAACATATTTCTAAAGGATCTGTTGACTTGAAATTGTCACCAGATGTTGATAACACCATGTTGATAAGAAATCTATAAATGAAAAGAAAACAAAACTAGTTGGTTTAAAAATGAAGTTATGTATAACGAAACTAATTGACACAGGGAAAAAGTAATGAACACATGAAGAAAGGGAGGTGTAGAAAGGTAGTGAAAGCTCAGATAGGAGCTGAAATCTTCCAGTTGCTCTTCAGCAATCCTCTACACTTCATCATTGCAAATTAATATCAGCTGCTTCAGTCCAACATCTACATTAGCAGGATGACAAAGATGAAACCAGGGTGGACATTTCAGCAACACAATGATCCAAAACACAGCCAAGGAAACTCTCAAATGCTTTCAGAGAAAGAAAATCAAGCTGTGGAATGGCCCAGCCAATCTCCTGACTTGAATCAATCAATGAAAACACAAATTAGATCAGCTTTGTCAGATGAGACCCACAGAACCATCAAGATTTTTACACTCTGAACTCACACCTGAGCTATTCGTGTGACTTCATTCTCCATATGAGAGGCGTCTTTAAGCTGCCATCACCATTTGAGAGTTACATTGGCTGTGTTTTTGTCTTGCTGAAATGTCCACTCTGGTTTCATCTTCATCATAATGTTCTTAAGTATAAAATAAAATCAAAAACACTTATAAAATATAGTGTAACCAGAATATATACAGCATTTATATGTATTTTACTAGGTGTAAATATAGTCTCTACCTCTGAAAGTGTTTTTTCCACTTATGATAAATAGCATCTGTAGTGCAAATAGCTGCTGTCTTGTAAAAAAAGAGACTGATAAAATCTGATGTTCAGATATCTAGCCTAAAGGAATGAAACATGACAAAGAACCTTTGAGCGATACAATCTGTGAGTACAGCTGTGTGCACCACTGTGACCTGCGCAGCTTGGCACCAGACTGATAAAAGAATGACCCCTCTCATCCAACACTTAAGTGTCTGAGCCCATAAATATGAACACACACATGCATTCATAAAACCAGACTCATTGACTGCTTAGCATTTTAATTGCTGTTTTGCATTTTCATTCATCTGAATATAAACACTAAAAGACGTGTATTCAGCCTAGTGTTTGAGAAGGACCTTCTTAAAATCTGAGCCTATGAGACTTTTGCAACCCAGACTCCTTGGACAAGCATGGCGGTGGCGACAGTGCAAAATGATATTACATTACCTCCTGCATTTCTGTCACAATTTCAGATGTGAAATGTCCACTGAGTGCCTCTAAATGCATTTTTGGTTTTATTCGAAATACATGAATGTGAATATGTTACAGTTTTATTACACTGGGTGTATCATGCCAATTCAGAAAGTACAGTAAATGGAAGTAATGCTACAAGGTGAACAATTTATTCTATTTAATAATCTGACAAAGAAAAAATTGCAGCTGCCCTAATTTTTTTTGTTGAATCAAATTTACCTCACAACTACCAGAGCCAGACTGGCCATATGGAGCACAGAGACATTTCCCAATGGCCTGGCAGTCAATCGTGAATCTGGCCTGGTCAAACTCCCACCTCCCACTTAGGTGGCCTGAGGTAATATCCCGAGCAAAAACATTGTCCAAGTCCACCACTGACAACTACAATGAGAAATGTTTGTCTCTTTGAAATTGGCATTAATCACCTTATACTGTACTTCAGGTTCTCATCAAATCTAGACTAAATTCACACGGGGCGTCAGCTTCAACGCTTCCCATTCACTTTGAATGGGTGACGTCAGGCGTTGCCGAACTGCATTGTGAATCCGTCGACGCCGCTTCAGTGGCGTTGCTCGCTGCAAAAGTTGGGACTTGCTCAACTTTTCAAGCAGTGACGGAAGCGTCAGCCAATAAGATCGCTGTATGCAAATGCACCAGCTCAGACAGTGACCTATTGCTGACTAATTTCATTGGCTGACGCTGCTATGACAATCGCGTCAGCCTCAGCTTCAGACACGACCTCTGTCAAGCGTTGACGCTGAAGCACCATGTGAATGGGGCATAATGCTCTCTAGTATTTGACATGCCCCGCCCTCTTCAAGACACTTCACATTTGATGCCTTTGAGCAAAAGTGTTTTGAAAGGGGAGGAGCTACACTATGTGTCACTCTCTCTTCATGTTTTAGTTTAGATTACGTCACAAATCGAATAAACATGGACATTTCAAAGCACTTCACAGGATCTTAAAAAAATACATATACAGTTGAAGTCAGAATTATTAGCCCCCCTGTTTATTGTTTTCCCCAATTTCTGTTTAACGGAGAGAAGATTTTTTTAACACATTTCTAAACATATAGTTTTAATAACTCATCTCTAATAACTGATTTATTTTATCTTTGCCATGATGAATAATATTTGACTAGATATTTTTCAAGACACTTTTATACAGCTTAAAGTGACATTTAAAGGCTTAACTAGGTTAATTAGGTTAACTTGGCAGGTTATGGTAATTAGGCAAGTTATTGTATAACGATGGTTTGTTCTGGAGACAATTGCAAAATAACTTTGACCTTAAAATGGTTCTTAAAAAATTTAAACATGTTTTTCTTCTAGCCAAAATAAAACACATACGACTGTCTCAAGAAAAAATACTATCAGACATGCTGTGGAAATTTCCTTGCTCTGTTGACCTCAACTGTATTTGGTGATGTATTGTAGAGAAAGTGTGGATACTAAAGTAAGTAAAGTTAAAAGGTGAATGGAAAGTAGCTAAAGCAAGCTTGTGAAATATTACCATACAAACACACCCGCTTTGAATGTTATCGTTCAATTAGATATGGTAGATAGATAGGTGTGCGCCAGTAGGGGCCTTCTGCGCCTACTGGTAGGCTCAGAAGGCTTTTATCATCCATTCACATGGCTAATCAGCTATACTAATAGAGAAGACTCCAGATCCAAATGTGTTTTTACATTACTGTGACGGTTGGGTTTAGGGTTGGGGTAGGGGTAGACGTTAATTAAATACAAATAATGGGAAATTTTATAAATAATATAAATAATTCTCATTAAATTCCGACTGCAGCCATATGTGATCTATATCTGATTAACCATGTAAATGTATGATAACAGAAGGCCCCTACTGGCCCATATTTATTAGCTGATAACCACTAATAACACTCATTAAATCGAGTGATAACATTTGAATCAGCTGACTAACAAGTCTGGAATACTAGATTAAAGCAACAACAACAACAACAACAAGACAGGTCTGAAAAGTCCCCAATTCTAAACTGGTGTGGTCACATTGGATATTTTTGCCAGTTTAATCATCCACCAAGAAAAAAAAATGTACTGGTGTAGTGCAAATAGCGCAAAAACGAGACACACACAAACTCAGAACAGAAGTTAGTTCAAATAGTCATTGTAATGCTTGCCTCAGCAAACAGCCTTAACAAGTTTACACTTGCTTCATTCTGCTTGCATCTTCGTCCTTTGTTATAATGCCGCCGCTGTAATTGCCTTCCTTGGAAGTCCCAACGGAGTTTAGCGAAACTACGCTGGCGCAGACCTAGATCTAGAAAGAGATCTGACAACATCCTAAACTAAAAAGAATCTTTATCAGCAGTCTCGGGTTAAAGTGACAGTATGAAATCACAGCTGCTCCAAATGCATTTGACATGATGTACTCGCAGCCGTAAACACAAGAGACTGGGGAATAAAGACATGGAGATGACAGCGGCACATAAACACATCCAAACACACCTCATCTGCATTCAGTGCCCCAGGTGCGTGTGTGTGTGTGTGTGTGTGTATGTGTGTGTGTGTGT
This sequence comes from Danio tinwini, assembly GCA_903798205.1. NCBI lineage: Eukaryota > Metazoa > Chordata > Actinopteri > Cypriniformes > Danionidae > Danio > Danio tinwini. The sequence continues at coordinate 11,629,257 of CAIGQZ010035013.1, forward strand.
GTGTGTGTGTGTGTGGTGTGTGTGTGTGTTTAACTCCGCACGCAGCGGGAAAGATTTTTCGCTGAGTAAAGTTTGATGAGATTTTAATCAAACATCTCTTCATGCAGAGACTTAGAAGCGTTTGAGATTAAGGTGCCAAAGCCATCGTGTGGTGTATTGACAAAATCGGATTTTTGCACAACAAAAGCTGCAGCTCAAGTCGCATAAGGACATAATTAATCGTTTTAAATGCATTGCATTTTTTTTCTTTTTTTACATCCACGCTAATTCCACCACGTAAGCCACTCACGGCCAATAGCCTAAATCAATAGACTTCCATTAGCCCCAGTTGGACATTTTCAGTCGTGTATTACAGGCGGGTTGGTTTTATGAAAGGCCTTGCTTTAGAGGATGGAATTCTTGTCCTTGCAGAGGCCAACAAAAAGGTGAGGAGACGCAAACAGAAAGCAGGTAAAAAAATTTAAGACATTCTGCTCAATACCAAGAGTTTCAATAGCTTTCATAAACGTGCTCGCTTTAAATGCCAACTCTCTAAGGCAGTAGGGTTAGAATGAGTAATTAAGGTCAGGTTCTTCAATTATAGACATGGCATTGAAAAACACACTTACAATCTTTTTTAAATCTGGAAAATAAACCCAAGTATGCTGCAGTCCACCTTAATATTACTACATGGATAGATTTTTGATCTATCTAGGGATCTTGTTAGGATAGTTAGATAAAAAGCATAGTTCACTCAAAAAAATTAAATTCAATCATTATTTAGTCACCCTTTACTTGGTCCAGACCAGTTTCAGTAATTTTTTTTCTGTTGAACAACACCAAAGAAGATATTTAGAAGAAAATTGAAAACGTGTAGCTATTGACTTGCATAGTAGGAAACTGCTATAGAGGTTACAGCAACATAGGCTCATTCTGAAAACGTAGCCCCATATACATTTCTGGAGATCGTGAACATGTAGCCAGAAGTCTGTATAGCTGCATTTGATGTTTTAAATAAATGCTACAGGGGGGTATGATGCCATTCCTTTTCGCGCTTACCAGCTGACAGCTTAACTCCATATGGACGGCTTTCTGGCTGTTACCAGCTTGTTCAGTTAGCTCACCATGTACGTCGGTGGACTTGAGACGCAGAGAGAAGACGACCACGACAACAGGTTGCGAATCAAGTAAAGAACCAGAAAGCGGGAAAGACAAAAACAGAAGCAAAAAAATTAAATAAACATGTAAATAACAGGGTGAGAATGTGATAAAACATGGTAAAAATCAGACGAGGATTTTTTTTTCTGAATTGCTTTTTTAAATACTATTGGTTGGGTTTAGGGAAGGGGGAGGGTGGGTCAGTCGATGGGTTAGTCAGTCAACCATTCTGTCAATCAAACAGTCAGTCGACAGCAGCCTCTGGTGGATTTACGCGAGAACAGCAGGCGCGAATGGCACTCGTGAGAGAAATTTAAGATCTCAAAAAGCATACAGTGGCCTCTCGTGGATTCAAGAAAACAAAAGCTGCAAAAAAATGTAGCTCCTGGGACGTATTTGATGGTCTCCAGAAATGTATATAAAGCTACATTTTCAGAATGAGCCTGGGTTGTTCTTTTTTGGTCAACAGAAGAAGAAAAAAAACTCAAACAAGGCTTGGAACAAGTTAAAAGTGAGTAAATGACAGATTTTTTTTGTTTTGGGTGAACTATCCCTTTAAGAGTTTTAGATTGACATTATTCAAAAAAGCCTAAGGTAAACATGAGTTCAGATCATATCAATAATCTTTTCATCAAACCTCATACAAAACCAGTTATTTTAAACTCAACCCTAGAGAACCATAGCCTGTCACAAGTACTGTACTGTAAGTGTAATAACCAATGGCTCATCTTTACAATTTTAATCAGGTATAACCATTGCTTTTCAATTAATATGACAAAAATAATACATAAGTTCATCTAATTTACTTTATAAACAACCACAAATTTTAAATAATAAAATAAAATAAAATAAAATAAATAAATAAATGTTCATTCATTCATTTTCCTTCAACTTAGTCCCTTATTTATCAGGGGTCACCACAGCGGAATGAACAGCCTATGTAATTCCAGCATATGTTTTGCGCAGCGGATGCCCTTTCAGCCATAACCCAGTACTGGGAAACACCCATACACTCTCACAGTCACTCGCACACACACCCATACGCTATGGCCAATTTTG
>CAIGQZ010035013.1:11636452-11654718 GCA_903798205.1 Danio tinwini
CTATCTATCTATCTATCTATCTATCTATCTATCTATCTATCTATCTATCACCTCTAGAGCTGAAGTTAGAAGAATAGTTCCTGTGTTTTATTTAAAGTTGTCCCCCTATGCCCTATTCCTTTTGAACTTTCCAACATTCATTTTGAATTATTTAAAATAAGCTTAAAGTCATCTCTTTTACATGTAATTTGCTTACAAAGTATTTTTTTATAGTTCAGTTTTAGCGGTCTTCAGATTGACAACTGCACTCCCTTTGTAGTAAACTTTCCAATTATTTACGCCATGCAGCTGTGGCTCATGACGAAAGCTATATGTGACCTATGATTTACAAGTGGAAATCTACGTTACATCTCCAACGCTTGTGAAAAATAAATACAATACAGTAAATGTTTTATTGTATAGTGGGCTATTTAAAAAATGCGTCTGTACTGTGTATGACATATAGACTACAAAATATTTCTGCAGTGGTTTGAGTGTGTCAAAAGTTGTAAGATTAGACTTAAACAAATAAAAATAATAACATTATTAAAATAAATCAATTAATAAATAATACTAATTTCTGAATATAAACGTAAATATATGAAAAATAAATCTAATTAATTAAAAGTAGTTTTTACACCGTTATTTGACATTATAATATATATGGTCCAATATATCTGATTTATGTAAGAGATTAGACTATTAGATATTGTACGTTTTATACACAATAGCTAATGTACAATTCATAAAACAATATTCTTAATAATGTTTGCAAAGGAAATATAGGCCTTATTTGTGTCATTTGCATGTTTCACATAATATATAAAACAAATACAATTTTTTTTTACTAAAATTAATACCTATAACTTTTTTTTTTACTAAAATAATACCTATAACTTTTTTTTTACTAAAACTGTATTTATTTATGTGTATGCATGTTTGTGCAACACAATATAATTTGAACACACACACAAAACATTAATGCACATTTTCTCTAAAGTGTCCACCCTATTTAGAGTGTCATTTCTGACAATTTTACCATGAACTATCTATATTTACTATAACTACCATGGTTCAAAATATGTATTAGACTATGCACTGTTATGGTAGTGGTACAGTACGGTACGGTTCGGGTCGGTACGGGTCACCTTTATCAGGCTTGCGTTTCCACTACAGAGTGGTGTTCCGCTTGCGTGGTGTACTACAGAGCGTTTCAGTCGACGTCATTCTCGCTCGAATAAATGTCTACAGTAAAGCTGTACAGTTTGTTCACATTATATGAGAAGCTCTTCTAACAAAACAGATGCTTTAAACATATTAATACTTGTTTATAAATGTTCATTACTAACATTTCTATGAACATGATTTGATTATAACTGCAGATCAATGACAGTGTTACAGCCTACTGTAACGTCTGCAATTATATAAAATAAATAAATAAATCAACATATATGAACACATACAGACCCTTACAGTCTCTAATATGTTACCACTTACAGATAAACTACACACAGCAGACATTAAGTCCTTATTTGAGTTAAAAAACAACACACAACATATACAGTAGCCCACAGTCAGAGCTAACCTCTCATCTGTGTCTGTAATCTTCACCAGCACATGTAGCCTCTGTTAGAGAGAATTTCCATAATTCCGAGTTTATAATAGTCCAAGAGGTGATGATAAACATGGCAGATTGTTCAGGTTGCTAAAACTATTTGCTCCTGTGTTTTGTTGGGCTTCTCCTTTTTTCCGCGCTTCACTCTCGCGTTTGTCCTTTTCTTTCTGAATGGATCAGATGACGAAGACGCTTTATTAATCACACACATTATTATCATCAGCTCAAGAAGTTCATTATATCAAATCTAGACGCGATCGTGAGCTCCCTGGAGAAAGCGAAAACCGCTTGCACTTTTAGACGGCCTCATAAAACAACAACAGGACACGGCAGATTCTTGGCTTTGTGGCTGTTCATCAAGACAACGACAAGGTTTGTTTTGAGCCCGGGTCATCCATGGATCGTTATTATAATGCATATAGTTGTCTCGGCTGTGTATTTAAAAACATGGCAGCTCCATTGTTTTGATTCTGGCTAGCTCCACGAGATCGTTACGTATCTCTATAAACCAATCAGCGTTCAGCTGCGCATGCAGCTCCACCTTTTGGTAACCTTTCTCCTCTTTGGTACCCTTTCGAAAGGGTGCCGAAAAAGTGGTACGGTATGGTTCGGTACGCTTTTGACAGTGGAAAACGGCCATAAAAGCGTACCGAACCGTACCGTACCACTCAGTGGAAACGGGCCATTAACGATTTTTTGTAAATGATACAGTATTTCACTGTAGTATGAACTGTATCAGTTATGCAGTATGTTACTGGATTTTAAAGTTGCATTGTGAAAATTACTGTATATTTTACAGTAAAGATGCGCATTCAATCAAACAAATGCATATACATCAAGATAAATGATGCTATAAAACTATAAGTACCACATTTTTGCTGTAACTGGTTTACAGTAAGTTACTGGTGAACTTCTGCCAGTAAGGTAGTGCAGATTCTGCAGGAAATTATTAACAGTGTGGTTTTAGAAAACACTTTTCACTACATTGTTCTTTTCCCAAAGAATACTATGGTAGTTCAGCCATGGGTTACGTTGTTGCTTGGAAAACGCACTCCTGGTCGGGACACATTGTTACAGGACACTAGAACTTGCACAGACTATTTTAAATTGCAGCTGGAGCATGTAAAGAGATACACAAAACTGTGAAATCAAGCGCTGGTAATTACAGTAGCTTTAGCATTTCACTGCACTCCTCACTAATGAATAGAAATGATTGGATGGCAACTGCTTGTGACACTGACTGTTTCTCAAGTAGGACTGCAATCATGGTCAATGGCTTAGAGCCAAACACATCACAAAACACATTAAAACTTTTAACAGACTATAAGAGAGGCTTTCATTAAAAGCCAAGAGGGCATAGCCTTGCCATGAGTAAAAATAAATTATAGTGATTCTGCACAGCGGTGGAAACTAAAACAACTTCACACCGCAAGAGGACACAAACAGTGCAACATAAGTATAATGTGAATGCATATTTTAAAGCATGGAAGCCATTTTTTTAAACAAAAGTAACACAGATCAGAAGTAATATGACAATTCAGCTTTGCTTACAAAGAGAAACAATTAGATATGTTACTTTTACTTACAAAGCTAGTTTAAACTAGTTTCTAGTATTTTTTTGATCAACGGACATACTCCTTATACTCCATTAAAATTGCCTTCTATAAGTTATGCATATTCATTCATTCATTTTCTTTTGGTTTAGTTTCCTAATTATTAGCGGTCACCAAAGTGTTTTAAGCAGCAGATGCCATTCCAGCTGCAACTCAGTACTGGGAAACACCCATACACTCTCACATTCACACACGCACACACATATTCTAGGGCCAATTTCGTTTCTCCAATTAACCTACAGCGCATGTCTTTGGACTGTGGAGGAAACCGGAGCACCCACACCAGTAGGGGGAGAACATGCAAACTCCACACAGAAATGCGAACTGGCCCAGCTGAGACTCAAACCAGCAACCTTCTTACTGTGAGGTGACAGTGCTAATCACTGAGCCATCGTGCCACCCACTGATGCATATGTAATGCAATTTTATTAAATTGTTTTATTCACAATGCTTTAAAGGCGCAGTATATAAGTTTGACACCCAGTGATTAAACTAGGTATTGCATTCCTGGATCAAAACAAACACAAGCTCAGGTTGCCAGATTGAGGACCAACAGGAGCGAGCCTGACTATCAAGCCTAAAGGCTGATTTAAGTCATGTTTTAAATAAAAGCAACGGCACGTGATAGAAGGGATATTTTCCATATTAAAAGGAGTTTTTGTTCTAGCCAACACCTCAAATGGATATATTGGAAACAGCTTCTATTTCTTGCAGCTGAACAACAGTGACCACCTCAGGTACACCTCATGTGCTTTATTCAATGTTAAATGTTAACATTGTGAGTTTGAATGCCATTTTACATGACACTTATTGCCATACTACTGAAAGCAGCAGCAGATCATCAACTCAGATCATGAACATAAAATAAACCATTTGAAATGGAACTTCAGAACTGTGACTCGGTGCAAGCCAACACTTATCAGTCACATATTCAGCATGTACATTTAATAATGTTTAATATGTATTAATTAGATTATAACCCTTACATATTCGTTGGGAGTGCAGTGAGTGCACTATTCTGTGCTTCTGAATGGCTGCATTTAAATTCGTGTTTCGTCTGATGCAAATTGCTTATCACTGCAAATCTTGCACGTAACATTGTTAGTACACAGGGTTACAATGTTTACGTTCATAGTATTTATATTATTTGCTAATTAATAACCACCTCATGTGGAACTCTGAATCTGCATCTCATTTTGGAGTCTTTTACTGTCCACCGGAGGATGCATTTCGATCACGAATGCATGCTTTGAGAGCATTTCTGGATAAATGAATGAAGTTGGCTGTTTTCCACCAAGGCAACCTGAGGTATTGAAATATAATTGGCTAAACTGACATTAGGCAGGTTAAAGGAACCAAAACAAAGACAGAAATTCTGGCACGTAACACAGATTTCCAAAGCTGACTATCTGACTTCAGCTTTGCTTTTTAGATAAACAAGAATGTTCACCTGGTATGTTTCTTAAATATCTGCCAACATATTATGGTATTTTTAGCTTTAAAAGAGTCAAACATTTACATACAGCACCTTTAAATAAGGGCAAAGACATGTGGATTTAAAAATATAAGAACGAATATAAGAAAGAAGCATTAAATCAAAATGCAATGTTTCTACAAAAGGATTACACTGCACAATCAACAAAAAAAAACATTAAAATAGGATCATCCAACTTTGTCAACACAGAGAAAAATACTATAAAATATAAAATGTTAATGTTTTGAATTGTAATGATAATAATGTTTTACTTTACTTTTAACCCAATACTTTAAATGCAAATTTGGCAAGCATAAAAAATAAGTTGTTTTAGCATATATGTCCTTAAGAAGATCCAAACATTTAAAGTATGTTTAAATTACACACCCTCATGTTGTTCCAAAACCCTGAGACTTTCCTTTATACACTGTAAAAAAAAATGGCACCTGGCGATTGTCATGAGTCTGACTGGTGTATGGTCTTCTCAACCTTCTGTCTGCACAGCTCTGCTTATCTTCCTTGAAAATCATGGTTACAGCAAAGACATTAGGAAATATCACAAGATATACTCTTATCAAAGTGCACTGTGTGCTTCAAGAACGCTGATGTTGACAAAATGATCTTTTAAGCCCTCACATTGAACACACAGACAGAGCCAATGAAGATCCAAGAAGGAGAAAAAGTCAAACAAGCTGGTCGATAAGGTTTAAATTCAGACGGTAAGATCCGAGGTGATGGGACGAGCAGTTCACAGGAAGACTAGAGTTCAGCTTCATCTTTATTCTCCACATGTCTATCCCCTTTATTCACGCTCATCCATCCACTGAGTTAATTCAACCTCACAAAACTAGAGGAGATAAATGTCTCAAACAAGGATTGAGCGTGAAAAGTCAATGACCTGATTCAACAGGATTCTCCAAGTGCGCACAAACTGATCATAGATTAATAATAAACCAAAGAAGAGGAAATAAATACTATGAGGAAGTCAAAAGCAATGATGTCATACAACAAAAGAGTTGCTTTCTGCAGCTGTATATTCATCTTAAGTTTGTATAGCTTCATTCCTTTACGCTGATCACAGGAAATACAAGAGTGCCTCCATGTGGCCAACAAACCGCAGCAGAATCACAAAACCACACACCTACAGGACCATGCTCAAGTTTGGGAACAAAAATGCATGCTTCTTGTGATTTTAAAGCCTTTTGATCTGAAGAATTAGCCACTCCACAAATTAAAAGTCAGTACAGGCCTTAGTTTAATGTTTAATCATAGCAAAGACTGTACAAAAAGCTGAATGTTCTCAGTAATATTACTTTTAATTAATTTGGTAAAAAATATTAAAATAGTAAATAAAAACATGGATGAGGCCTCAAAAATCAACAACATGTTATTAGGTTACAATTATGCTTGTAATTTATTCTCATAAAACCGAACAGAAAAAAGTACAGTTGAAGTCAGAATTATTAGCCCCCCTGAATTATTAGCCCCCTGTTTATTTTTTCCCCAATTTCTGTTTAATGGAGAGAAGATTTTTTCAACACAGTTCTAAACATAATAGTTTGATTAACTCATTTCTAATAACTGATTTATTTTATGATGCCATGATGACAGTAACTAATATTTGACTAGATATTTTTCAAGACACTTCTATACAGCTTAAAGTGACATTTAAAGGCTTAACTATGTTAATTAGGGTAACTAGGCAGGTTAGGGTAATTAGGCAAGCTATTGTATAATGATGGTTTGTTCTGTAGACTATCGAAAAAAATATAGCTTAAAGGGGCTAATAATATTGACCTTAAAATGTCTTAAAAAAATTAATTATTAATTAATTTAATAAATAATTTGGGGGGGGAAATAATTCTGACTTCAACTGTATGATGCTAAATATATTTGAGCTGTTTAAAATGACCTTCAAAAGGCAAAACAGAATAAAAGTTTATATGATTGATTTAATTTTAATTTTTTAACATATCCTATGTTTTTTGTTTTCACAAGCTTTGGAGACGTAACATAAATTAGGCTTTTAAATAAAAAGTCACCTATAGCTTTCGTCATGAGCCACAGCTGTGTTCAAAATGACATCAATGTTTTCAAAGTGCACTGCGAAGGGAACACAATTGTAAACATGAAGATCGCTAAAACTGAACTGTAAAAATACTTTGAAACTAAATTACACCTAAGAGGGATGACTTTAATGCTTTTTATTTTTTAATCATTCCAAGTTTAAATGTTAGAATATTCTAAATGAATGGGGAATAGGGGGGATAAATAGGAATAGAACACAACCAGAGCTCCAGAGGTGTAGTTGCAAGCACACAAGTTTGCAACGCAGTTCGTGAAAGTTCGTTGAACGACGGAACTTGCAACCTTAGTTGGCTAACAATGGTTTTTGAAAACGCACTCCAGAATTGCGCAACCGAACTATGCTGAAAATAAAAATACAAAACAAAAAAACCCAAACAAACAGGAAAGCACAAACGAGTGATGGCATTTGCCACTTCAGAAGCATTAATAGACAAATTTAATCAGTAATATGGGATTATTTTGGTTTCAAAGTCACAGGCACCGAACAAAAACATGTCATTTGTAAGAACTGTTGCCACAGCACAAGGAAATACAACAACTAGCACCTAAAAAGCACCACAGGCTATATAAGGAGCGCTATATAAGGCTATATAAGGAGCGTCTTGCAAAAAAGTTAACTGAAAGTATTGCCAGTGACCCTCAATCTGGAAGCAAGCAACTGCAAAGTACAATTTCAGAGTTGTTTCAGCCATGTTAGTTTGTTGAGTGTTCTGTATTTTTATAATCATTATTATTTTTTGTTTGTATAATAAGCTACACTATCTCCCTATTTTGAGACCAACTTGTTTACTGAAAATTAAGGTCATTTTATTTGTGCTTACTGTTTGCTCTAGAGAAAAAAAATAGTGTTTTATTATTTGTTAATTGAATTAATGTTTAAGTATAAGTGAATATCTTTTCTGTTAATTTTTTTAACTAACACTCACTGCATTTTAGCAGTAAAAAGCTACGATACAGATAATTGAGCTGAAGCTTGACTACAAAATTAAATCGCAAATCAAATTGAATATCTGTCAAAAAAAATGCAATTACATATTTTCCCCAAATCGCACAGCCCTATTTTGTATATAAACAAAACAAAAACTGTATCTTTATTATTATTATTATTATTATTTTCCAACAGAAACACAAACAAACTCAGAAGCAGAATGTGAGCAAATCATCATATATTTATCATTTTTTTATGAATTGCATTATCACTTAAAACAGATGTGAGATTCTTGACTGGTACGCTGTAACAAGTGTTTACTTAGTTACAGGGCTTAATTTGTGCTGGAACATGCCAGATCCGGATCCGGCACCTCTGAAATCTGATCTCATTTTACCCATTCCCCCCTTCAACCGCCCTCCTCCCCAGTCCGCTGTTCACTTTTACTTCTGTGACTCCCCAGGTCTTCACTTTCGTATGCGACACTACCGCCTAGGCATGGGACGATAACTGTTTTCAAGGTATACCGCGGTTTGGAAAATTCAAGGTTTTAAAACCGCCAACATTTTCTGTAATACCGTACCTAAGGTATGTGTACGATTTTTTTTACTTACATTTTTTAAGACAACAGTATCTTCAGCAGAAAAAAATATCCAAAGATGCTGTTTTAAATGGTAAAGATCTATGTTTTTGAAACTAATGAAGACAGCAAAAGTCAAGGATTCATTTGAATTATTTAGCCTGACATGTTTACTATATTTTAAATCTTTCAAAAAATAAAATAAATAGTTTTCAAAGGGGAATTTTTTAAGTTTTTTACACAGACATTTAAAAAGAATCTAATTCAGAGCAGTAATCACAATACCGTGACACTGTGATATTTTTACCCAAGGTTATCATACCGTCAGATTCTTATACCGGCCCATGCCTACTTTTTTTGTCCGCAACACCCTCCGCCTTCCACCACACCAACAAATTCCCATGACGGATCCGTTACCCTGATCTGTTCCGGGACCTCGCAATTCACAAATTAACCACTGGTTAGTTGCTTAAAAAAAAAGTAAACTTGACGTCTTAAAAGAACCAAGTTGATTTTTACTTGTTTTTAAAAGTAAGAAAACCTCTTGTAACTTGAAACTTTTAAGTTGACTTAATCTGTGCGATTATGTGCGATGTTCATTTAAGGAATGGGTTCACTCACTTTTTTTTAAAGTCAACGAATTGTTTTTTACAGTGTACTTTGTGTCCTATTTTGTCTGCACACAATAATTAGCTAAACAGTAGGTGCTAGGTTATAATAAAAAACTTAACATGAGAAAATATGAATTGTTTTATTAGTACTCCAAGAGCAATGAACACCATTAGGTCATTTCTATCTCAATGAATCAATTAATATCATAACTTATTTAACTCCACTTTTCACTGACCCATTCTCCTATCAGACCCAAATAAAAATACACTTGTTTTAATCTCTAAAGGTGCAGTCCAGGCAGGTTTAGTCAGGATTAGGCTTTCATTCCAATTCTCTTAAACACTGAGATACATTACTGTTTGCAGAGAGATCCTTACCCCGTCCAGCACTGAACTGACCAGCAATTCCAGCTGCAGTGTTGAGCTGACTGCCCATTGAAATTCTCTGCATTATCCTGCCCTCTCATGCATTTGTCTTTTGTGGACACCCAGCATTTCTGTGGGGCCTGAAAGAATTGTAAAGATGCAATATTCTAGAAACCACAGATTATCTTGCTTCTCTTGCTATGGCTGAAAGGTTTATCCCTTTGACCTTCATCTGGACAGCCTGCTGTCAGAGGGGTTGAGTCACTTTTGAATGATTCAACATCTTGCAGAGTCAATCGAAACTGGAGGGTTTAGCTGCCACTTATAGGGCTTATTACCACCAGGTGACATATTAAAGGCACTGTATGCCACTAGAGGGCGCATATTCACAACCAACAAATGCATATTATGATGATGCTACAGTAGAGGTCACAAACTTAATTTGTAGCATGGACCGTTGGGGAGGTGTCCTTAAGTATTTACAATTTAGAAAAATTATTTGATTTATGTGAAATTACATCTATATCATGAGTGTATGCATCAGCAAACTAAAACAAAATAATAAAAAACCCAGGTAGCAAATAATTCTGGCCCAGATTAGGCATAAAGCTGGCACAGCAGGCTTTTATCCGGCACACAAGATTTGGGCCAGATGTAAAATGTAATTTTTGGTCCAGATGTTAAAAATTGATATGTGAGTCATGTAAGTTTGGCCTATCTTGACCCACATTTTTAATACATTAAAATCATTTTGGTGTAAAGAAAAAATGTTACCATTCAGGTCGCTTTGAGATAAAGCATGCCCATAGTGTGCTTAAAGCGCAATGCATCATGGGTTTATCAATTTCGTTGCAATTGTGACACACCAACCCAGTTCAGGCCCAGTTATGATTTATTAACAAATGGTCCATGTTTGGCCCTTGTCTGGAAGCCAGACTTGGTCCAGTCATGTACCGTAATTCACTGCGGCATGTGGGTCAAGCAAAAGCTGATTGCATGGGTCAGAGCTATGTGAGCTAATATTAATTTTCCTTTGACTAAAGCTGCGCCCAATATCAAATACTTCCATACTATATAGTACACTAAAATCAGTATGCGAGTCGAGTAGTATGTCTGAATTTATAAAATTCGAAAAACAGTATTTGAGAAGTGCCCGAATGACCTACTACTTCTGGGGAGATTCTGAAGTGCGCATCGGATGGACGCTACGCTATCCCGTGATGCACCGCGAGAAAATTCATGAATGGGAGTTAAGCGACGCAACTTACGTGGGTAAGTCACGTGATGATGACAAAATGGCAGATGTAGTACATCTGAGTTCCATTCATACTACTGACATACTGCATAGAAAGTATTTTCTAATGGCTGAGTAGTACGTTGAAATTCAAATGAGTACCTACTGAGTAGTTTGATTTCGAACGCAGCTTTAGTCTCTATTACAGAGGTCGCAATAGCGGAATGAACCACTGTGGAGAGGTCAGCATGATCGATCACCCATGATTGAACACCCAATGAGGGGTGTCAAATTATTCAAAAATAAAGAAACCATTATTTACCTTATATCGCCGACCCTATCTTCTTCTTCCCATCATAGGAACGAAAGTAATCACAACCGCCAACTATTCCAGCATATGTTTTACGCAGTGGATGCCCTTCCAGCCGCAACCCAGTATTGAGAAGTACTCATACACACATATTCACACACACAGTTATACACTACGGACAGTTTAGTTTATTCAATTCACCTATAGCGTATTTATTTGGACTGTGGAGGGAAAGTGGAGCACCCGGAGGAAAGCCAAACTCAACACAGTAATGCGAAATGGTACAGCGAGCACCCAAACCAGTGACCTTCTTGCTGTGAGGCGACAGCGCTAACCAGTGAGCCACCGTGCCGCCCCTTTACAATATTTATAATTTTGAAAATGTAGAAAATTGTGAATTAAAACATTGTGGAGTGGCGCAGTGCTTTGTGTCTGATGTGTGATGTGCACAAATATGCAAAAGTCATAACAAAGTGTGACATTTAGGGTGATTTTGCATTCCTGTTGCCCAGTAACAACTCTTTGACAACCCAGTACAGTGGTCCCTCACTTTATTTCTACAGCGTATTGTGTTCTGCATCCTGACTGGCTGTAGACCATGGTCTCTTGTACAGTACAGAACATGGCTTCTAGTTGATCATTTAAATTTTTCAGAAGAATCATCGGTTGAACAGCATCACAACTATTGCAAATATTGCAGAAGACCTATTGGAACCCGCATGGACCCAAGATTCTCACAAAATTCAGTCAAGTTTGGTGAAGGAAAAATCATTGTTTGGGGATACATTTAGTATGAGGGTGTGCGAGAGATCTTCAGAGTGGATGGCAACATCAACAGCCTGAGGTATCAAGACATTTGTGCTGCCCATTACAATACAACCCCCAGGAGAAGGCACATTTTTTCAGCAGGATATTGCTCTTTCTCATACATCAGCCTCCACATCAAGAAGTTCAAAGTGCTCCAGGATTGGCCAGCCCAGTCACCAGACATGAACATTATTGAGCATGTCTGGGGTAAGATGAAGGAGGAGGCATTGAAGAGGAATCCAAAGAATCTTGATGAACTCTGGGAGTCCTGCAAGAATGCTTTCTTTGCCATTCTAGATGACTTTATTACAGTTTTTTTTTCTGAATGCTTAAACCCTAACCGAGATTCTCATAGTACAATTTATACAATATATATTCTAATAGTCTTGTTTTTAGAAATAATATGCCAAAATTAAGTGAGTTTTTCATTAAAAAACTAAATATATTTTGTATTTTTATAGCATGTAAGTCCATGTAAAGCTTGCAAAGCTAACATTGTCTTAAAAGCTAGAGCTAAAGAAATAATTTTTGTCATGCATCAACTAAAAAAAAAATATATATATTGTTTTAAATGCTGTGTCTGTTTTTAATAAAGAGGAGACAGTAAAAAGTCAATGTAATGTGCAGCATGTGCTGCACAAATCACCACATCTGCATTGTGTCCATACACATCTATACATGAAAATGTAAAGTATCTATAATGGATCTCCATACAGCATATACTGTATTTTCTTGTTTGGTAGGCATCCTATCACATTTGCCACAGAAGTACATGTACTGTACAAAAAGAGCACAATATCATGAACATTTATGTGTGTGTGAAGTTTGTTTATAATGCACAGCGAACGTTGTAATGATTTTGCCAAGTACAATGCGATCCTGGATTATCATCTATGTTGATCCTGGAGTAACATTTTTGTTCGAAAATGTAATCCATACCTATTCCCTACCCCTAAACCCAATCATAACTGTAAAATATTCCCAAAATCATTATGCAAAAGTGCATAACCCTAACAGTAAGCCTAAACTTAACATAAATGGTAAACATATTCCTTAATTCTGATTAGCTGATTGGAATGTTGTTTTCATCAACATAGATGTTGATCCAGGAACATGTCCTACTTGGTGAAATCAGGTTGGTGTATGTGTATTAATTGAAAAAAAAAAGCTGACTAAACTCCACAACTACTTTAAATATAGTTATTGAATAACCAGTCGATCTAAATTGTCTTCTGTCTGTCATTGTGCTGCTTATCCTGAAATCTAATATTGGATATTTTACATTGGGCATGTACAAATACTTCTCTGTTTCTAATAGAGGGTGAGAAGAACCAGCTCATTTGCATTTGAAGGTGCATACACAGCAACACCTAGCTTTTATTTTGCCCCAAAATTTGTCATTTTCAGCAGGATCTAAAGGGTATTTTGAGCTAAAACTTCACTGACACATGCTGGGGGACACCAGAGACTTCTATCTTGTAAAAAGGGGCACTTTAATGAACCAAACAGAGAGAAAGTCCCAAATCTATACCTCTGGCTGCTCACATCAAATTCAATGCATTGCTGTCTGCCTACAGAGCAACCATCGACACCACATAGCTAAATGTGCTTATGTGCCCTTCGGAAGCTGGCGTTATGCAAGAAAAAAGATGTGTGCATGTGTATGACCCTGTGCCACAAAGGTTGTAGAGGTTTATTGTTAGGAATATTCAAATATACATTATATGGATTCAAATTATGATTTTTTTTTTACACTGTATGTCAACAATCTTTATAGAGTATATATTTATAGAGTTTATAGAGTAAAGTTCATCTTCCATAAAGACATTTTATAAAATTACTACCATATATCAAAACATAATTTTGAGTAGTAACATGCAATGCTAGGAACTTAATTTGAACAACTTTTAGTGATTTTATCAATATTTTAATTTTTTTGAACACTCAGACTACAATATACAACAATAGTTGTGCATTGTATATAATGTGCTTTTTTACGACAGTTTATGTGGTCAACAAACATGTTGGAATCAGCGAATACTTGCTTTGCAGACATAAGAAATATATCCACATAAAGCTTAAAATCTCTACTTTTAAATGAACCAACTATACTTGAAAAAGTTTTTTGGTTGTGCAATCTGTATGAAACGAACGCAAGGTACAGTCCATCCCGTCAAATACACATAACATGACAGCAGCAACTACACAAACATCCACAAACTTTTAAAGAAAGAGTCACTGTTATTTCTGAAGACGATTTGCCATCAAGACCAAGCTGTGATTTACTTCAAAAGAGCAGCACGATCAGATGATCATTATCCAGAGCATGAAAATGTGTAGTACGGCCATAAATGAGGTTGGTGTCGTGATCTCGTTCCTTTCAAGTGCACATTTGCATTAGCTCGGGCAAACCTGAAAAAAATACAGATTTTGTTTGATTCAGACGTTTAGAAACGAAACTTATGAGACGGTTGTTGTTAAATTTTATTGTTGATTCCAAATATGTAATGTAATCATAAGCTTGGCAAACTTGAGAATTTGATGTTCCCCTATTTAGACTATTCAGAATGCCCGAGCATACTGCCCTTGAAGCGTTTCAAAAATAGCCACTGAGTGAAATGACTTTGATTCAGCTTTCAGATAACGTAAAGGTCACACACATAAACTTGTATATATGATTTACAAGGACTTTCCATAGGCATGATGTATTTTATAGTACAAAACCGGTTATTATATGGCCTTACCCTATCCCTACTATGGGATCAAAATGCTGTCAAATGTATCAAGGTCACAGATTGAAAAATAATAAGCGTAAATCAAAAAATTGACATTGTGTGTAAAATTATAAAGCACATTATTATTTTTTTTTTATGGAATAAAAAATGAAAATGCGTTTACAATTACATAGCACAACATTAACCCAGGCTCATTCTGTTTACGTACGTTACGTACGCACTGAGGTACGCTTTTTTGCAGTTTTGTTTTCACGAGTTCACGAGAGGTCACTGTGTACGAATTTTCATATCTCAAATTTCCCTCATGAGTGCCATTCAAGCCTGCTGTTCTCACATAAATCCACCAGAGGCCACTGTCAACTGACTGACTGACCAACCGATCCCCTCACCCTCCTCCTTTCCTGAATCTGTGTTTTAAAAAGCATCAAGTGACCACTTTTCCACTCATATTTGAATGTTTTGTTTGTTTGCGATCTTTTCCCCTGTGCTCTTGTTCTCAAATTCTGTGCTTGCATTTCCAAAAGATGCAATTCGAGGTGATCAGACGAAGTGGGAGTTGACGTAACTCCAATGCAACTCATGCTCAGTGTGGCAGGCGGCGATGCATTGGTTTACAGGAGTTTCAGATCATACAGTTACTTGTCAGTGATCCAACTCAGGCTCATTCTGAAAACACACCCCTATATACTTTTCTGGAGAGCACCAAATATGTCCAAGGAGCTATGCTAAATTTTTTGCAGTTTTTTTCACAAATCCACTAGAAGCCGATGTGTACGCTCAATCTCAAATTTTTCTCCCGATTCGCACCTGCTCTTTTCATGTAAATCCATCAGAGGCCGCTGTCCCCTGACTGAGTGACCGACTGATCGACTGACCCACCCTCCTCCTTCCCTAAACCCCACCAATAGTGTTTTCAAAAGCATCGATTGACCAGCACCCACCCACTTCCCTAAACCCAACCGACAGTGTTTTCAAAAGCAATCCAGAAAAAGAAAAGCTCCCTGCTTTTTACCACATTTTCAGATTTTACCACATTGTCACCCTGTTATTTACTTCTTAACTTTATTTTTTGCATTTTGTTTTTGTTTTACCTGCTTTCTGGAACTGTTCTTCACCAGACTCAATCCCCAACATCACAGTCAACTCCTCTCTGCGTTTCAAATCCACCAATGTAAGCTGCGAGCCACTGGACAAACTGGTAACAGCGGGAAAGCCGTCCATACGGAGGTAAGCAGTCAGCTGCTAGCGTGAAAAGGAACGGCATCATAACAACTTGTAGTGTTTGTTTTAAAAGACAAAACTCACTCATAGATACTTCTGGCTAATTTGCGATCTCCAGAAATGTATATAGAGACACATTTTTAGAACAAGCCTGTGTGGCAGTGATCACACCTTCTCTTAAACCACCCAAATAGATTAAAACAAGGTCATACTCATGTCTTTATACAGATGTGTATCCTCATTAACCACACGTAAAGTTATGGTTAGCTTTTAACCCAACAGTAGCATCAGTACTTACTGTATGGCCGAACAAAAATGGTGTTACTATGGCAGTGTGTCCAAAAAAAGAAAATTATTGACTGACTTTTTTTTTTACAGTAGCCTAAAATCTGTTTAACTGAAGGCTGAGGGTGTTAAAATGATGTTTTTGCATTCTTGTTCCTATAAAAGGTAATTACATGCAGAACAAATGCCTCTTTCTTTACAACACAATGCACCAATCTGCAGCGTACAGGGCTGAGAGGTACCTGCCAGACCCCCACACATACACACACACGACCCCAGGCGGTCTGCAAGACAAGTAAGGACATCTGCTCCATCAAACATAATCAGCCTCTGAGAGATTTGCATATGCAAGAGCTCCTTAAATGATGCATCACTCAGAGACACCTGCAGGGATGAAGTATGCATTCATGAACATGTTAAAACCTTCAACTTGCCCAAAATGGAAGCAAGTTATATAACAGAGACAGTGGCGTCTTGTGTCCAACAAGAAACAAGACTTGATCAATGCATGATAGCCCATATTTTATACCTGACTAAATGTTTTAGGTGTGACGTAAAAAAAAAAAAAAGAGTCACATACTGAAACAGAGGATGGCTTTTTCTCAAGATATTAGACCTCCTTTAGTGGATCATGCTTGATAAAGTTATGTCATTCTCAACACATGATTGCTTTGATAGGATGTTTTGAATTTGAAGAGAACTTCCCATGCATCTACTGAAAACACAGTAACCAAAATATGATGATTTTCGGTTGTGCGGGAAAATCCCAGTAGATCAGCAGTTTCTGAAATACTCAGACCATGTGGCACCAACAACCATGCCACGTTCAAAGTCACTCAAATCACCTTTTTCCCCATTCTGATGCTCGGTTTAAACTGCAGCAGATCAACTTGACCTTGCCTAAATGCACTGAGTCGCAGCCATGTGATTGACTGATTAGAAATTTGCATTAACGAGCTGTTGGACAGGTGTACCTATTAAAGTGGCCAGTAAGTGTATATCCTTACAATCCTTTAATTTTCATCAGCTGTCTCAAAAAGTCTGCACTAAGTCCTTATAAATGAGGTGGTCGAGGAAAACAAGATTGTCAGTGGATGTTTTACTCCTTGTTTTGAGGGCCAATCATCTCCATCTCACCACCCGGCTTGATCTGCCCGTTCTGGTTGGATTTATCATCCATATCAGACAGTTCTCTCCAGCGTAATAGGCATTAAAGTTCCCCTCCTAATATGACGGATGCTCTCTGGCTGGGAGCAGCACACACTAAAGTATGTTCCCTTTTTTCTGGACTATATCCAATGAATGTGACTGGGATGTGTATGTGGAAGGCTGATGCAGAGAGCCATTTCAAACATTCATTCATTTTCTTTTCAGCTTAGACCCTTTGTTAATCAGGGGTTTGCACAGCGGAATGAACTGCCAACTTATCCAGCATATGTTTTACACAGCTATAGACAATTTAGCTTACCCAATTCACCTAAAGCGCATAGTAGGGGAAACCGGAGCACCTGGAGGAAACCCACGCAAACACAGGGAGAACATGCAAACTCCACACAGAAATGCCAACTGATCCTGCTGAGGCTCAAACCAGTGACCTTTTTGCTGTGAAGCAATCATGCTACCCACTGCGTGACGCAGGGTAAATTGGCGGTAATTGGTTTGTATGTGTGAAAGAGGCTAAAGTCTCTCTTCAAAGGACACAGAATGTTTACTGGGAGACTGTTCAGTGGCAGAAGCAGACAACAGTTGCAACATTTTGCAGTGACATTTCAAAGAGATGGAAAGTAAATAAATGCCAGGCTGGTATGACACAGACAAGCACCTTATGTCTGTGGGCATGCGTAGTACCGAACAAAGGCATGTTTAGTCATTTAAGTATGGATGATGGAAAGAATTGAAACCATAGTGTGGACATGGAGCATTTTTAGATGAAAACACAATTTTAAAAATGTTCCGGATTAGTGTAGACAGAGCCCCGGTGGTGCAACACACAAGTGTAGTATTTAAAGTTCTTATTCTGGGCTTTGAACACCTCTGAAATATTGCCGTCAATGGAGGATCGGAATCACATTGATTTAATCTAAATATCATAATTTGTGTTATGGATATAAAGTCTCAAGGAATTGAAAAGACATGAGGGTAAGTAATTAATAACGGAGCTTTCATTATCGGGTAAACTAATCCATTAAGGAGTGTGCAAGAAAAGAACATTTCCTGAAGAATTATAGTCAAAAAAACAAGTGGTGATATACATACAGTATATACAGAACATTGTTGCCATTAAAATGTGTCCTTTTTAAAATACACAGCATATTTTAGACAGAGAGATAAACGGATCAGAGAGATAAATGGATAGATATGTACATGTACATGTAGATAGATAGATAGATAGATAGATAGATAGATAGATAGATAGATAG
>CAIGQZ010035013.1:11669944-11687444 GCA_903798205.1 Danio tinwini
ATCTATCTATCTATCTATCTATCTATCTATCTATCTATCTATCTATCCATCCATCCATCCATCCATCCATCCATCCATCCATCCATCCATCCATCCATCCATCCATCCATCTAGATATAGATAGATTTATTATTATTAATAATAATAATAATAATAATAATAATAATTAGCTTACCCAAAGTTTCTCTTTGGGTTTATATTTAAATTTCTTTCAGTTTAGTCTCTTTATTCTGGGTTGATATTTTCTTCAACACATTTGTAAGGCTTAAAAAAATTCGAAAGCCAGAATATGGATGTCAGACACATTACATTTAGAAATAGCCATGTCCACTCTTGAAAAATAAGCTAGATACCAATATACCTAATAATATTACTTTGAATAGGAAAAACTGAAATATCATATATGGTAAAAATATATATAATGTATTTTGAATAAAAAAGCTATTCAGCTATTCAGTAAAGTCATTGCTGCTTTTATGAGCATGATTCCCACAGAAGCACTTTTTCCCTTGAGGCACACCAACAGTAGTCATTTTGGATGTTTCCCTTATCTAATCCATTCATTTTTGGTCCTGGATTCTTTACAAATGAACTGACGAGTTGATGGGTTTTTTTCTTTTTTTTAATAGGAAGTGTTTAATTAGGAAGAGTTTGAAAATAGGTTGTGTTAGTGTGCCTCCAGGAAAATGTAAGAGAAAAGGTCTGTAGAATCCCATAGGGTTGGGCAATGTCGACCAATTTGGCATCGTATGATGTCTAATGTGAAGCATCACGATGGACGATGGCATCGTCGTCGTAGGCTGCTGTGAATTAATTATTTATGAATAATTAATTAATTCATAACAAATTAATTATTTGTAGTTTAAAGTTTTAACTATCTGACCTACATGGTCTTTGTTTTACTCATCATAAATCATAAATAAATAAAGATAAGTTACACACAAATTACCACCGGTCAATCACTTTTTCCGTGGGACTCTGGCATGAACAGGCGGAG
Organism: Danio tinwini; assembly: GCA_903798205.1. Lineage (NCBI taxonomy): Eukaryota > Metazoa > Chordata > Actinopteri > Cypriniformes > Danionidae > Danio > Danio tinwini. The sequence continues at coordinate 11,670,942 of CAIGQZ010035013.1, forward strand.
TGATCTGTGTCGTTATAATGGCGTCGACAAACGTGGTTGGAAAGTGAAAGATTACAGCAGATTACAGCAGTGTACTGATGCTGTGACACGTTACCTGATAGATTCAAAAGACTGAAGAGTCATTAGATAGACACAAGATTGATTAAATATCACGTTTAACAACTATAGTGAGACGAGATCTAGCGGTACATCCTTGATAAACTGTCCGACGTGCACTGCTCTCTGGGGTTTTGTGCTTAAAGCACTAATTGACTCCTGGAGATGCACGCATAGCCTACACTGCAGCACATGACAGAGTGTATGTGTGTGTGGTCATGTGATGTGTGTTTTCAGTGTGTATTTTTTCGCGAGCAGGTTGCTACCGCGATGGGGGCGGGGAGGAAGATTGTGAGGCTGGCTCAGATTTGTGACGTCTATCAGCCATCGGCGATGGATGATGGCATCTTCTATCGGCCGAACCCTGGTATCCAATGTATTAGAATGTCTCATGTCCATTGTCCAATGCTGATTGTGATTATATAAGTGAAATTAGTGATGGAATGGATTACAAAATTCATGGTTTGTTTGTTTTTTGTCACGGATTGGACAATTTTTCAGATCAGCAAAAAAGAGGAGACAAATGTAATTTGCTGTCTATTAATGAATACAGCAAGGAACTTTTTGTTTTAATACAATTAACCCATAGAACCTGTGATTTTAGCGAAAATAAAACCAATAGGGTATATGCAGAGCTAGTGTTTCTTTCCATACTCATATACTTCCGGCGAACAGTTAATGCGACTTTTTTCCATTTTATACCTTTTACAGCATCGATGTTGTAATTTAGTTAAAATATAATCAGTTAAATAGACTTTAGCATTCATTTAGTTGCTCAAGAGTAAAACTAAATAAAAAGCCATTTACACACACGCGCTCGTCAGGATTAGCAGGCTACCCAAAAGCTCCATTAAATATACTATGGTAAAATAAATCATATTTTAAAGACACTGCAGGGAAATCAGTAATTTAATGCTGTGCTTCTTGTACATTCTGAGACCCACTCTATATCGGATATCAGTGAGCCAGAGGAGATCGCTGATTTTTTAAAGAAAACAGACCTTAAATGCGCCAATTTTGTAATGGTAAACAATTCACCGGAAGCTCTTGACCCAAAATACTGACAAATTAAAAGTCCTTCTGGATACTTTCCGCATACACCCTATAAATAAGCAGCTGAATAAACAAAACATTAAAAAAATTAAATAGCCAAAACTAAGTTGTTAAAGTGGAACGTGGAAAAATAATCAGAGTATTGAATATTTAATTTTATTGTTTTGTTTATGCAATTAGTTATTTCTTGGTTTTATTTTTGTTAAACCAAAAGTTTCTGACTAAACTATCTTTTTTTTTTGCAAAAAGATTACAAATGTCATTCTTTGAGAGGAGAGTAGACCTCTAAGCAGTTGAATGTCAATATTAAAGTTTTTTATTTAATTTTTTATTTTAAATATTTTATTATTTACATGCTTATATATTTATTTAGTTTATTATCTTATGCTTTACCCTAATAATACCCGAATAACACTGTGAAAGAACTGATAAAGATATATTTTCTCAAACATCAGACTTCAAACTGCATACATAAATCTATATTTTTTATCAATAAAAATTGTGTTTTATGTAAAAAATGCATTTTTTTTACAACTGAATTGGTGCTGATTCTCTCTCTTGACTCCATGATTTCTGGGATTGTATCCGGGAGACTCCCGGAGCTTCTGGGAGAGGAGGGATGTCTGGTTTTGCCCAACATTCTTCTTCCGCCATCATTATATTTGTCAGAAAAGCCAAAATGCTCCCATAAATGTGATCTGGATGATGTGGGAGGCTTTTCGAGTTTCACTGCTAGCCATTTTTCTGACTGACTAACATAATTAATCGCAATCCAATATCGATAGCCTTTTCAAATTCAAGATGAATCCACAAGTTTAAAAATATTGTTATAAATCCGCAGGTCACATGCTTGCATGTAAAAATTGAAGTGTTTAGGATTTTGTAGCACTAGCAGCTGGTTTTGAATGCCCAAAATAGCAGCTTGAGGCATCGCAAATTCAGCTGCAAAGTGAACTGACTTTCCTTGATTTTTAAGGTGTTTAGAAAGCTGTGGGATCCTCCAAAGCCCCCTAAAAAAACACACCAGGCAGTCTGGAACTTGTCTCAGCCCCCTCCCAACAGCGTTTGATGGTGCGAGTTTCATCCGTTCTGCCAATGGAATCAATCCATTCAGTCACTGTGAAGTTGGGATCTCTTCACAGCACATGTGGCGTGCCATACCTGCTTCACTCAATGAAACTGGTGCAATTCAATGCAACACTGGTTTATTCGCAAAGAGCCAAAGTGACAAAAGGCAAATCAAACAATGTTTCCTCAAAGGGATCTGGCTGACGAATGTAGTGATCCAGAGGTTCAGTGCTATGACAGAACAAAACCTGGTCAAAGGGAACAGGTTTGGGAAAAATGGAGTCTGACACAATGAGCCGTGCCTTGTCGCTGTCAGAATCACTTCAAAACAACATGCAGCACTCACTCTGAAGACATGGAGAGGTGTGGTTCGAGACACGAGCTTCAGGAAAGAGCCCTCAGCAGAGACAAATCACAAGCCACACGTCTTCAAGACAGAATTGAGAGCAAACAGAAAGACTGCCGAAGTATTACGCTTCCTCTGAGAAAAAGGCTGCAGAACTATCTGAAAAGATTGCTCATATTAGGATCGATAAACAATTCGCTTTTACGCTTTTATTGTTGAAAGAAATGCATCAATAAATTGTTAATTCATTTTCAGGAGTCATTTCACATTAACTAGCCTAAACACACAATTGGTCGCACCGCATGACATTGGTTTAGCAGACAAAAGTAGGCCTGTCAGGATAAAGAATTGTTGTGATATATTGTCAGAAATTGTTGGGATAAGCCAAATTATTGTCATTTGAGATACTTTTTGTCACATATTATATAACGATTATACAACAGAATAATAATGCAAATAACCATAAACACTTTCAAGAGACTAAGGCTTTTTAAGTTGGCGGTTCATTCCGCTGTGGCGACCCCAGATTAATAAAGGGAATAAGCCGAAAATAAAATGAATGAATAAATATTATTTAAGGTTGTTTAAACTATTATATATCACATTAAATTGCATAAGAAATCAAAACTAACCATATGATTTTGTTAGCTTACATTGCTAGTTTTGTGGAATCGGTGCGTCATTAAAAAAAAAAAAAGAAATGTTTGCCTTTTAATCTTTAATTGAAATCTAAAAATGTACTTCCTATTTTTTTTTCAGTAAAATTGTCAGCTTACTTATATATCTTAGGAATTGGGCATGGTAACATATTAAACCATGCCCCTCTAGTTTTGACAACAAACAGAAATGGTGAGAAGGAGGTGTCTATTATGTTGTAATAACCCCGTTCCCGATCTTTCTGAATGAAATGCCTACTTTACTATATCCATATAGCTTGAAGTAGAAAAAAACAAGCTACGCCCACTCTTTTGTCATTTAATCTTCTGTTTCTCTAGGAACTGCATCACAATCCGAAAAAAAAACAGTCGTAGCTTTCGATTCATGGTGACTACTATTAAGTAAATGTCCAATTTTTAACTGTGACAACAGTGAGGTAGAATGTGAATATCGCTGTGAAATTACTTTAACGCTATTTGTGAATTTGAAAATATATGTTATCACCAAACATAATTGAGGCCATGTCATATTAAATGATAATTTGCTATACTGATTGTTGTGTCAGGCCTCGACAAAAGAAAGTAATGAAAATGATTCATGGCTTCTTAACATGAATGTGGTGAATATTATATTAATACATCTCTAATTCATTTTATTTTTATAAGAAAAACAAATAGTATTAAAGAGGTTTTTGGGCTATTGTTTGTCAAAACTGATAATTATATCATCATTTACTCACACTTTACTTGTTCCAAACCTGTTTGACTTTTTCGCTTCTGGTGAACAGAACACTTTTTTTCTCTCTTTTTTAAGATAACTGTAACTATTGACTTCCATAGCATTTGGTTTTTTTTTCAGCTATGGAAGTCAGTGGTTAAAAGTTTCAGCTTTCTTCAAAAATGACTTATTTTGTGTTCAGAAACTACTTTGGAACCACTTGAGGGAGAGTAAATACTGATTAAAATTAAATTTTTGAGTATCCCTATATCCCTAATATTCCTATATGCATAACTGTTGTATGTGTTTTTTCCCGAAAAAAAAAATGTTGAGCAGGACAGAAAACTCAGAATCATTCAATAATGCTCAAATATGCAATCAAACATTCAGAGCTCTGAATATGAACTCAATTATAAAACAATATCTAGCATTTCTAATTAAATTCCCTTGACTAAATAATCTGAGCCATCATTATTTATATTGCATGTCAACAAATGCATAGGATATTGTTTTAAGAAAACTGTAACCATTGACTTCCATAATGTTTGTTTATCCTGCGATGGAAATCAGCGGTTACAAGTTTCAGCTTTCTTCAAAATGTCTTATTTTGTGTTCAGAAACCACTTTAAAACCACTTGAGAGAGGGTAAATAGTTATAAAATGTTCATTTTTGGGTGAACTATTCCTTTAAGTGAAGTTTCACAAACTAATTTCGAGAGGAGCATGTGATATGATTGAGCACGTCTGGCATCTCATCTGTAATCAGTAATAATCCAATCAGAACGATCCAAGCTTACTATATTTGGGTCATTTTCTCCCTACTGCTCTATCTTCGTTTTGGAAGAATCCCCCCTTCCACCCCATCTCCTCCTTTTCCTCCCTTTTTCTAAGGGGAGCTCTCGAGACCTACCTGATCTCGGATCCCCTGATATGCTTATTGACCGGGCTGGAGCTTTGAGCTCAAGTATCTCCGAGCTCAGGGTTCTCTCCCGGGACAGCATGCCAAACCTGCTTAAATGCTAAGCATATCTAAGTGGGAACTCTTGAATTCCTATTTGCATTACTGTTGTATGTTTTTGTTTTTCCAAATCAATTATTTTAAGCAGGACAGACAATTCAGAACCATTCAATAATGCTCAAATATGCAAACAAACATTCAGAACTCTGAATATGAACCTGATTATAAAACAATACCAAGCATTTCTAATCAAATTTCCTCGACTAAATAATCTGAGCCATCCCAATTTATACTGCATATACACAAATGTGCATTTCACTGGAGGATATTTCTGTCTGACCAAAGGAATTTAAAGAGAGACAATATTGATACCATAATGAAACATAACTGTAAACCCAATTAAGTCCAGTAATAGGATTTTAATCTATCCTCTGCAGAACATTCACTTCCTTCATATTCAGATTTGTCTTAGATGAACATTTGATTGGTTAGTGGTTAATCAATTATGATGCTGAGGGGCATGAGCTGAGGTTATGGGATCCATCAGAAGGACTTGTGCATACTTACACAGCCAACTCCCAGCAGGTCCATCTGACATAGGTGCAAAGCAAGCATTTTACACTGCCAGACACACACACACAGGCCAGAGTCTCGCAAACACACCTATCCGCTCAAACCTGACATGAGGACGCAGATGATAAATCATTGCAGCTTACATTGGCATGCGGTAAAGCGTATGGCCTATTACACACTACACAGTATTCTGCATAATGCCTCCTGAAATTTAAGAAATGTGTCACGCAGTATGTGCAACAATAAATCTATCATGCTGTATGACACTACATGTATTATTACCTTGCAAGATTATGGCGTACAATTATTATTTTAGCAATCTCTGTGTGAATAAAGAAATCTTTTTGACAGGCTGAAAATGAGTAAAGATTTTAAATTGTGATACAATATTTTATCATGCGGGCTTGCTACAGAGCCCCTAAAAGAGGCATTGTACTAAAAATGAGAAAAAAAAAGAAATGGGACATACATCTATGCTTTTGCATTCACTCTTAAATAACTGATAATGAAGGTGATTTGAGGTGGAAGTAAAAAATACTTTAAAGGGATAGTTCACCCAAAAGGGCAAATTATATCAGCATTTACTCTCTATTAGAGCTGCACAATATATCATTTCAGCATTGTGTGTCCGCAATAGTTGCATATAAAATGTTGAATTGGGATTATAGTTGATGAGAGATTTGTGGAGTCATTGCAAAAGTAGAACCACAACAGAGTGAAAGGCATTTCAAGAGAGATTAAAGCAGGGGAGTCCCAACTCAGTCCTGGAGGGCTGGTGTCCTGCAGAGTTCATCTCCAACTTGCCTCAACACACCTGCATGGATGTTTCTAGAAAGCCTAGTGAGAGCTTGATTTGCTGGACCAGGGGTCCGTTCTTCGTGCCTCGCTTAAATGATCTAAGATGATTTGGCAGATCCTGGATCTTTTAATCTTGATAACTGATCTCTGGCTTATTTAGTTCCTTAAAACAAGTTCGCCAATCAGATTAAAATGTCTGTTTTTAATTTAATTCTGTTTAAATTACATACAATTCGTAGTAAAAGGTTTGTTAAATATGATACGCGATACCTTTCCTCCTTTGTTGTAGCTTGCAGGCTTTACACTTTCACGTGTCAAGAGTATTTAGCAATTTATTTAGCTTTACAGTTAGAGCGGATTTCCGTTATTATAGTAGCCAGTTATGAACAGTTATGGAGAAAGATCAGATCTAAATAAAATAAAATTGAGCACTTAGCCTTCCAGTTTCAACAACGACGTTGTGTTCACTCTCAAATAAACATCTAGATTGTCAACCAACCTAATATCCCACATTTAATAAAAAGTACATTTCAATGTGTTTGTGTTGACTCGCAAAACATTTGCGTTCTCTCCTGTAAAAGATTTAAAACCACAAAAGATTCTATTGGAAATAAGATTTGGGTACAAACTGTTTCAATACAACAGAGCAAATACAAAGCTCATCAGCAAAATGTAGAGGTTTTAAAGAAAGAACGCTAATGTTTGCAAATGTGTTTCAACACTTATTCTTACGTCTGTCCTGGGGGATCAGTGTCCTGCAGAATTGTGTACCAATGCAAACTTTCGGTAAACAGCACATTTGGAATATATAATGAAGGTCACTGGAACTCCAGGATTTGAAGTGTATTGGTGGAGATTTTTAACAGAATTTTGACTTACTGTATAAGTCCTCAGACCTAAGCCACATCAAGACATCAAAAAATGTCTAATCCAAAATATTCACTAATCCAAACATCCAGCAACCACGTAGAAACAACGCAACAGAATACCTTCGTAATTACATCTCAACTCTAGCTGTGATAAATGCAGGCATTCCAAGCAGAATGAAAAAGCTCACGGCGTGCACAGTATACACACTGCATTTTACTACTTCACAGCTAGTAAGTAATTAAACATTGTGAATATTCCCCATGATGACTCCTAAAAATAATAAAAGCCAGCTTTTCTATGACACATTGTTTGCTTTTCATAAACTTATAATAAAACGAGAAGCAACTGAATCAAAAGCAATGGATGTAGCAGCGAGGGGTTCTTGCAGGCCTCCAAAACTAGGCAATTCAAGAGTCCCCCGATGATGAGTTTATTTCATTATTGAACAATGACCCCCCAATTCCCCCACTTCATGAAGGAGGGATGAATTAAAAAATGAGCAGGCTCCCAGAGGCCTGCAATAGCACTGTCATCTTGCTGAGATTTGCCTCAAGCTAGATAAAATGAGTCCGTATCCGTCACTCCACATCCGTTCAGAGTATTCAACACAAACCAGAACCATCTCAGTGATGGAAACAGAGCAGGCTGCGATTGATGTAAATTGTGTTTAGTTGTTTGTGTTTGTTTGTTTCAAAGAGTGTCTGTGGATTTCCTGTTTGTCTATTATTTATAAAATGCCTGCATGCACTTGCGAAAGAATATTTTAATGTTTGTTTCATTAAACCCAAGGTTTAAAACCAAGGTTATTGTTGTTTTGCATTTTTAAATATGTTTTTATTTCAATACTATTTTAAAATGAGTTGTGCATTTCTGTTTAGTCCGTAATAATGACAAACATACTAATTTGTACGAGTGTGTGCCTGAAAAATATCAGTTTCAAGGGCTATCTAGCCATTCCCCTTAGCCCTACGCCTTCACGCTAAAGAGAATTGGATTACCTCTACCCCTTCATGTGAACACGCAAAATGAGGAACATGGGCAGGGGCTAAGGGTTAGAATTGGGATTTGGTCTGTATGTTATCAATTAGCTAAGTTTGTTATACTAATAAACAATTATAAGATGTATTTACGTACTTATCATTTTTAAAGAGAACTGTAACTGTTATGAAGATTAGAAATGTCCAAAATCATCCAAACTGTAATTTAAATAGCACACCGACAAGCCATTTTTCAAAATAAAACAAGTCATTAACTTGTTACACAGTGATTGAAGGGAGCAGTAATTCTTGCTGACCCGCACAAGTAATCAAATGAACATGAAGCATGTTTTGTTACGTAACTTCATTTCTACATCTGTCAGCTATCTGTGCTGGGATTCTGTAAGACACAGGATGAACACAGTCACGGTTAACAATTTCTTTTAAGTTTATAATGGTTAAATTAAGTTTATATGTTCATAATATAACTTTAATGAACCAAACACTGGCTGAATATTAAAAGACTGACGCATTTACTTGCGTTTTGTGTAGTGATTTCACTGGAATGAATAATGTGCCAATAGACCAGAGTCTGCTTTTGTCTCGACCCACTGATAACGGTTGAACTGAGTGCTCAACATAATATTAAAATGAGGAAACTGCATGAATGCTAATAAAAACTGACACCCTTACGCAACATTTAGAGAAGCTTAGCGGTTTTAAAATCCAATTATCCAATTAATTCCAATTAAAGTGAGATTTTTTGTGAATGCAAATCAGCCTGAGCTATCTGAGCTATAAATGGTTGATTCTTCGGTTGGCAATTGTAAAATAATTTACACACAGACAATGTTTGATATATTCAACATCTCAGATGATCAGCCGCAAATAAAAAGATAACAAAAAGGCAGATGGTATTACAAACAACTGTTAAATTCACTACTCTTCAGTTGTATGTCACAATATAATTATTTCTGGTTATTAGCAATATGAGTAATTAAGGAAATGACAAATAGAGAACAAATACAGCAGAAGATACAGCATAACTGAAAATAGCTCTATTTTAACAGTAGTACTTATGCTATATTGCAGTAAATTCAGTTCAAAAGTCCATGTCAAGACAAAATACACTACAATATTTTACATTCTTGTTCTTGTCAGGGATTCAAATGCATTTGTACTTATTTTTTTACTTAGACTCTAGGATCATGATGAGTACAAATTCCACTTACCTTGGACTGGAGCATGCTATTTGTGTGCAGCAGAGGTTCATGACACTGGCACAACACCAGGCTTTATTTACCTCAAAAGAAACATATGTTTGCACTTTTTGTATCATTCGGATATGCAGCACTTCAAGCATTGTTCAAGCTATTATTCTAAATCTCCTTTTTTGTTTATTTTGTATTTGAATCGTATAGCTATTGTGAATAGTAAAATATGATTTCAAGCTACAATCATATGTGGTTTGAAATCCCACTCACATTTCCTGACATCCAAAATCAGTCTGACCTTTTTTTTGACATAGGCATAGTCATACCAGTGCAAAGTCAGTGTCATAGAAGCCAAGAGATATAATTCATGGGCATGCTGGGAGACATAGTCCTTTCAGTGTGTTCAGGGTCTTCCCTGGGGCCTCCTGTCAGTGGGGCAAGTCTTTGACAATATTTCAGATAGGCATTTGAAACAGATGCCCAAGCCAACCTAACTGGCTCCTCTCAATGTGGAGTAGAAGAGTGTCTACTCTGAGCTTCTCCTGTGTAAGGGCTCGTTTCCACTGACTCGTACAGTACGGTACGGTACGGGTCGGTACGGGTCACCTTTATCAGGCTTGCGTTTCCACTGCTAAAAGGGTACCAACGGTACATTTTTGGTGGGCGTGGTGTACAACAGAAAGTTGCAGTCGACGTCATTTTTGTTCGAGAAAAAGTCTGAAGTAAAGCTGTACGGGTCGCTCACATATCATATGAGAAGCACTTCTCACAAAACAGATGCTTTACACACATAAATAATAAACCGGTATAAATGTTTATTACTAACTTTTCTATGAAAATGAGTTGATTATACCTGCAGATCAATGACAGTGCGAAATAGCCTACTGTAACGTCTGCAATTATATAAAATAAATAAATAAATGCAACATATATGAACACATACAGACCCTTACAGTCTCCGATATGTTACCACTTACAGAAAAACTACACACAGCATACATTTAGTCCTTATTAAGGTTCACCTTTTCGCCTTTGGGACCCTTTTGGTACCCTTTGTCGTGTTTGGTACCCTTTCGAAAGGGTGCCGAAAAAGTGGTACGGTACGGTACGGTTCGGTACGGTACGCCTTTTGACAGTGGAAATGGCCATAAAAGCGTACCGACCCCTACCGACCCGTACCCTACCAGTCAGTGGAATCGAGCCATAACAGACCTCCTCACCCTGTCCTGCCACCCTGTGAAGGAAGCTAATTTTGTCTGACATCCGGGATCTTTTCCTTTCTGTCATGACTCAAAATTCATGAGCATTGGCTTTTGGCTCATCTTTCCCTTCACCTATAACATACATTGACTTTAATTCTGCTGCTGCAACAATATGCCTGTCTTTACGTTCCATCCTTCCCTCTCCCATGAACAAGATCCCAAAAAAGTTGAACTCTTTCGTTTGGGGCAAGTTGAAATCCTACATCTGCTGCTGCAACAATCTCTCTGTCTCTTTTAGGTTCCATCACTCCCTTACCCGTGAACAAGATACCAAGAAAGTTGAACTCCTACATCTGGGGCAAGAACTTTCCTCTAACCAGGTGAGAGTAAGCCACCCTTTTACAGTTGAGTAACATGACCTTGCACTTGGAGGTGCTGATTCGCATCCCTGACATCACACTTGACTGCAAATAGTTATGCTGCTTTGAAGATCCAGGCCTTCATCAGTCCCAATTTATGCTGAAGGTCCAACAGGACAACATCATCCTATAGTTCCCAAACCAGACCAAGTCTGGCCTCAGACTGCGTCCAGACATTTTCTCCATAAAAATAATGAACAATAAAAAGGCATCATACACTGGGAACAATCCTATTTATTGCCAGCAATGCCAACCAAGCCCCTGATCTGGTCATACAGAAACAGGACAGACGGAAAGTTGTCAGAGTGCCTTAGACACAATATTCCCAGAGCAGCCCCCACAGAATGCCATAAGCAATATGGTTGAATGTCTTCTACAGATCCACAAAGAACAAAGAGACTGGTCAAGTAAACTCCCATGAATCACCAAGCACCCAACAGAGGTTATAGAGTTGTTCTAGTGTTCCACAGCTCTTACAAGAACTGCATTGTTCCTCCTGAATCGAAGAATTTATTACATACTGAATTCCCCTCTCAAGTACCTTTTCTTAGACATTACCAGGAAAGCTAAGGAGTGTGATCCTCCTGTATATGGAATACACCTTCCAGTCACCGGATCACCACCACAGTTGCCAAGTCCAGAGGTAATGTCCCCGACCTCAATGCAATGTTACAAAGGAGAGCTAGGACAGCTCCATCGCATTCACATACACTTGATGTACTCAGGGCAGATCTCATTCACCCCAATGCCTTGCATTGTGGAGCTTGAAAGCTACCTCAATGACTTAACCCCTCTGTCCCCAATCTCTGCTTACTCAATGGAAGGTGTGTCCGTGTTATTGAGGAGATCCTAAAAGTATCAACAATAAAAGTGAGGAGATCCTCAAAGTATCCCATCCACTGTTTTATGTGGACAATTAAAATAACATTAATAATTTGTAAATTATTCATTTATATGATTGATTATTCTTACTTCCATACTTTGAGCTAAATTGTTTCAAAAGAGACAGGAGTGTTCGACAAATATTTAGTTTTAAGTTTGTACAGATTTTAAACTGCTTTTCTACAATGTTTTTACAGCACTAATTGTGTTGGAACATCAAATAGCCAAGGCACATTAGCTGATCTGGATGAAGGGGATAGTCTAAAAAGACAAGATGTCAAGAATGGAGGAGAGAGTGTTAGTAGCACTGTTATAATGATAACTGATTAGAGGGATGAAACCCATAATGGAGAGCCAAGAAGGTGAAAATGAATGTAGGTTACACTGTAAGTAAACAACTGCAAAATGGATTTTGAAAGAGAGAGTGACATTAACTGCATGCAATTTGAAGAACTTGCTGACACCTATAGATGGTGGTAGGATGAAATTTTACAATCATTATAGATAAGCAGATCAGTACCTCCATCACTCCCAGACAGACTGGAGGTGTGGGAAAAAGATCAATTACTGGAGAATATAGGTTTGATCCAGGTCTCAGAGCACATTCACACAAAGCCAGAGCTTTCCCAACCCAATCATGTTTGCCCTCTTTCTAATATTCCATATCATTTGCAAATATTTCAGAAATGTAGGAAAATTACAGCTGGCTACTTTGAGTTTATCTTGACTTGAATTGTTTACTTGGTTATGCCACTTCAATTTTTTTCTTGTCATACTCTGATTCAGTGCTGAATAACCAATCAGAAGACTCTTTTCAGATGAGAGTCAACACCAATTTTACATGCTGAATCGGGATAACTTGATGCGAACCCGTCGAGGGGCAACGTGTGGAACACACCAAACCATCTATCTGGACCGACAATGACCGATGTCCAATGGTTGATTGTCCTGGCCTTTAGGTGTTGTAAATACATCATATACTGGTTTTGCCAACCACAATTAAGCTAAAAATTATGAATAAAAACAAGATGTTATAGCCATAGCCATATCACACTGCTGCCCAAGACTAGTTACTTGCTGAAGCTAAGCAGGGCTGAGTCTGTTCAGTACCAGAATGGGGGACCACAGGGGAAAACTAGGTTGCTGTGGCAGGTGGTGTTAGTGAGGCCAGCAGGGGGTGCTCAATCGGTCTGTTTGAGTCCTGATGCCCCAGTGAAGTGAAGGGGACACTATACTGTCAGTGAGCACTGTCTTTTGGATGAGACATTAAACCAAGGTCCTGACTCTCTGTGGTCATTAAAAATCCCATTCTACTTCTTGTAAAAAGTAGGGTTGTAACCCCTGTCCTGGCCAATATCCCTCCATCAGCCCATAACCATCATAGCCTCTCAATCATCCCCATCCACCAAATTGGCTCTATCACTATCTCTCCACTCCACCAATAGCTGGTTTGTGATAAGCGCACTGGCGTTGTTGTCCTGTGGCTGCTGCTGCATCATCCAAGTGGATGCTGCACACTAGTGGTGGTGTAGAGAGACAAATCCTCCTCATAATTGTGAAACACTTTGGGTGTGTGGCCATACATGATTAATGCGCTAGCTAAATGCACATTACAAGATGAATCATGAGCTTTGCCTTTACATTGCATGCAATCTTCCCCTAAAGTGTGATTTGTTACCTTGCTGGAATCACAAAAAAAACATCACACAGTGTATGCCCGGTCTTAAATCACATAGTGGTGTCTGACTACTACTTGTAGTGATGGAATAATTTTAGTATAAAATTAATAGGTTTGCTAATGAAATTCAAGGTTGTTGTTTTCAGATTTCTCCACTCAAGACAAGACAAACAAGCTCCCAAAATGGCTGATCCATCTGAATGAAATTTCAATGCAATACAACATTTTTACATATACATGTAACTGTGCCTCCATGTAAATGGGCTCACAGTCAGAGCAACAGTGGGCCACCAATTGTGCAAGTTGTGATGAGAGAGGCCTATAATTTTTATCAAAGGTAAACCTCAACTATGAGAGACCAAATAAGAAAAGAAAATCCAGAAAATCACATTTTATGATGAATTCATTGGTCCAATTATCGGTAAAATACGTATTTGGTCACCTACGAACAAGCAAGATGTCAGGCTCTTACAGGCCTGTAACTTCTCCCACATGTTACCTGTATTAATGGCATCTGCTTGAACTCGTTATCAGTATAGAAGACACCTGTCCACAACCTCAAACAGTCACACTTCAAACTAAACTATGGCCAGAGCCAAAGAGCTGTCAAAGGACACCAGAAACTAAATTGTCTGTTATCTGCAACAGGTAAGCAGCTTGGTGTGAAGAAATCTACTGTGGGAGCAATTATTAGAAAATGGAAAACATACAAGACCACTGATAATCTTCCTCAATCTGGGGCTTCATGCAAGATCTTTAAAATGATCACAAGAACTGTGAAATGTTGAATCATTTTGTTTTATCCCGTCACTTTTTATAGTACTGTCCGACCGAATTCCACATCCTCAATCTCTAGTGTGACCATGGCTTTTAATGTAATGGGATCTGCTTTGTTCACCACAGATTGTCAAGTCTTCACACAAACAGAGCTTTAAACAAGAGCTGCCGCAGTATACTATTTTATACTCGTCTGACAACGCTGTATTGAATTTAGCACGACACAATTTCCAGTTTAACAAGTGCAAAGAGAGCAGCACGGTGGTAGCACTGTCGCATCACAGCAGGAAAGTCGCTAGTTCGAGTCTCGTGGTCTGAGTTACATGTTCTCCCTATGTTGGCGTGGGTTTTCTTCCAAGGCATGCTCTATAGGTGAATTAGATGAACTAAATTTGATGTAACGTATAAGTGTGTGAATGTTAGAGTGTATGGGTGTCTCCTCGTACTGGGTTGCTGCTGGATGGACATCCCCTGAGTAAAACATGCTGGAACAGTTGGTGTTTTATTCAGCCATGGCGAACCCTTTTAAAGCTGAAGGAAAATAAATGAATGAAGTGCAAAGGGCCAAGTACATAACAGCAACAACTCATCTCAGCACAGTAAAATAAATAATTAAATAACAATAACAACTGTGGTAAAAACAAATGACACAATAAAAAAAAATCACTTACAGGTTGCTTTGAACTCGCTGATTGACTGTTTCTCTCTCAAAAAAGCATTGGTTTACACTCTTCAAATATTTTGGCTTTCACTTAGCCATGCTGCACTGTTTAACATAGCAAAGGACCAAGTAAATGCAAAAAAAAACCTCACTTTCAAACTGATGATAATCAAACTTTGACTAAAGTTTCAAAACAGCCTTTGATAGCTGTAAAACATCAAGCACTGTTTACTTCATCTTTGTTCTGTTCTTTGAAACTTGATTCTTTGTTCTCTTTTTTAGTCCACGCTGCATATTTAAATAATAATTTTTCAAGATGAAACAATGTTTACTTTATTGAGGTATGCTATTGTTTTACATGCTATTGTTTAAACATTTTATTTGTCTCATATTAAGCATATTTATATTAATATTTACAATTTCTGTGTGTGTTTGGATGTTAAATACACTGTTAAATTTAGCATATGGACACCATTTATACACACTGATCAGACACTGGCTATCTCAGAAGCAAGGGAGAAAAAAACTTTAAAGGCAGTTTGTTTTATTACGCAGAAAATTAATGTTCAACTTTTTCTAATTTCATACAGCAACAGCAACGAGTCTGTTTGCAGATTTGCAGTGCTTAATAACTTGACATCCAGCGAGCGACTGAACTATTTAGATAAGTGATGTGCGTGTTTTGAACACCCACAAGCTTTCCTTGCCAAATTGGCCCATTCCTCATAATAAAAAGTACGTCTGATGGCACTTGACTGTGATGTTTTATTGTGCGTGTTATTAATAGGACTGCATCAGAAGCGACCATAATGAAAACAAATATGAAACTATAAATGTTTTGAACAAATGTAACTAAACATGATGCATTTTTACATGTGGTACGTTTACAGCGCATGAATGACAAGGCTTGAGAATCCATTTACTTGAACATCCATAGGTGTGTGTTTGTGTGCATTAAACGGCACACTCATCCTAGAGCATAATAATGTTTATCTCGTTTTGGCTTGATTGTGACCTTATTTGCATATAAATGAATGATTGTCCTCTGCCGTTCAATTATCAGAGTATTTCATGAAAAAAAAATAATAAATGCGGCAACATGTTACTCCACACCTTCATAAGCCTGTCAAAAGAGGTGGAAGTTTATAAATAATACATAAATGAATGAGATAAAAATTTAATACAGGGCTCAGTTTATACCGAAAGAGGTAAATGGCTCATGCTGAGGAGTTTATGGGCTATCAAATAATGATGAATTGAAGTTTGCTGATTACTGCAACCACGTAACACTGGTTTATATTTAATAAAGTTCTTTTTAAAAGCAACACATTATGCATTTTTTATCATAATTCAACTATACTGGTCTAGTATAAGTTTCTTTTATAAGACTTTACAAGTTAAAATACACTGTAGTTTATTTGCTTCTATATAAAGGGGTAATTTCCCAGAGATGGGTTGCGGCTGGAAGGGCATTCGCTGCGTAAAATCATGCTGGATAAATTGCCGGTTAATTCCGCTGTGGCAACCCCAGATTAATAAAGGGACTAAGCCGACAAG
>CAIGQZ010035013.1:11704858-11724319 GCA_903798205.1 Danio tinwini
CTTTGTTTTTATTCATTTATGATTTGTTCAGGGCAAGTACAGTAGATTTCACAGATTTAAGTTTCATAATGTTATATTTTTATACATTTTATGCTATTTCAGAGTTCTACATTTGACTGAATTGCTCAATAACTTTTGTTTTCTCTTTATATATTGCAAGACTTGAATAATACACAAGTAAAACAAATACAGAAGCAGTGGAGGCACTCATTCATATGCCACTCTCAGGAAAGTACAGTCTCAGAGCTTGAATTGAATGAAAATTACATAGCAAAATAGACAACATAGACAAGAAAGTTTGATTTAGACCAGGGGTCCTGTAGAATTTAGTTTCAACGCCAATTAGACACACCTGAACCAGCTAATTAAGCTCTTTCTATGTATCCTAGAAACTTCTAGGCAAGTGTGTTGGAAGTTGGAACTAAACTATGCCGGACACCAGCTTTCCATGACTGAGTTTGGGTAGACTTACCCTCTAGCATCTCTACCCTCTAGCAACAACATATGACCACACAAAAATTTATATTTAAAGCGTTCACATATTAGTGTTGTTTCATATGAAAACAACATTATTCATCATTATGTAATCACCACTATTACACAAAAATATTAGTTATTGCTTCCCTGCATCCCAATCACAGGACAACACCAAAAAAAATACTCTGTTAGGGGATTATTAGTCCAAGAAAAACAATCTCATAAAATATATTTTTTTAATTCTAATTCTGTTTTGATCACTTTTATTTACAAGGAATAAGCAATTAAGTGATCTGAGGACTTTATCTAATCTCACTATGCTATCATACACTGTTATACTGTATAATACCAACATAGGCTCATTCTGAAATTGTACCCCTATATACAGTACATTTCTGGAGATTGCAAATTATGTAGCCAGAGGTTTGTGTTATGGGGTGGTATGATGCCGTTCTTACAGTTTACCTCCGTATGGACGGCTTTTCAGCTGTTACCAGTTTGTCCAGTGGCTCGCCGCATATGTCAGCAGACTTGAGACGCGGAGGAGTTGACTGCAACAATACGGTTCGAGTCTGGCAAAGAACAGTTCCAGAAAGCAGGTAAGACCAAAAAAAAGCCAAAGAAATAAAATAAACAAATAAATAACAAGGTGAGAATGTGGTAAAATCTGAAAATGTTGTCAAATTCAGGCTGCCGTGAGGGCTTTTCTTTTTTGGATTGCTTTCACACTACAGGTTGGGATTTGGAAGGAGGAGGGTGGGTCAGTCGATCGTTCAGTCAGTCGATAGTGGCCTCTGGTAGATTTACAGGAGATGGGCAGCCCCGAATGAGACTCGAGAGAGAAATTCGAGATCTCAAAAAGCACACACAGCGGCCTCTAGTGGATTTGTGAAAACAAAAACTGATAAAAAAAAATGTAGCTCCTGCCTGGGACATAGTTGGCGCTCTCCAGAAATGTATATAGCGGTAAGTTTTCAGAATGAGCCTGGGTTGTATAATACACTACTGTTATAGTAAGAAGCTCTGTTGTTTTCTGTTGTTCTTATTTTCTGTTGTTTTAGTGGTTCAGTGTCTGTTAAAACTATTATTTTAATTTTATCACTAAGAGGTTTGCACAAGAGTTAATGTAAAATCACTAAACTTTGCTTTAGTTCCCACTGAACATGTTGTGTTAACTTTGTTAAACTAGAATTACTTAAAGTATATATATAAATCTAAAAAGAAATGGGTTCATAAAATAAAGATTTGACTAAAACCAGCAAAACTACGAATGAAATGAAATTAAACTAAACTAAATTTACAGTAGCAATAGTATTGAAATAAAAACTCATTTATAAATGTGAAACTATAACAACCTTGATAGTAGTATTTAGCAAATCAAAATGTTTTCTCAGCATGTTATGTCTGTTTTATTGACAACAAATGACAAAGATACACACACATTTCAAGTCACTGGAAGCATTGGCAAAATGAAGCCATTTTAAGCCTTCCATTTAGGTAACACATGATCCAAATGAAACCTGTCAACATTGAGTCCGACTGCATCTCAGTCACTGTACAACCAAAAAAAAGAAAAAGAATCTCAATACAAGCAACAAAGCCACAACAAAGGAACATTTGGTGCCTTTCTAAATCCACTCCCACTCGCCAAGTGCCAGCTTTCAGCACTCTCTGCCATTTCCCATGAAACTTTGAGTGCCAAAAGTTCTTCTGAGAGACTGTCACTTCAGAGCATCTCAGACAAGACAAGCTGGAACGGAGACCGCAGCCATCTCCTTTCCCAAAACCTGCTTCCTGTTTGTGGGAACCTAATTAATAGGTGTGTGCCAGAGGCTCGGCGAATGCCAGGGAGCATCTGCCCAAACGGTTGGATTTGGAAAGGCAGATCGAGACGCCACAGACTGGCATTAAGCAAGCATCAGTGGCTCCATGTGCACCCAGCACTTTAGGTGTGCGCGGTCGCTCGCAGACGCCATGCTACGGCCCAATATGGCCTTCCTTCTCCCGTACACACTTCCTGTGCTCAGATCCCCCGCCAAAGCAGACTTCAAACGGAGATGCATTCGACATCAATCAGTCAAAGCATGCATAAACAGTCACTGTCATCCCTCTATGGCTTTTTACAGAGATTTCTTTCAAATAAAAGCCTTTGAAAGTGTTTTAAGGTCAATACCTGAGCTCGCTCGGTCTGCGGTTGAGATATTGCATGCCTGACGAGTCTGACAAACAGAACAGAAGACATTTGGAAGTCATGACTCTCACCTTCACCCTCCTCCTCCTTATTATGTGCATATGATTGGCAAGGCATTAGATATCTGCGGCACTCTGGAGGGGGCTTGTGCCAATTGAAATGTAGCACACATTCAGGCTTCAATCAGACAGATGAATATGAAACAACTGAATGCTGAAGGCAGAGAGGACCCGTCTCACCCCTTGCCACTGATCCATAATGCACCCTCTGTGATCATTTAGTCTCAGCTTTCCATTGACCATAGTCGCTTTCAGGGAGAAGCATTAAAAACATTTTGCCCAACGGTGACAATTACATCATTATTTACTCGCCCTTGCAACATACCTAACTCATTAGTTTTTACTTTTCTTTTGAAAACTTTTTGAAGAATCTTTGTTCAGGTCTTTTTTATACATTATTATGAGTGCTGGGCTTTTTTTTGTTGCTTTTTTTGATTAATCACATTTTTTTTTTGTTTCCCTGTGATTAATCCAACCCAGGCTCATTCTGAAAACCGTAGTCGCATGGATGTTTCTGGAGACCACGAAATATTGCTGTGTGCGCGTTTTTTATATCTCAAATTTCCTTTGCGAGTGCCGTTTGCGCCCGCTGTTCTCGCGTAAACCCACCAGAGGCCGCTGTCAACTGATTGTCTGACTGAATGGCCAGCTGAATGAATGTCTGAATGTCTGACTTCCCTAAACCCAACCAATTTTCGGATTTTACTGCATTTTCACCCTGTTATTTACTTGTTCATTTTATTTTTTGGATTCTGTTTTTATCTTACCTGATTTCTGGAACTCGAACCCCGTCGTCATCATCGTGGTCAACTCCTCTCTGCCTCTCAAGTCCGGCGACGTAACATGACGAGCTAACGGGACAAACGGGAAAACCCTTCACAAGGAGTTAAGTGGTCAGCTGGTAAGCGCGAAAAGGAAAGATATCATACCGCCCCATAGCGTTCGTTTAAAAAAACTAAATTAAGCCATACGTACCTCCGGCTACATAATTCGCTGTCTCCAGAAACGTCCATGGGACTATGTTTCCAGAATGAGCCTGTGTTGGATTAATCATTCATTATTTTCCTTCGGCTTAGTCTCTTTATTCATCAGGGGTTGCTACAGCGGAATGAATTGCCAACTTATTCAGCATGTGTTTTACACAGCGCATACCCTTCCAGCTGCAATCCAGTACAGTGGTCCCTCACTATAATGCTGTTCACCTTTCGCAGGTTCACCTATTCTAAACATAAATCTTCGATCGCTAGCAGTGTGAGTTCCAACAAGGATGCAAAAAGGGTTGTAACTGTCCGCAGCAAGACCATAGTAAAGGGGGTCGCACACTGGATGTGACACGCTACGTAGCACCATGCATTTTAAAGTTGTAAACATAGCTTTATATCAAAGTACACACACTGGCACCGCAAGTCGCCTACTTCGTGGATTTCGCCTATTGCAGGTTATTTTTAGAATGTAACTTCTGTGAATAACGAGGGACCACTGTACTGGGAAACACCCATACATGCTCATACACACATACACCACAGCCAATTTAGTTTATTCAATTCTCCTATAGCGCATGTTTTTGGACTGTGTGGGAAACACAGGGAGAACATGCAAACTCCACACAGAAACGCCAACTGACCCAGCCAGGACTCAAACCAGCAACCTTCTTGCTATGAGGTGACAGTGTTAACCACTGGGCCACCATGCCACCCTGCCTGTGATTAATCATGATTAATTACACTACTAAAAAAATATTCAAAAGTAGTGTATTGTAGTGAATACACTTAAAATTATTTATAATTACTTATAAAATAATTTGTGCTGCTTATTCAAGCTTGTTATTTAAAATGAATTCAAACGTTTTGGGGGGGACAACTTAATTGTTTCATGTTCAATACACTTACATTTGTAAAAACAATTACGTTAGCTTAATCAATTTGTGGCAGCACGATGGCTGGGTTCCCAGTACTGGGTGGCAGCTGGAAGGGCTCTGCTGTGTAAAACATATGCTGAATAAGTTGGCGGTTCATT
Source organism: Danio tinwini (assembly GCA_903798205.1). Taxonomy (NCBI): domain Eukaryota; kingdom Metazoa; phylum Chordata; class Actinopteri; order Cypriniformes; family Danionidae; genus Danio; species Danio tinwini. The sequence continues at coordinate 11,709,602 of CAIGQZ010035013.1, forward strand.
TTGCTGTGGTGACTCCTAATGAATAAAGGGACTAAGTTGAAAGAAAATGAATGAATGAATGTCCCAACACAAATTGCTTATTCATTCATTAATTTCACTTGAAACGAAACAATATCTCTCGCGATTCACACAGGATCACTAATACTCATGGTCTGTGCAACATTTGATTGTGGGGGATTGTTGTATGTGGGAGTCTTATTGTGAAAAACGATTTTAAAGAAGAATTCTGTGAAGCAGGCAGCCATGGATCTGAGGATATAAGGATTATACATTTCTACAATGTAACCCCGAGGAGGCATGCGGCCTGTTTAAATGTACCTTTTGTTAGTTTTATATGTTTATTTAATAAAAATTGTCATATATGTTTGTAATGAAGCAACAAACAGATGTAATATGCTGAGTAAAATGCTGAGTAACTGTTAAATGCGCAATTTATGCATTGTGCCTGTACTAGATGTCTGGTATTTGTGCAGTGAAATCCTGCAAGAAAGTGCCACAACTTATAATAGGTAGGTTATTCTTTTCTGACTTAGGCTACTATATATGTGATTATCAGATTGTAGGCATCTTTTTGCTAGATATTTTGTAAATTTGATAAGAAAAAATATTAGACACTGGCCCTATTTAAATACACCTTAAATCTTTCTCCAAAGTCAGGCAGCCGACAAGCTTAACTACTCAACAGCTAGATTGCTACCTGTCTGAAGTCCCCATGCCCAGAAGTGATAACTCGTTGCAATTTGCTAAATACATATTTTCAAATTTGTAACTGATTTATTCTTTGAAAATGTAATATTATGCAATGTAATAATATGTTGCAATTGTAATGTCTTGATTTAAGTAAGGATAGTACACAGTCATAGCCATAAATGCAATGGTACTAATAATTGGCATCATTTATTTTGGTGTTTTAGTTTTCAGCCTAGAATTTTAATTTCAGTGCATTCCTTGTCAAAGTGCATACCTTCTATTTAGATATCAGAGAACAATTTAACATATTGTACCAGTGCATTATATGGCACCCTTGAACAATGTAATCAAATTACATATAAAACCAAAGCTATCTGTCACTGCCAGAGAATTTAGTGATAATTAAGTGACCATCATGTAATTGGTTTTCAATTGCTGTCCTTGTACATGACCGTTCTCAGATAACCAGCTCAATAGATGAGAGCTTCAAGAATGAACTGTGATCCGATTGACAGGGTCCCTACAAACTGTTCATTTCTCTCTACTACCTGAACACAGAATATTTTTACTTAAATGTGCATGTCTATTTGTGGATTTAAACAATTTAAAATCACATATTGCACACTAAAATGTCATTTGAATGCAACATGCAGTTGAAGTCAGAATTATTAGTCCCCTGAATTTTTAGCCCCCATGTATATTTTTCCCCAATTTCTGTTTAACAGAAAGAAGATTTTTTCAACACATTTCTAAACATAATAGTATTAAAAACTAATGTATAATAACCTAAAGTTATCTTTCAAGATACTAGTATTAGCCTTAATTAGCTTAATTAGGCAGGTTAGGGTAATTGGGCAAGTCATTGTATAACAGTGGTATGTTCTGTAGACAATCGAAAAAACATTTGAAAATTGAAATTGATTTACATTTAAACATTTAAAAACATTATCTGCAATGTTTATTTGCATCTAGAAAATAAACATATATGTTTTACCCATTCCAGACTGCATTTCACAGTGGTCCAGCATTACTTTTAGAGCATTTCATGCTTGGTCCTCGAAGACCATTTTTGTTAAACGGTCATTTTGTTTCATGGCCAAGTTATTTGTTTAATCCCCGACCATGCTTTGCAACATGGATGAAAGATGCCCCAGGGAAGCTTTATGGGACTGGACTTCAAAACCAGGACATCAATCTTGTGTATGCAACCCTCAACAAGAGCCTAATTTTCATTCCCATTATCTTTTAAGCCTCTTGAGTGAATTCCTTAAGCAACAACAGACACTAAATGGCAGCGTGGCTGAAATGCAAGGCGCTGCCATGCATTTATAAGTTAATTTAGATGTAGTGAGTGCTCCCATGATAAAGCGCTCTCATAATGGCCAGGGAATATTCTGTTCAGGGTCTAACAGGTGTTATTTAATTTTCTGTCCGACCGCTATGCAAGATCTCATTAAGGTTTTATCCTGAAAGGGTAAGGCCTTAGACAGACAAACAATATATGCAAACAAAATAGCCATGTTGTATGCTTTGTTAAAATTAAATGTTTTTGCTGAAATTTAGTCCTTTAAATCCAGCATTAAACTGAATTGTTTATTTTTTTCTGAATTAATTCAGCTTAAACTGCGTATTACCCATTTAATCTTTATTTTATTGATAGAGCAGTTGGTGGTTAAAAAAAGAAGCAATAAAACCCCATATGTTCATTCATATAGTTTTAAAAAATAAACGATTTTCTACTGAGATTTACATTTGTGATTAGACATTTCTGTTGCATTCATTTAAATACTAATGATTAGGGTCAATGACAAACACGTGTTGAAGATCCCATATGCCCATAATCTAATAAATGCTGAATTCTTTTGTGTGTACAAAAACATAAATGTAATAATAATAATGAACTATATAAACACGTCATTTCAATGGATATTTTTTAAATATTAATTTCTAAGGTAAATAAAGTTAAATTATAACATTTACAATATATGTTATACCAATGGTCCCCAACCTGGGCTGACAAAGCATTACTTATTTATAGAGAAAATAAAAAAGCACTGCAGTGTTTGGGTGTTCTGTGTTCGTCTGAAGTAATTAGTCTACCAAAATGTAAACTAATTACTGTACCTGTATAATAGAATGCACTTGCTGTTTTACAGATATTTTCTGTTATTAAAAATCCTAACATTTCATTTTCAGTTATTTCTTGTATTTTGGTATTATGTCATTTTTCTGTTTTTAAAATATGTATTTTTTTTAGAGAGTAACATACTTTTACATCAATATTTACAGTTTATTCCTGTAAAAATAGAGAAACAAAAATTCAGTCAAATTGTTTTTAGTACTGAAGATAGCAATCATATGAGGATTAAAGTGGAGGTAAGTGGATGCATGAGGATTGCTTTCAATTGGCCTGGGGGTTGGGCACCACTGTGTTATACCATGATTTTTGAAGTAATATTTAAAAAAAAAAGTTCAATTTTAATTTTTTACAAAAATAATAATAATAATAATAAGAAGAAAAAGAAGAAAAAGAAGAAGAAGAAGAAGAAGAAGAAGAAGAAGAAGAAGAAGAAGAAAGAAGAAGATATTAAATGATCATTCACCAGCAAGAAGGTCTCTGGTTTGAGTCCTGGCAGGGCCAGATGGAGTTTCTGTGCGGAGTTTGCATGTTTTCTCTGTATTCGCATGGATTTCCTGCAGATTCTCTGGTTTCCCCCACATTCCAAAGACATACAATATACATAAGTGAACTGGATGAGCTAAACTGGCCATAGTGTATGAGTGTGTCTGAATGTTAGAGGTGATTCCCGGTACAGGGTTGTGGCTGGAAGGGCATCTGCTTCATAAAACATATGCTGGAATAGTTGATGGTTCCTTCCGCTGTGATAAACAAGAGACTAAGCCAAAGGAAATGAATGAATGAATGATTAAATCATCATGCCAAACTTGTTCAAAATGTAATTATGTGCAGATGATGGTGTTTATACTCTCAAGAAAAGCCTCTCTAATGTAGCATTTAATTTGCAAAGAAACCAAGGCTAAGAGCTGAACTATTTAAACTCTGTTCTTTGGCATGACTTGCAAGCACTGCTATTTCCTTTAGGACACGCTAGTCACAGTCACTAATTAAATACATTGTGACGCTTAAAATCAGCACAAAACACACTTTGCATTGCATTATACTTTAGAAATCATCTTAGAGTTCAACAACATTTTCAATAACAAAAAAAAAGAGAATTACTTGGCCTGTGCAATGGGAACTAACTGCATAATGACATTCAAATCAAGCCAGGATAGAGTCAGGTGATTGGAGGAGAGGGGCTGAAGCTTGTATAATTTGATCAAAGCTTTTAATGACAAACTTTTTTTTCTCTCATTCAAATCATTTTCAAGCCAAGAACATGAATTGCGAAAGTAAATGGCATCATTTTTGGATTTCTTTATTCCTTAACGCTTACAGCTTGCTGAAAACCCGTTAAAAGCTTGGAAATGGTTTTCCTCGATATTACTCTCCACAATGCCTTGCTCTGGGGGAGACACAAATAAAGAGTTCCATTAAAAAGAGTTATACATCATAGAGAGTCTTTCCCAGAACTTCCCTCACTCACAGAGACAAAATGGTGTGTATGAATAATGGCATGAATCTGCAGGCTGAAAGGAGAGCGTATGTGTGTGTGTGTGTGTGTGTGTGTGTGGGTTTGAGACCGAGAGAGAGAGGCGGCAATTTAGGAAAGAAGGATGGCACAGTGACTGTGCTTTCAACCCCACAATACGTTTTGCTGAAATGCATATGCAGAGACCAAAAAAACTGAAAAAGAGAGATGACAGGCTGACATGTTGATTCAGGAGAAAGTGTCATCACATTAGTGAGCATCACAATACACTTTTGCAGAAATTCTGCAATTGTGCGAACCGTCAGCAATGTGAAAGCATGCTTCAGAAAGTTTCCTTGCAATTAGTTACAAAAAGTTTAATTTATTCGGCTTCATTAGCAACTCTTCGAAGGACATTATTTTCATTAACACAAAGTAGATGACCATACCTGCCAACATTTGTTTCTGAAAATGGGGTATGGGGTGTGGTACTGGAAGGGGTGGCCGAACTGCATTGTGGATCCGTCTGCCCCGCTTCAGTGGCGTTGTTTGGGACTTTCTCAACTCTTCAAGTGCCGACGGAAGCGCCAGCCAATCAGATCGCTGTTTGCAAATACACCAGCTCAGACAGTAGCCGAATCCTGACTAATTTCATTGGCTGATCGCGTCAGCCCCAACTTCAGACGTGCCCTCTGTCAAGCGTTGATGATGAAGGCCCGTGTGAATGGGGTGTTACAGATTGTCCCAATCACCTGAGGACCGGAGGAAGGGGTTGAAATTCCGTGAGTTTTCCGGGAGAAATGACAAACCGGGAGGTGAGTCTGAAATACGGGAGACTCCCGGGAAAACGGGAGTGTTGGCAGGTATGAAGATGACTATGAAGTCAGAAACAACAAAGGTGGAGGATAAACACCATAGATCCCATGGTATTGAAGCATCTCAAATACTACTTTTGAAAGACACATCGAACCTTGAGGCAGATGGGCTACAGCAGCAGACAACTACACCGGGTGCCACTCCTGTCAGCTAAGAACAGGAAAATGAGGCTACAATTTGCACAGGCTTACACAATAAAAGACTGGAAAAACGTTGCCTGGTCTCATGAGTCTTGATCTTTGCTGTGACATTCAGATGGTAGGGTCAGAATTTGGCATCAACGACATGAAAGCATGGATCCATCTTGCCTTGTATCAACAGTTCAGACTAGTGGCGGTGTAACGGTGTGGGGGATATTTTCTTGACACATTTTAAGCCAATTAGTACCCATTGAGCATTGTGTCAATGCCACAGCCTACCGGAGTATTGTTGTTGACCATGTCCATCCCTTTATGGCCACAGTGTACTCATCTTCTGATGGCTACTTCAAGCAGGATAACACACCATGTCATAAAACATGAATCATCTCAGACTGGTTTCTTGAACATGACAATGAGCTCACTGTACTCAAATGACCTCAACAGTCACCAGATATCAATCCAATGAAGCACCTTTGGGATGTGGTGGAATGGGAAATTCGCATCATGGATGTGCAACTGACAAAAAAATAGACAAAGAGAGATGACAGGCTGACATGTTGATTCAGGAGAGAGTGTCATCACATTAGTGAGCATCACAGTACACTCTTGCAGAAATTCTGCATTTGTGCGAACCATCAGCAATGTCAAACCATGCTTCAGAAAGTGTCCTCGCAATTAGTTGCAAAAAGTTTAATTCGTCCAGCTTCATGAGCAACCCTCTGAAGGACATTATTTTCATTAACACAAAGGAGACGACAATGAAGTCAGAAACAAAAAAGGAGGATAAATACCATAGATCCCATGGTGTTGAAGCATCTCAAATGCTGCTTTTGAAAGATGAACTGCGATATCCGTAATCAAGGTTGTTGGCTTGCAAAGGCATTTATTTGAATGCCAGCTGAAGGTTAATGAGGAAAATACCAGTAAAAGCTGCCAGTAACAGAGGGACACAGAGAATCGTTAGTATGACAACAGCATGCTATTGTCGACGTGACGGAGCGTGTTTCAATCGGAATCTTTTCTTTTCACACATTTGTATGCAACACTTGACTTTGGGTTGGTCAACTGCAGTTTTCTTTGGTCAGATAATACTGTATATTTGACTATTGTCCTTGGCAAAAACCAATTTCCCCACACTGAGTTCTCATATGCATTCCCATGTAGAATAATGTCAGCTGGTCGTAACTGCTAAATAATTTATGAGAAAATATAAATATTTACTACAGTTTATAAAACTATCTAAACACAAATATGGTAGCACTTTATTCTAATGTATTCTCATTATTTACAAACCATTACCTTTTAGCTCTTTAAACTACACTGTAAAAACTTGCTGTAGAATTGCCAGTAATAGTGTAAAATGTACAAGTGTGCTGTAAATTAACAATTACAATTGTGCTGTAGTTTGTAATTATTAATTTAGTGTGCTTGCAAATTTTACAGTATTACTGACATTTTTTACAGTAATGCTGTAAAAATGTACAATTTTTATTACTCTAGTATTACTGGCAAAACTTATAAGCGCACTGTAAATTAACAATTACCCCTGTTATGTAGTTTTAAAGCAACCAAACCAAAACTGTTAACCCAAATTGCCAGTAATACTGTTAATAGCTAGTAGGGTAGTAGTTGGGTTTAGGTATTGGGTAGGATTAGGCATGTAGAATAAGATCATACTTTATAAGTACTCATAAACAGACATTATCTTAATAATCAGCAGGGAGTAAGACTAGCTAATAGATGGTATGTAAACTAAAGTATTACCTTTTTTCATATTATATATTAATTGGGATGGGGTTTACATCAGTGAGGACCTCACCTGAACAATAAACACCACCCAGTTGGTCAAGAAAGCACAACAGCGGCTGTACTTCTTAAGGAAGCTGAGGAAACTTGGTCTGTCATCTAAGATCCTCAGCAACTTTTACAGCTGTGTGGTTGAGAGCATCCTGACCAGCTGTATTACTGTGCGGTATGGCAATGCAACCATAAAGGACCGCAAACATCAGCTGAGAGTCGTGAGGACCGCAGAGAAGATCGTCAGGACCCCACTGCCTTCTCTGCAGACTATCTACCATCGCAGAGTCCACAAGAGAACTGCCTCCATCCTGAAAGACCCCACGCACCCACAACACAGATTATTCACACTCCTACCCTCAGGGGCGGAGGTACAGGAGTGTGAGATGCAGGACTGCCAGACTCTTTTTTTCCCAGCAGCTATCAGACTTTTAAACGCATAACCAGTGGACACAAACAGTTTCATTCTTTGCTCAGTAGCACACTTTACTCTCCATCCCAATTTGCACTATTAACGCATACAATTGCACTCAATCTGCTCCGGCCATTATACTGTTCTCGCATTATGAACAAACTTAAGTATACTTCCGTCACTTTTGTGTATATATGTGTATGTATGTGTATGTCGTGTATGATGTGTATGTTATGTGTATGACTTCACTGTGGACGGCAAAGTAAGGATTTCATTGTACAGGGAAACATGTTTCCTTACTGTGCACATGACAATAAACAATTGAAATTGAAATTAATTTGCAAGCTTTACTGAACTAGGAATGAACAATACTTGTACAGCATTTATTAAACAAACATTTAATACTGCATTATCAATATCCAAAGTTGTGCTAGTTAACATTAGTTAATGTGCTGTGAGTTAAATGTCATCATTTACTCAACCTTCACTAGTCAGAAACCACTAGTTGAGTTTCTTTCATAAATTTAAAAACATGTTGGAAACTGGTAACCATAGAGTTCCATAGTATTTTTACTATGGCAGTAAATGGTGACTGGTTTCCAACATTCTTCAACATATTTTTTTTGTGTTCAACAGAAGAAAAAAAACCCCATAAAGCTTCATAGTAAGTATTTTTATTTCTTTTGTGAACTATCCTTTTAAAACGAACTAACAATGAACAACTACATGTTTGATAACTAATGTTATAATTTAATAAATACTATAATGAATGTACTGATCATTGTTCATGCTAATAAATACATTAACAAACACTAAAGTTAAAACAGAGTTTAGGAGAAACTGTTCTTTGCCTGATTTGGAAGAACTGGTACTGCATTACCTTTAGAACAAGTTGATGTCACATCACTAATTAAGCACATTATGACAATTAAAATTAAGATGAAACACATTTTGCATCCGATTAAACTTAAGAAAACTGCATAATATTAAACACACTTCATAATAGGTGGCCTTAACTAATATGTACACTGAAACTATTAATTTGCTACAATGTACTGATTGTGTAAATACATTTTACATCATATTTATATTTGATTAAATACCTGCATGTAATTACATATTTAGTTAATACCTGTAATTACATTTGTAATTACACTGTTGACCAAACCTTACACCCCTAACCTACCCTTAAAGCTACCCACACCACTAAGCCTATCCCTGACCCTACCCCTTTCCCACCTTAAGTCACCAGAAGTGTTCTGTAATACATTATGAACATAGTAAGTACATTGTATTTTTTGATGCAAGGAGTTATTTATATTTAGTCATTTAGCAGACGTGTTTTGTCCATTGAATGGTTAATATTGTAATTACATAGACAAGTCATGCTATTAATAAACCCTTAACTAAGAATATTAGCTCAAAATTAGCTGCCTAATAATAGTTAGTAAGGTAGAAGTAGGTAGGATTGAGGTTTTTAAATTAGATCACACCTTATAAGTGCTAATAACATCTTCATAAAAGCTTGGTAATAAGCCAGTAGTGAGGTGTGAATTGTTCCCTAAAGGTCCTGTGAAATTAAAACGAAAAATGTTAGATGTTAGTTTCAGTCTGTAAGTTTAAAGGATGTATAAAAACCCAGGCTCATTCTGTAAACGTAGCCCTATATACATTTCTGCAGAGCGCCAAATACGTCCCAGGAGGTACTTTTTTTTTCACAAATCCACCAGAAGTTGCGGTGTACGCTTTTTGCTTTAAAGAGCCCCTATTACACATTGAAAAGGGTCATATTTCGGTTTGATGGGTCTCCAGCAACATACTGATATGTATGCAAGGTCAAAAAACACGTTCATGGTCTTATAATATGCATTTATTTTTACCTAATTATCCCAGCGACTCTTATATGAATCGTTCAGCGATTAATTTGTTTCCAAACCCCTGCTTAGCGCGAAGCTAATCTGCGCTGATTGGACCGATGACAGCCTGTTGCCATTGGTCGACAGAGTTTAGCGCGGGACAGTAATATGGCTAGCGTGGTTTATCAAGCCTGCGGCCGCGGGTCGTCAACATTGGATCGCAACAGACGCTCGAAACACGCTTCAAAGTAAACTTACTAACACCACAGTAAACAGTACCCGGTTCTCAACAGTGTTATTCAGACAACTCAGCGCCGAAAGCAGTGCAGTTAAACACTAGCATATGTATGACATACATTCAGTTTTAATCCACACAGCAGCAAAAGCTGAACTATTCTGAACCTGCACATGTGCAGGAGCAGCTAACGGTGGCCATAGCAACGACAAACAGCAGTGGAACGAGCTCACGAAAGCATTTAAATCTGTAAACAAAGCAGCACGCGTCGCGTTTACAACGTGGCATTAGACGCGATATGAGAATATAAAGAGTTAACTTGATACAGTACACGCGGTTACTAGTAACAAAACATGTAGATCATTTCTATTTGCAAACATTGCTGTGGCACCTCGTCCGTGAACTGCTATATAAGTTCTAAGTGCTTACCTGTACTCTGCTTTTCTAAATGATCACATCCCCAGCCGGGAGGTTGTAGCATCCTCTGTCCTCTGACAAGCTATCTCTGCGGGCTCCCGCTCTCCATTCACAAGCCTTTTCAGTGCTGCTCAACAGCCCAGTGTGCAGCAGCCTACCGGTGTACCTATTATTTTGTCCTTATTTTGCCTGCACCCCTGGTGTCAGGCAGAAACTAATGCATGAGCTGTGTAGTAATAGATCGCCCATTGTAAGCGTGCAGATTTCTGAACGACTCCTTTCCCTCACACTTCCAACAATATCCAGGTAAACACAGCGTCTTCATGAGCGTCTTGCTGCTGTGTTAGTGGGCGGGGCTGCAGGTTTGAATTTTGCCGGGTCTGCGCACGCAACCATTATGTTTCGCGATGACGTAACGCCGAAACGGCTGAAGATTCGTTATGAAGACGATTCATTTAAACCACTATGAGTCGACTCTTATAGATGAATCAATAGTTTTAAAAACTGTCCACTTTCAGATTTAAGCTTTAGCTGGATATTTCACTTCACTAAGAGCTGTGATACACACTACATGGAAGGTCATTTTCAAAAACCCATAATAGGGGCTCTTTAAAGACAAAATGCAACCATAGGTACTTCTGGCTACATCCATACCTACTTCTAGCTCATCCAGAACATTGCTGTCAGTATTCTGACCAGAACCAGAAAAATAAGAGCACATCACACCTGTCCTCAGGTCTTTACACTGGCTCCCATTTACTTATTACTTGTCTATAAATCACTAAATAGCCTAGGACCTCAATACATTACAGAGGTGCAGATCATTAGATCAAGTAAATTAGAAATTCCAAGAGTTCAGACAAAGCAGCATGAATCGGCCTTCAGCTACTAACAGCGCCCCCCGCTGCTGGAATCAGCTTCCAGAAATGATCAGATGTGCTCCAACATTAGGCACATTCACATCAAGACTGAAAACACATCTGTTTAGCTGTGCCTTTACTGAATGAGCACTGTGCTACGTCCAACAGATCGCACTATTATGTCTTTCTTTTCTTTTTCATTCTTTTATAAGCTGTTTTAACACATTTTAATCATTTTTATTCTTGTTTATGTAAAGCACTTTGAATTATCATTGTGTATGAAATGTGCTATGTAAATAAACTTGCCTTGTCTTGCCTTACATAATTTGTGATCTCCAGAAGTGTATGTAAGAGGTACGTTTCCAGAATGAGCCTATGTTGCAACCAGCTGGTGTGCTCCAAAATAAAGACAACATTTGTGTTTAGAAAATATAAAACTAATATAAATGTTCAAAGCTTGCAGTTTGTAACTTCTGCTTAAATCGATCAACAAATTTTTTTTCATGTCACCTCATACTTCAGTTTCTTATTAAATCTTGACTAATTAAATGCTCTCTAGCAACTGACATGCCTCGACCCCTTCAAGACTCCAAGACTCCTTCAACCACTTTCACTGGCAAAACTGTGATAAAACGAATCACTATTGGCTTTTTTTAAGAGGAGGAGCTACACTATGTCCCACCCTCTCTTAATTTTTCAGTTGGGATTATATCAAACATCAAATAAAAAATGCACATTTTAAAGCACTTCATGGGACCTTTAAACTAATCTAAATACCAAAATGTAAGCATGTGCTAATGTTTACACATGCACTAAAACACTAATTACTTGATTTTATAGGACAGTGATGTTTAACGGAATAGTGTAAAATGTTACACTGAAAATCAACACTTCCAGACAACAAGTCTCCAGTTCCAGCAGGTATATAAGGTGTCTTTCCAGCACACATCACTCGACACCCATTTCTCCTTTGCACATTTAGCGCTTTACTCTGCCGTCCCTCACCATCCGTCCCTCCTGACTGAGATACAGCCTGATCTGGAGGTTTCCCGCAGTGGCCCGTGGAGATTACACACAATAAGCACCTCCGGCTTTATCATTCAGTGGGCATACTGTATGCCAGACTATGAAACAATTAAACTCAATGGAATGAGTGAGGAGTAGAGAGCGGCTTATGACAGCGTATTCTTAATGAGCATAAACAGAAGTAAATGATCATTGATGTTGCTCACAAAAGCTCATTCTTCATCATGCAGCTGCTGGACCTCGCCGCCTCTACATTTGCTATTTTAACTCAACAACCAAACATAGGCAACCAAAATATTGATGCATTTATGGAAATAACCATAGTTGTATTATATGAAATGTGCATTAACATAAAACATAGACATTAAATGTCATCAGTGTGTTCACAGATTTGCTACAAATACCTTACTGTACGTTCACACCGAAAGCGGCGAGAGCGTCAAAGTAGCCGGAAGTCATTCATTTTCAATGAGAGCCGGCGGCGATAAGCGGTGAGGCGTCGAGGAGAGTTGAAATCAAGTCAACTTTATGGTAATGAGCTGTGACGCGGTTCGGTGGCAACCAATTGGAATGTAGAAGTCCACCGCTTGAGAGGAGTCCAGAGAACACAGTCACTGTGAACTTTGGTTCCGACCACAGTTGTTCCCAAGGGTTTTAATATTACGGTCGCCGGATTTCCAATTATTTGCAATGTTTTTCTTACAGGAACATACATTAAAAAGTTACTGGCGAGTTACTGGTGTGCATTAATGTTATTTATTTTTTTTTTCTTTAAAAAGGCGGGAATCTCATGCAACAATACAAAACGGGATGCTTTAGAATATTTCAGGCATATGGACACATTGGATAATTAAGTGGAACAAAGCTACACCACATGCAACTAGATCTTCCGTAGTTAAATTATTTTATAATAAGTGTGCAACATCTTCACGCTAGAAAGCATGTTTTATGTGGTAATGTAACTGATTTGCTGATATGCTGCAACGGCTCTTTTAAATACGAGATCAATGTAGCGAATTGTGACGCTCCCGCCGCCAGAGCTGAAGGCAGACAATGTCATCGCCAGGGCGGCCAGAGCGACCTTTGATGCTCTTGCTGCTTTCGGTGTGAACATACAGTAAGTTTAACGATTGTTATTGTACCAGCAACAACATTAATTTGTGGCTAATATGATGTAAATACAATCATTATAATGGTTTCATTTTGACTAAAAACGAGATTAAGGTAAACTGTGTTGAATATAGTCATGTAGTATTCTTGAAGTACACCTTTAGTTTCAAAGTATATTTTACCAAATGAACATGCAGATATTGTAGGTATGCTAATGTGTACTTATTTATCACAAGTTCATTATATATATTTGTATAAATGTTTCTTCACTTATCTCACATGTATTTATTATAATATGTGTTCAGCATAAATGAGTTAGAGTTAGGGCATTTAAAGAGCCCCTACTATACACAATAAAAGGTCATATTTTGGGTTTTGGGGGTCTCCAACAACAAGCTGACATGCATGCAAGGTCAAAAAGCACTTTCATTGTCTTAAAATATGCATTTATTTTTACTAATTATCCCAACGACTCCCATATTGTCACGTTCGGGTAAAGGGAAGAGGCGAGGACTCCAGAATGCAAGGAATGATATTTATTTAAATAAACAAAAGGAAATTACCCAATAGGAAAAAAAAAACATCACCAAAACTGGGCTGGCAAAGCAGGACTGGACACAGGACAGGATGACTCCAACACACAAAGTGGAAGACAATGAACTGGCACAGGACAGCAGACATGAGGAGAATATAAGCAGAAATAAATGAACACAAACAGGTGAACCTAATAAACTAATAATGGGTTAAGGAGGGTGGGGCTAGACCAGGGGTGTCCAAACTCGGTCCTGGAGAGCCGGTGTCCTGCTGAGTTTAGCTCCAACTTGCTGCAACACACCTGCCTGCAGTTTCTAGTATATCTAGTAAGAGCTTGATTAGCTGGTTCAGGTGTGTTTGATTAGGGTTGGAGCTAAACTTTCCAGGACATCGGCCCTCCAGAACCGAGTTTGGACACCCTGGGCTAGACAATAGATGGGAGAGCACATGACACAAAAAGACAACACAAGCCATGCCTCACATAAAAGGAGACTAGAACACGCAGCCAATGAGAGAACTCATTAACCGCGTGTTCATATGACAAACGTGTAAACATGCACCATGTGCTTAACACAACAAACACAAGACTGAACGCGAGACACGAGTACACGATGAATGAAAACACTCATCATGCACTCACACACGCAGCGTGCATGTTTTATCCCAGTGCCAATCGAAACCAACTAGACTGAGATGCTGGGAATGAAACACCACGCTGCAGACAGACGAACGTGAACACCCGGACGAGAGCGTGCAATCGCAAACACATCCAGACCTCACGCATCCGCATCAAGCGGGAACACGCTCGGTCCAAGTGCGCTCACAAATGGAGCTCATACAGAGACACACACAATGACAGAAAACAAGTGCTCGGCCCGGGAAAACTCGAGCTGAGCACAACAGGACAGGACAAGACAGAGCTAGAGTCCGGACTTTGCCACCAAAACAAGAATTTACAAAACCAGAGTGGCAGAACCCTAACATATATGATTCGTTCAGCAACTCATTTGTTACCAAACTCCTCATTAGCGTGAGGCTAATCTACGCTGATTGGTTCGATGACCCAGTCTGTTGTGATTGGTCAACTGCGTTAAGCATGAAACAGAGAGAATCACCCACCACGGCTTATAAACAATTTTGAAGTAGTCAGAATGCAGAGCGTATGTGTGAGC
>CAIGQZ010035013.1:11747546-11801197 GCA_903798205.1 Danio tinwini
TATATATATATATATATATATATATATATAACATAAAAGTCCATATGTGGATTTCACATACACCGTGCTCAGGATAAATGAGTACACCTCATATTGAAAATGAATTTTTGAAGCCATTTCTCAGTTAATATATATAGGTAATATATTTTGGTGCATTTGAACAAAACAGATTTATTTATTAAAAATATTTTTATCAACGAACATCTTTAGAAAAAGAAAGATAATACATTTAAATTTATGCAAAATATTAGGGTAAAAAATGACAAACTACAAAATTCAACATTTTTTTTTTCTCTTAAATTTTGCTCTTTTTACATTTTTATTTAATGTTTTACTAACATATACATTTGTGGGCGTCACAGTGGGTAACACGATCACTTCGCAGCAAGAAGGTCGCTGGTTCGAGCCTTGGCTGGGTCAGGAGTTTGCATGTTCTCCCTGTGTTCATGTGGGTTTTCTCCGGGTGCTCCGGTTTCCCCCACAGTCCAAAGACATGCGCTATAGGTGAATTGAATAAGCTAAATTGGCCATAGTGTATGTGTGTGAAAGAGTGTGTGTGGGTGTTTCCTAGTGATGGGTTGCAGCTGCGTAAAACATATGCTGGATAAGTTGGTGGTTCAAATCGATGTGTCGACCCCTGATCAATAAGTGGACTAAGCCGAAAATAAAATGAATGAATGAGTGTACATTTGTGTGTACTAATTTTGGACCGTTCTCATTACTTATTTTGTTAAGTTTGCTCCAAATTTTGCTTACTGACTAATCTAATGTATATGTAATATTGTTACAAATATAATATTGTAAAGCTTGCTTTAGAAAATATAATTCAAATAAAAGATTTGTGAGGGGGGTACTCATATATGTTGTGCACTGTATATGCCATATACGCAACATATGACTGTTTATATGTATTTTTAAACCACTGGAATTATGAATATGTGCATATATGTCCAAGTATTTTAGCTGTAATGTTGGATATATGGACAATTGGATGTTTATATAAGCTATGATACATTTAATATACAATATATTTGAACATATGTACATTTTTTTAATAAAAAAATGAAAAAAGATGTGTAAACAGCTATATTTGCAATATTTTGAAATATATGTTGCATGACATTTTATATATGTGAAATCCAAATATTAACTTGTTTGTTATGTTATTTGCATTTATTGCCATGTATCACATTTCTATATGGGTTATGTGATATGTACATATTTATTGTGATTTATGAATCAATGTCTAACAAAGCAAAAAAATAAATAAAAGTATTTGAATAGGGTACAGAAGAGCATCCCGTTGAAAAGAAAATTAACCAGAATTTGTATTGGTACATAATATGGCTATACTGTCCTACTGACCGTGAACGGTTTAAACTGATATACATGTTACCTCTAAAAAATACAAATAAACAGAATAACCATTGTAACTATCTTCTTCCCAAATCTCATTCATGATTTATTCAGGTCAAAACTATTTAAATATATAAATTTGTCTTTTTTTTTTCTTTTCTATCAGCCAGGAAAATATGAAATCTCTCGATTTCTAAGATCCCTGTTCTTAACTCCAGCAGGCATCTAATGAAAGTGTCTGATAATGTTAGATGACCAAAGTTGCCACTGTGGTCTTGCCAAACCTTTCAAAATCAAAACAAATCTCAGTTGCATAAAGTAATTTTTTTTCTTTGATGTAAGTCTTTAGTTGTCTGTTGATGGCAGATGCCGATATTTCAAGCTCTGTTAATTAGATTAAGATTAAGATAATTAGATTAAGTGTTTTGAAAGCCTTATCTAAACTTACTCTAGGGTCAAATATGGAACAATGCAACCATTGAGTAAAAAATCTCTCTCTATATATATAAATAATGTTGGGTTTGTCCATATTTGACGCAATGTTGGTTTAAAACAGGGGTCTCAAATGCAAGCTTGATTTGTATGTCACTTTACAGTGTTGTTTACGTTAAAATGTTTAATTCATGTAAAAAATATAAATAAAAAATGGGGGTTTGTCCACATTTGATGCAATGTTGGTTTAAAACAACTCAACACTTTTCAGTGTAAGTATTGTACAAATTGTGGATTTCAATTTGTTGTTTACTCCTAATCTTACTAAACAAGATCCCTTTTTTACTTTCAACAGGAGCATTTGATTGTTGGAAAAAGTGCACTGATGAAGGAACACTGCTAATATAAGAAGACTGTATAAAACATGCAAATAAGTTAGCATGCATTCATTTTCATCAGCATTAAAAGTTATTACCAAATGGGCGTAATGTATAAAAATTGCAACAAAAAAAATCTATAATTTATGAGTAACTTAATAGGTTGGCAGGTAAATGTTGAAACAATAATTATAAATTTGGATATGCTCAATTTAAATAAATTAATAATCAATCTGATCTGCAATTAGTTGCGTTCAAATTTCTTTGTTATTAACTCTGTTGTGTCATTATTCTAGTCTACTAAGCATGTTAATGTTTACAAACTTCCTTTGTGCATCGATGCCAGCAGTTTACCTGAAAGAGAAAATTGGTAGTAGAAGGTCATCTTTTATAATACATGTCCTTCACAGAAATGCTGAAAATTCAACACTTTCTAGAATTATTATAAACCGCCGTCGGATAAAATAGATGAAATTAAGCTTGTGCAAATGTTTAAAGGGGACCTATTATGCCTCCTTTTACAATCTCTGGGGTCTCTAGAGTGTGTATATGAAGTTTCAGCTCCAAATACTCCACAAATAATGTTTTATAACTCTTTGAAACTGTCCCTTTAGGCTTTGATCCACTTTAAATTCATGTCCTTTTTTTAAATAAGGGAGGAGCTATAAACACCTATGTGTCAGCATAGCACCAGATTTAAAACTCTAATGGCAGTCGGCTGCTTCTTGCTCAGGGCTGTTTATGCTAATGAGAGAGATTGTCACTAATGGGTGGGACTTTCCCCCTCTGATGACACATACAATGGGAGAATGTCAATCAAAGTTTTTCTGCAGAGTGTTTTTAATGAAGTTTGTATTAATTTTTACTATTAAAGGCTAAATATATTCACACACTGTTGCCACACAACTGTGTTTAAACCCCTTATAAAAGTGATTTTTTGCAAAATAGGCAACCTTTAAGGTCAGTTACTGTATCTCCTTGACAGTGTTCTTTATAGATAGATGACTTGCTGAGCAAATCAAATGTTCCCACCACAAACAGGCTTTAAGCTGGTTACAGTCAATTACTCCAGCAAAATTTATTGCAACTAATAAGTAAGAGTTTTTCCGGTCAAACCACCAGACAGCAGAGTCAGCCCTTCTAGGTCGGACCCTGGGTCAGAAAAAGCCTTTAATGCCTTTAAGTGTCATTTCTGACCAGTGCAGTAATTGCAAAAATAACCAGTTTGCAAACATTCCCCCCAGCCCATCTGTCAGTGCTCAGACAAGTAGGTGCTTCTGCAAGTCTTGCACTATTGATGAATCTTGCTTATGTAGACATCATAAGAGGAGCTCATAAAACACGTCTAGACTTTGATTAACTAATTCTAAAGTGTTTAATATATATATCTGTAGTAATGATCCTCAATCCTGTCACCAACACTGCACATTTTGTATGAATTTCATCTTTAAAGGGAATCCATGGGTATCAAGAATTATATGCCTTAATATAACGTGAACGATATATCTTAATGAAATATGTAGATTAAATAACCTTTTACTATACCACTTTTTTATATTTTTTGTATATTCATAGTATACTATTATTTTCAATTACATCAAATGGTTGCATCAAACTGTTTCTATTGTTAATGCAGCACAACTGGGAATACGACATACTGAAATGATGCCACAATGTGCTGACACCGAAAAAAAGAAGAGATGTTTTTTATTATTATTACATTGTGGCATTATTAGTACTATGAGAATAAAGTTTATTTATCTTTATCTTATCTTTATATAAGCAGCCACTTAAACCAAATGTTGTAACATCAGTGTTTCTACGCTCTTTGATTAAAAGGTACAAAACCTATCAATGAGGTGGTATTCTTACAAAAGCAAATGTTTTACTTAAATGGTACATATTACCTAAAGGATCCTGTGCAACATGGACACTTTAGATACTAATAACTTGTTATATATTAGTTCATAAAGTGTCTATAAGTGTCATGCACTTGTAAACACATCCAGTCTATCTATATATAGATCCAGTGAGAGAGACTAACGCTATCTCACGGCAGTTCATAAGCTTTTGATTTAGTGGTTAATTTGTACAATCTCATTCAATCTCAATTTGGTATGATTTGCTCACCACCCAATGACGGTTGTGTTTAGGGGTGGGGTTTGATGCCACGCCTTCTTTTAAAAGTCATATATTATCGTCTGGCTGAACTTGTGTGCATTTGTATGAATTAGCCACTAAACTGACAACATGTAAAGTAGCTGTAGAGACTGGTAATTATGGGGAGCCAGACATAGCAAGTGTGGGATGAAACAGCATGGTGTCATAGAGCTCGACCGTAAAATGAGGATGTGTATGCTAGTGGCACAAAACAGATAATGTGAATACTAATTACAGCTGGATTGCACAGAACTTACGCATGTCTGGCTTACTTCAACAAAACCGTCTATAAGCACCAGATAGTTTAAATTGTATTACTTTTAGTTAATTGTATATATGTGTTTGTTTTTGAAGGTAACAAATCCACACACTGTCAAAACAAAGAAGCTTATTTTTAACAGTTCTACTTTAAAATATTATGTTCAGTCAAGTATATAATTAAATCATATATTAGTCACTATGACCTTAAAACTCCAATCATCACAAATACTGCAGAAGACCTATTGGAACCCACATGGAGACAAAATTCTCATAGAAATTAGTCAAGTTTGGTGAAGGAAAAAACATGGTTTGGGGTTACATTCAATGTGGGGGCGTACGAGAGATCTGCAGAGTAGATTGCAACATTAACAGCCTGAGGTATCAAAACATCTGTGCTGCATATTACATTACAAACCACAGAAGAGGGAAACTTCTTCAGCAGGATGGCAATCCTTCTCATACTTCAGCCTCCACATCAAAGTTCCTAAAAGCAAAGAAGATCAAGGTGCTCTAGGATTGGCCAGCCCAGTCACCAGACATGAACATTATTGAGCGTGTCTGGCGTATGGTAGATGAAGGAGGAGGCATTGAAGATGAATCCAAAGACTCTTGTTGAACTTTATACTGTACATTATTTCTGTTAAGTGGCAAGACTTTTGTCTAAGCAAAGTCAGACCTTACTGTCCTAATTTTATAAATAAAAATCTAGACATGATCTGTTTTTATTTTAGTAAAATAAGTATAATCTAGAGGCCTTTCATTATAAGCCACTTCTGATACCAAATGATCAACTAGAAGTCAAGTAATTATTTTTTGTTCCTAAAACTTCCTAAGACTTTTGTCAGGTAGTGTAGGAGGGCTAATAATTCTGACTTCAACTGTATTCTGATCAGTGTATTTTTTCAAATATCTCACTTTATACTGTGCTTCAGAATTAATGTAACTCATGATAATTGCTTATGAATGAATTAATTAATTGCTTAATTGCTTGCTGCTCATTGAGATTATACTGATAGACGAAGCTTAAAGCTGTCATGCTATTTTTCTGACACAATCATTTGTTATTCCATCTATGGTGCATACAGCATATGTGCAGATTTATATAGTTTCACACAAAAACTGAAGTTTCAAACTTGGGAAAGTTGCTCAGTTATCACAGAACAAAAATGCCATTTCAGTGCAGACAGCCTATTGAGCAGCATCTCCTTAAAGACCATGATTAAGAACCCAGGGTTTAGAGCAATTTAAACACTGCCGTATTAGTATAAATTTAAAGGGAAAAAATAATTAGGATTCCTTGTAGGCTGAGCAGACACACATGAAAATGAGCCATTGGCCATTTGCATTTAGTGCGCACAGATGACTTGCAAACCGAAACATAAGGAGCCATAAAACAAAATATAAGAGAAAAACAGCTTGGAGGACATACTACCCTGAATAAATAAACTGTTGTTAACAAGGCTATTATGCTAATTTAAGAATTGAGGGACACAATCAATACATGGCAACATTGTGGAATGACTCCCTCAAGGACATTAATTACGTCTGCATACAGAAAATAGAGTTTGCAACAATGTGGGAAATATAAAGCAAGGAGAAGGACAATGGTTTAAAGGCATTTACATTTTTTCACTAAAGTTTGCAGTAACAAGTTGAAAATTGAAAACAAAAGTTTCTTACAAAAAAATGATGGTGAATGCCTGAATCACTATAATCGATTAGATTATGTTTCTTTATATATATTATCTTGGTTTAGTTCAAAACTGAGCATTTCCAACATCATATTTAAATTGTTAGTTCATCCAAAAGTGAACATTTACTCACTATTTACTAAGCCTCAAGTGGTTCCAAACCTTTATGAGTAATAAGTTATTTTTAAGAAGTGCTGAAAAACTGTAACAATCTACCTCCATAGTAGGAAAAACAAATAGTAGGGAATTCAGTGGTTACCTGTTTTCAGCTTTCTTCAAAATATCTTCTTTGTGTTCAATGAAAGAAAGAAACTCAAATGGATTTGGAACAAGAAAATGGTGTTAGTTGTTTTGTTTTGTTTCAGAAAATCTTAGAAACTCTTCAAGAATATTTGTTTAAATGTAAAAAAACAATAATAGGTGTTAAGTTGTTTTTGTTTTGTTTTTGTTTAGCTTTGTTTTGTTCCATAAAATCTTAGAGTTTGTTCATGATTGTCTGTTTAATTGTAAAAAGCAAGTAAAGGATGTTAAGTTGTTTTGTTTTGTGTTTTGTTTTTTCTTTCGCTTTATTTTGTTTTGTTTCAGAAAATCTTAAAAGATGTCCAGGAACATTTGTCTAAAAGTAAAAAAAATCAAGTAAAGGGGTTTTTGTGTTTTGTTTCATTTTGTTTCAGAAAATCTTAGAGGATGTTCAAGAACATTTGTTTAAATGTAAAAAACAAGTAAAGGTTTTTTTTTTTTCAAGAATGTTTGATTAAATACAAAAAAACAAGGAAAGGGTGTTAAATTTTTTTTGGTTTTGTTTTGTTTAGCTTTTTTTGTTTTGTAAAATCTTGTTCAAGAAAGTTTATTTAAATGTAAAAAAGTAAAGGGTTGTAAGTTGTTTTGTTTTATGTTTTGTTTATTTCATTCATTTCGTTTTGTTTCAGAAAATCTTAGAGGGTGTTCAAGAACGTTTGTTTAAATGTAAAAAACAAGTAAAGGGGGTTAAGTTGTTTTGTTTTGTGTTGTGGTTTGTTTTGGAAAATCTTAGAAAGTGTTCAAGAACGTTTGTTTAAATGTAAAAAACAAGTAAAGGGTTTTGTTTTGTTTTGTGTTGTTTTGTTTTTGTTTCATTTTGTTTTAAAAAATCATAGAGAATGTTCAAGAAAATTTGTTTAAATGTAAAAAACAAGTAAAGGGTTTTGTTTTGTTTTGATTCGTTTTGGAAAATCTTAGAAATTGTTCAAGAATGTTTATTTAAATGTAAAAAAAAAATAAGTAAAGGGTGTTAAGTTGTTTTGTTTTATTTTGTTTTGTTTCATTTAGGAAAATCTTACAAAATGTTCAAGCATACAGAAAATAGAGTTTGCAACAATGTGGAAAATATAAAACAAGGAGAAGGACAATGATCAAAGTTTGCAGTAACAAGTTAAACATTGAAAACAAAAGTTTCTCTAAAAATCTTAGAAGATTGAATAAAAAACTATTAAGTTGTCCTCCAAAAAGCTCAAAAATTGTGTTGTTTCAGCTCACTTTAAATAAGAAGTTTGAACAAACAAAAAATGACATTTTTTTGTGTACATCTCAGTCATTTTCGTTGCACAAAAAGATGTATATTTTTAAAATGAACAGATTTGGTTCCTAACTTTATAAGTGTACCATTTTAGTAACCATAATTCATTACCATTTTGCTAAGTAACACCATTGTTTTCCCAAGTGCTTCCATTAGTGAAATATTTCCTCAAAACAGAAACTACTTAATTCATGTAGACTTCTATGTGCGTGTGATGCGCATAAAGATAAAGCACTCCGACATTTCAGCAGTCAGCATTAGGATTCCAGTCATAAGAGCGCTTCGAATTGATGGCTGTCTCTGCACTGCTGATTAACCGGTTCATGTGTAACTTCTTGCGGGTTCTTGGAGAGTACCCTGTAAGTAGAGCCGGGGTAATTTAGAAGAGTCAGTAGCGCTGACCTTCCATGTCGTGCCCTGTCAGACGTAGAAGTAATTACTTGAGTTAATTACGACAGGTGCAGATGAATTGGTAGAACGAACGTGACATCACAGCGCTTAAATATGGGTCCACGATTGATTTAATGATGAGAGCTTCGTTACTTGGCTTATTTGAGCATATTTGATCATATTATAACTTAACCTGTAAGTTCTATTTTTTTCCAGGAGAAACATCATCTCTATATTTTTCAAAACTACAAATGACAAAACTTTAAGCCTCTATTCTGTGAGTCTGTGAAAATAATAAGTATTCTGTGAAATTATTCCGTGAATGTCCATGCACTATTTATGATTTAATGAGAGCAAGAATGAATAAGTCTTATGCAATTACTAGTCTTTTAAGACACAGCCTGTTCCTTTGAAAGCAAAGCACTCTGCATATCTGAATATTAATGGAAGAGTTTCCTGGGAACGGCAGACATATGCCATAAACGCATATTAAATTCATCATTTTAACCTGCTTTGCGGGGGAGATGAATGATGAGGTGAACTTTCAGAGCAGATGTTTTTCTACCTCTGGGCCAGGCTGACAGGTGAGAGGAACTTAAGGAAATGTTCCAGAAAAGTTGCCCACCCCAGAGCAAATGGCTGGGGAGAGCCAGCAATATTCAGCCTCCTGCCATGATGATTCCAAAATGAGGCAGTAAGCAATAGAAGTGATGTGAGTATTGTCAAGTATGGTTAGCCAATTTCCAAAGTGCACACACAAGTGAAAAGTAAGTGCACTCATGGGCCACTTTATTAGGTACATTTTACTAGTACCAGGTTGGACCACTTTTTGCTTTAGAACTGTCTTAATCCTTAATGGAATAGATTCAACAAGGTACTGGAAATATTCCTCAGAGATTTTACTCCATATTGACATGATAGCATCACACAGTTGCTGCAGATTTGTCGGCTGCACATCCATGATGCAAATCTTTCATTTCACCACATTCCAAAGGTGCGCTATTGGATTGAGATCTGGTCACTGTGGAGGCCATTTGAGTACAGTGAACTCATTGTCATGTTCGCGAAACCAGTCTGAGATGATTCACGCTTTAAGACATGGCGCGGTATCCTGCTGGATGTAGCCATCAGAAGATGAGTATACACTAAAGGCTGGATATGGTAAGCAACAATACCTAGGTAGGCTGTGGCTTTGACACAAAGCTCAATTGGTACTAATTGGCCCAAAGTGCACCAAGAAAATATCCCCCACACCATTACACCACCACCACCAGCCTGAACCGTTGATGCAAGGTAGGATAGATCCATGCTTTCATGTTGTTGATGCCAAATTTTGACCCTATTATCCACCTGATGAGACTCATCAGACCAGGCAACGTTTTTCCAATCCTCATAGCAACAAAATTGCTGGTTTGAGCCTTGGCTGGGTCAGTTGGCGTTTCTGTGTGTAGTTTGCGTGTTCTCCCTGTGTACGCGTGGGTTTTCTTCCGGGTGCTCTGGTTTCCCCCACAAATCCAAAGACATGCGCTATACCAGGGGTCACCAAACTTGCTCCTGGAGGGCCGGTGTCCTGCATATTTTAGCTCCAACCCTAATCAAACACACCTGAACAAGCTAATCAAGGTCTTACTAGGTATGCTTAAAACACCCAGGCAGGTGTGTTGAGGCAAGTTGGAGCTAAACCCTGGAGGGACACCAGCCCTCCAAAACCGAGATTGGTGACCCCTGCGCTATACAGTAGTTGAATTGAGTAAGCTAAATTGTCCATAGTGTATGTGTGTGAATGAGTGTCTGTGGATGTTTCCCAGTGATGGGTTGCAGCTGGAAGGGCATCCGTTGCGTAAAACAAATGCTAGATAAGTTGGTGGTTCATTCCACTGTGGCAACCCCAGATTAATAAAGGGACTAAGCTGAAAAGAAAATGAATGAATGAATGAATGAACTATTTCTATGGTTACAGGTGATACTGTGTGATATGGTTGCAGAGTACAGACTTCATTTCACTTACATGTTCCTACAGACTCTATTCTAATCTGCTATGCACAGGATGTGGTTGTCAATCGCAAATACTGACAGTAAATACAGCTTAACTGTGAACTCAAAGGCAGCAGAAGGGAAAAATAGCATATAAATGTCATGCTTTTAAAAGCCTACAAAATAATTATTGGTCTTAAAACATCTGACATATAAAGGAATATATTATAGTTCAAAAGTTTGCAGTCAGTAACATTCTTTCTTTCTTTCTTTCCTTCTTTCTTTCTTTCTTATATATTTTCATTTATTCATTCATTTTCTTTTCTGTAACGTTGTAGAATTTGTAAAATGACCATTTAGAGTTTTTAGAAATACAAAAACAAAACCCAGAAATGTCAAATAAATAAATAAATAAAAAAATTAAAAAGTCAAATCATGGTTGCCCTGATAAAGGCGAGTGTTTGCAGAAATGCATAGGTGCAGTTTACCGGAATAGCCATGTCAATAATGGCTTTTAAGATACTTTGTCCACATTTTTCGAGTGCCTTGGACTGATTTCTGCTATTTATTCTGATAAATCCTTTACCCACAGAGCACTGACGCATTATTTAAGCTATTATTTAAGCGCTTTTATTTGATTTTGAGTCAAATAAAATATTTTAATTACACAATGATACATAATGAAAAAAAATACACTGACTAATTTAACAAAAAAATCTGGAACACTTTTTACAGAAAATATAGTTTTGTTATGGCATGTAACACGTTACGATCTATAAATATAAGTATCATAAACAATCAAATTATTTTTTGATGATTTTTTTTATCATTTTTTTAAAAAAGCTGAACAAATGATGGCTTTGGACACCAAATGTACCCCAAATTAAAGAATCCCCCACGTGCACATTAGAGAAACACAAATAATCCTTGTATTACGTAAACAGTGGATCGCACAGATAACGAAAATAGCAAATTCTGTAATTATAATGTACTACAATCACATACAAAAGATGAATGAAGCTATAATAAAGCTCATTATCAAGCATTGGTCAACAATGAAGGCACCAATAATGAAGAAGATCACAGCAGAAATCACTACTGGATTCATTTTAAAATAAAAACACACAAGGAAAGCTCACAAAAATGAATGCCATGATAATTTAAAACTAGCTTCTCTTATTTAAAACCTTTACAGGGCCTTATAATTCACAGAAAACTTGTTAAGACCCGCAGAAATGTAGAGTTTAGAGTGAAATTTAAGCATATGAATTGTTAACCCCGGGTGCATTTTGAACTGTGCAACAAGATAGACCAGAATCCAGTTTTCCCGAGGTTTGCAATGACCCAGGGTAAACTTTCTCAAGTGTGAACAACTCTTAAAAGACACCATAATTGGGAAAGTCTGTGGTGATGTTGGCTTCCTTCAGGTATTCCATTAACGTGACAGTCTCTCATTACCGATCCAGACAGCTGGTCTTGGATAACACCTCACCGTCCCACCTGAAAGATGTAGTGCAGAAGAGAATATGCTTTATGGGCTGTTACCGGGGAGATATACAGCTCATAACTGATCCTCAAGGTGCTTTCTGGGGCGACTGAAAAGAGCATCAATCAATTGGTGTAATCTCATGGACAGTGCTTTGCGCATGCAAATTATTGTCACCTTTACGCATGCTTATCCAAGCACCGCACTAATTTCAAAGGTCTTGTAAATAATGAAGCATTCAGCGGTTGATGTTGGGGGTGAAGCGGACTCTTTAAAAAAGGCTTTCTAAGACAAATACACCCAAACAGAGAGGAGGGAAATAATCCACATCACAAGGGAAAAATAAATGCTGCTAGAGCTCTGGATTGCTTTTGCATTTCATTTTTTTTTACTTGTGTGTCAATGAGTTTTTAATGGAGTCTATTTTTTTTATATGAAATCCTCTAAAATTGAAACTGAGACAAGATAATGACTGAAAAAAAATAAAAATTTGCATTAACTCCCCTTTCATCTTATCAATTTGGAAAGGCAACAGCTTCCTAAATTATAATAATTTATTTGTACAAAACAAATAAAAAAATCTAATAGCTTGACTGTTTTAAAGTATTATTTTAGTATTTCTATTTCAAAATGTCATGTTTAATTCAATGTGTTTTGGTAATTAATCACAATTTTTTTTTCATTTTGTTAATATTTCAAGAGTTCACACTTAGCTGATGATTGATTATAAAGCTTGTTTGGCATGCTGTCCCAGGAGAGAGCCCTGAGCTCATAAGATCCTCGAGCCTGGGGCTCCCTTCCATTTGCAAGGTGAAAGGGGAGTTTGAGCTCAGGTAGAACTCACCTGCTAATGAACAGATAGTGATTGCTCTTAAGATATAACTACTTACTAGGAGCATGTCTATGGTGCTGATTTGCAGAACCAGTGACATTCTTGCTGTGAGGCAACAGTGCTAACCACTGGGCCACTGTGGCACCCATCTATGAAAGGAGGAGAAATAGGAGTGAAAGGAGGGGATTCTTCAAAAAAAGATGGCTGTAATATGGAACTTAGGGCATTTATAGTGGCTTAGGAACCGTCTGATTGGTGAGTGGTTGCAAGTTCTCCCCGTGTTGGCTTGGGTTTCCTCTGGGTGCTCTGGTTTGCCCCACAGGACAAAGACCTGCTGTATAGGTGAATTGAATGAACTAAAATTGTCCGTAGTGTAGGGGTAGGGTATCCGCTGCATAAAAATATACTGGAATAGCTGGCGGTTCATACCGTTGTTGTGACCTCTGATAAATCAGAGACTAAGCCGAAGGAAAATGAATGAATGATCATATTATCGTGATTCAATTTTTTTGTTTGTTCTAATGTGTTCACTTTAAAATGTTATGTTCACTTAAGTATATTAAGTATATACAATTAAGTATATTGACACAATATTGTCATTTCTTTGTCAAACTAGTTTCTATGCTATGATCTTAACTTAAACATTTACCAACGTAGACTATATTTAAGAAGGTTATATTTAAAATTTGGCATGAACCCACATTCCCAGCGGACAAATTGTGGGTTATACACTACCTGACAAAAGTATTGTCGTCGATCCCAGTTGTAAGAGCAACAAATAATAACTTGACTTCTAGTTGATCATTTTGGAAATGAAGTGGCAGAAGGTGGATTTTTCTGATGAATCATCTGTTGATCTGCATCCCAGTCATCACAAATACTGCAGAAGACCTACTGGAACCAACATGAACCCAAGAAACTCACAGAAATCAGTCAAGTTTGGTGAAGGAAAAAACATGGGTTGGGATTACATTCAGTATGGGGCTTGCCAGAGATCTGCAGAGTAAATGGCAACATCAACAGCCTGAGGTATCAAAACATTTGTGCTGCCCATTGGATTATAAACAGGATAGCGCTCCATCTTGAAAGCAAAAAAGGTCAAGGTGCTCCAAGATTGACCAGCCCAGTCACAAACATGAAGATAATTAAGCATGTCTGGCGTATGATAGATGGAAGAGGCATTGAAGATGAATTCAAAGAATCTTGATGAACTCTGGGAGTCCTGCAAGAACGCTTTCTTTGCCATTTCAGATGACTTTATTAATAAGTGATTTGAGTCATTGCGGAGATGTATGAATGCAGTCCTCTAAGCTCATGATGGAGTCATAAACAATATTATTTTATTTTCCACTGCACTATGACTTTATATTCTATACTGTACATTATTTCTGTTAAGTGACAAGACTTTTGTCTAAGTCAGACCTTACAGTCCTAATTAAATATTATATTAATTAAAAAACAACACATGATCATACTGTATTTTGTTTTGGTAAAATAAGTGTAATCTAGAGGCCTTTGCTTTTCATTATAAGCCACTTCTGATACCAAATGATCAATCAGAAGTCAAGATATTATTTGTTGTTCCTAAAACTTGTATAGGCGACAAGACTTTTGTCAGGTAGTGTATAACTAAAATAAAACATAGCGCTGTTAGAATGTTCTACAGCAAAGATAAACAGTGATAAACCCCAAACAATCAAAGTATGGTCTGAATTTATTGAGAACATTTTGTATATATTATAACTAGATAAACTAAACTGTACTAAAGCATAAATAGTATTATATTACAGGTGTATATAGGTTTTTCTTTTCCTATTTATTGTTAAATATTTAGTTTATAATGTATTTTTCTTTAATGCAATCTCTGGCTTGTATAGTTATTGCTAGCTATGCATGCTGGCTATGTTCTGTAATAAATAAACAATCACAAAAAAAGAAAGAAAATAGCTTATACAGTTCTAATATTTATTAATTATTTGATATTATCAAATAATTTTGATAATATCTCGTAAAATCACTCTGGACGCCTCACACCCAGCACACTACCTGTTCGAACTGTTACCATCTGGTCGGCACTACAGAGCACCAAGCACAAAAACAGCCAGACACAGGAAAAGTTTCTTTCCTCAGGCCATCTACCTCATGAACAGTTAAATATTCTCCTACTGTGCAATAAACGTGCAATACTTTCTCATACGCACTTGTACACAGCACCTTATAACCTGTATATTTACAGCATATCTGTATATACAACTCAACATCCAGATCTTTTTGACTAACTGCATCTCTGTTTAATGTTTATTGCCTTTTCTTTTCTTGTATTTAATTTTGTGTTGTCACTCGTCACTTTATGTACACTGAAAGCTTCTGTTGCCAAAACAAATTCCTTGTGTGTGTGAAGCACACTTGGCAATAAAACTGATTCTGATTCTGATATTATAATATTCATACATCTGAACCCCATAGTAATGCACACAGTCTTTTGTTTCACATCGAATACAATATATTGTTTTATTATATCAAAGTTTTCTTTAGCAAAATGCTTTTCTTGAAATTTGTATATGTAATATCATTCTTTATTACAAGGCTGTCTAAAATACTCGCTTCTGAAAGATTTAGTCAGGATAGCCAGGAATGCCCACAAAAACGTCACTATCGTTTGTGCCGTGGGGGAAAAAAAGCATTAAAATTAATGAACGGAGACCTTGTTTGGCACTTTATCTTCTCTTTAAAAAAAAAACCGATATATTTTTGCTTGATATAACATGGAAATGTAGCTGTGTAACATTTGTCACCTACGATACGTTTTAAAAAATCCCATATATTTCTGTAAAATGTAATATATTTATGTATTTTCCATATAATACATACCGTATATATCTAATTCACAGCTGAAACACAAACAAAAGACATTCATAGCTGA
This sequence comes from Danio tinwini, assembly GCA_903798205.1. Classification (NCBI taxonomy): domain Eukaryota; kingdom Metazoa; phylum Chordata; class Actinopteri; order Cypriniformes; family Danionidae; genus Danio; species Danio tinwini. The sequence continues at coordinate 11,762,984 of CAIGQZ010035013.1, forward strand.
GAAACTTTCAATGACACACACTCAACAATGAATAGGAATAAGCTTTATGCTGCAAACCCGATCTGTGGTGACACAGATAAAATGCCTCTTCACTTTTGATAGAGTGTCAATTGCTCTGGAGTGAACACCTGTCTCATTATTCTGCAGATGACAAAGCTCTCTTTGTGTTTTATGAAATTCTTCACTAGTTGTGCGACGGCTAAATCAAGGCATTGGCATGTAAAACCTACTCTAGCATGGCGTTTAAAATCACCACAGACTCTTTTTCTACAGACGCTGTGATTTATGCATGCATTCAATGTGCTGTGCTCAGTTTAGCTGTGATTTTAGATCATTTTAAGTCTGCTCGGTTTAGCTCTTTTAATGATTCATTAAAGCTTTTCATTTAGAATATAGTAAAACAAAAGTAAGATCATAGTACAAATTATTTGTCACACTTTACAATAGGATTTCATTATTTAAAGTTGCTGTATGTAAGTTTTTGACTCTTCTAAAGCATAAAAATACCATAATATGTTTGCATATATTTAAGAAACATGCCAAGTGAGCATTCTTGTCTACTGAAAAACAATGCTGAAGTCAGATATTCTGCTTTGAAAATGGGCATTACATGTCAGAACATCTGTCTTTGTTTTAGTTATCTAACCTGCTCAATGCCAGTTTAAACAATTATATTACAGCACCCTGGGTTGCCTTGGTGGAAAACTTTGATTCATTCAGTCATGAAGGCTCTCATACGTCCATGACCGAAATAGCACACTCTGAAATGAGATGCAGATTCCACAGAGTTCACATGAGGTGAGTATTAATTAGCAAATAATAAAAATGTTATGAACATAACATTAGGTGAGCAGGTTACATTGTAACCCCATGTCCTAACAACACACTACATGATGAGATACGCAGTGATAAGCAATTTGGCTGACATTTAACGACATACATTTAAATACAGCCATTCAGAAGCACAGAATAGTGCACTCACTGCACTCCAACAAAATGGTAAGGTTTATAATTTAATTAATACATATCAAACCTCTTTAACATTATTAAATGTACATGCTGAATCACTGATATGTGTTGGTGATACGAGACACAGTTCTAAATTTCGAACGGCTTATTTTATTTTCAAGGTCTGAGGTGAACTATCTGCTTCTGCTTTCAGCACTATGGCAATAAATGCCACGTAAAATAGCATTCAAACTCACATTTTTAGCATTTAACACTGAATAAAGAACACAAGTGTACCTGAGGTGATCAGATTCTGTTGTTCAGCTGCAAGAAATTAAAGCAGTTACTAAATATAAGTTTCAAGTGTTGGTTAGAACAAAATCTACTTTTAATATGGAAAAAAATTTAGTTAGAGCACGTTTAGTTAGAGCACGACTTAAATTAGCCTTTAGGTTCAATAGTCAGGCTTGCTCCTGTTAGTGTCATAAATCTGGCAACCTGCACTTGTGTGTGTTTTGAACCAGGCGTGCAATACCTAGTTCAACCACATGGTGTCAAACATTGCACCTGCACTAATGTTTTTAATAACATGAACTAATAATGAACAATACTAGTACAGCATTTTTAAATCATAGTTCAGCATTTACTAACACTATTAAAATCCAAATTCATGCTTGTTAACATTAGTTAATGCTACATGAACTAACAAAGAACAACCTTAAAGATGAATAAATACTTGATAATTGTTTGTTTATTTTAGTAAATACATTAATCAGCATTAACTAATACCACTTTATTCTAAACTGAATTAATACCATTTTATCTATTTTTAGAAAACCTAAAATTATTAGATTACCTTTATTGATATTAAATTGATTTTACCTATATATATATATATATATATATATATACACCAGTGTAATATGTAGTGCTGCTTAGTAAAAAAATCAGTGATCCATAATGTGCAAAGTTGTGCTGTTAGAATATAATATTGAGAAAATGTAAAAAAAATGCATTCTCTGTCCATGTCATGAATACTGTCACCATAATTTACATTAGGAAATACTGACAGAGTACAGTATACTGTCAAACTGACAAAATGGCTAAGCATTTTGACTTTCCTATGTGTGAACATTGACACAAGGTCTGTCAAGCATGTCACAATGACTGTCACAGCCGACTGTCACTCTGACAACACTGCTTAAAGAAATTGTCATTCTGATGGTACATATATGTCCTTTGACACAAATGCTTACTTTTGGGTGGCGAACAGAGGATTTTCCTTCAAGTTTCCAGCAAATCCGCTTGATGAGCCGGCTACAAAATGCTTCAGGATGTCTCAAGCAACACATACATTTTTTTTAGATTTATTTATGCTGCAAGATTTATTGCAAGGCACATCCAAATATATTGACGTAGCCAGATATTACAGTTATTTTCAACCCAGGCTCATTCTGAAAACTAACCGAATATGTCCCAGGAGATATGTTTTTTTTTTTTTGCAGTTTTTGTTTTTGGGAATTCACCAGAGGCCACTGTGTATGCTTTTTGAGATCTCAAATATCTCTTGCGAGTGCAGTTCTCACATAAATCCACCAGAGGACGCTGTCGACTGACTGACTGACTGACTGACTAAGGCCCAATCCGAATTCTATTTTTGTACCCCTCTAAAATTTACCCCTAAGAATAGGGACAGCGATTCAACACCTGCACACGTCATCATTTGTCATCGCGATCTCTTGCTTCATATGAGATCAGACGATGGCGACTGCTGTAGTTATTCCAGTTGTGTTATTTTTTGGTGTTTATCTTCAGGAAATCACTGAAGGGATACATTATGTTATCATAACAATCTAATGGGGCAATATAACTTTACACAGTGGCCATATTCATCTATGTAAACACACAAAAACATTAACATTATAGCAGACACTGTAAAAAGCTCATTTTCAGACACTAGACTGTTCTGACAGGGTGTTCGAGTGTCAGAATGTTGTGGGACTGCTGTACAGGAGTTATTAATATGAATTTTTGATCGCCAAATTTAGCGATTTTTTTATTTATTTTTTTAAGCATGACGGTAAAACACGAACGCTGTTATGAATATATGAAAAATTCGTAATAATGACAAAAAATACTAATTTGTGGCTCTCCTTACTTCTGAGTTCAGCATAACTGCCGTAGTGGCAGGTGTATTCTGGGAAATTTTCTTTTCCCCTCCGTTTTGAGTGTGGTCCTGAAAAATCTTCGTTCGAAGGGGTGTATACCCCTTGCCCTTAGCCCTACGCCTTCAAGCTAAAGAAAATTGGTACACTACTACCCCTTGACGAGAACGTGCAAAACGAGGAGTAGGGGTAAGGGGAAGGGCTAAGGGGTAGGGCTAGGGGCTGGTTGAGTGATCAACTGACCCACCCTCCTTCTTCCCTAAACCCAGTGCTGGCCAGTAGGGTTGAGGGGCCCTATAGGCAATATAAAAAAAAAGGGGCCCACTGGTGAGAAGAAGCCAGAAAACACTCATTTAAAAAAATTAAGTATAAACAGTGAGGGAAATAAGTATTTAATTACACTGATTTTTCAAGATCTCCTACTTACAAATCATGGAGGGGTCTGGAATTTTCAGTATAGGTGCAATTCCACTGTGAGAGACAGAATCTAAAAATAAAAATGCAGAAATCACATTGTATGACTTTTTAACCATTTATTTGTAAATTACTGTGTGAAATAAGTATTTGATCACTTGCTTTTCAGCCAAATTTCTGACCCTCAAAGACCTGTTATTTTGCTTTAAAATAGTCCAGCTACACTCTGCTCATGATTCTAATTTAGTAGCACTTGTTTGAGGTCACTAGCTGTCATAAAGACACCTGTACACCCCACAATCAGTCAAAAGTCTAAGTAGCAACATGGCCAAAACCAAAGAGCTGTCAAAAGACACAAGAGATGAAATTGTAGACCTTCATAAAGCTGAAACTGCTACGGGGCAATTGCCAAGAAAGAGCAACTGTTGGAGCAATTGTCAGAAAATGGAAGAGGCTAATAATGACTGTCAATGTCCTTCAGACTGGGGCCCCACGGAAGATCTCTCCTCGTGGGGTATTAATGATGCCAAAAATGGTCTAGAATAAGTCCAGAATCATGCGAGAGGAGCTGATCAATGCCGTGAAGAGAGCTAGGACCACCGTTTTCAAGGGTACTATCGGTAATAAAGTAAGATGTCATGTTTTAAAACCGTGCATCACACGGAAGGTTCCCCTGCTTAAGTTAGCCCATGTCAAGACCCGTCTGAAGTTTGCCAGGGATCATCTGGATGGTCCAGAGTATTCATGGGAGAAAGTCCTGTGGTCAGATGAGACCAAAGTAAACCTTTTTGGTCTTAACTCTATTCACTGAATTTGGAAGAAGAAGAATGATGTGTATCATCCCAATAATACCATACCTACAGTGAAGCATGCGTGGCCATGTATTGTGAGATATTGGGCAAAAACCTCCTTCCCTCAGTCAGAGCATTAAAGATGAGTCATGGCCGGGTCTTCCAACATGACAATGACCCAAAGCACACAGCCAGGAAAACCAAGGAGTGGCTTCGTAAGAAGCATAACAAGGTTTTGGAGTGGTCTAGCCAGTCTCCAGATCTAAATCCAATAGAAAATCTTTGAAGGGAGCTGAAACTCCATGTTGCTCAGCGACAGCCCTGAAACCTGACAGATCTAGAGAAGATCAGTGGGCCAAAATGCCTCTTTCAGTGTGTGCAAACCTGGTGAAGAACTACAGGAACCCTTTGACCTCTGTAATTGTTAACAAAGGCTTCTGAACTAAATATTTAAAATGCTTGACTCAAGTCATTAAATACTTATTTGATACAGTAATTTACAAATAAATTGTTAAAAAATTATATAATGCAATGCAATTATATTATAATTTTTTTGAGATTCTCTCTCTCACAGTTGAATTGCAATTATGCTGAAAACTCCAGAGCCCTCCATGATTTCTAAGTAGGAAATTTTGAAAAATCTCAGTGTGATCAAATACTTATTTCCCTCACTGTAAGTATGACATATACAAATCAAACATCAATCAAATGCATATTTTGTAAATAAATAACATACAAATATATGCATAAATACCAAGAAATGCAGGAGACATTTTAGCTTGTTTTTTACACATAGATTTACATAAGCATTTGCTTTAGATGTTAGACAGTGGGTAAAATTCGATTTTGACTAAATGAGGGGGAAACCTGTTTTTTTCAGCAGGGTGAATTAGTGGGATAGATAATTCATTGATTATTTAATGAAACATGCTAAATGTGGCTTGTTTTTTTTCCCCTCACATATCTCACACAAGTATTTCTGTGATCATGGGCATTGTTGTATTTATTAAAACAAGTACTAATACTACACTACTAATAGCAGAACATACCTTTACTATGAGCTTGCTTTTTTTTTCTTCCTTTTTTTTAACTCTGGAAAGATGCTGTTTGGATGCCGTTTCATTTCAAATTAAATAAAAAAATGACACTTGTGACTTAATATTACTTAAGACTTTAAGACACTTTTTCGGCTTTATATCGATTGTGACCTATTTGGACAGATGTGTGCAAACTGTGTAGGAATACGTTGCGTCATTTAAGTTCACCCAATAGCTAATCGTGGGCGGTGTCATGCAAAATAGAGTGTGGTGCTGCTGGGTATGTTTCTAATATTTTCTGCTTTTATTCATACTGTTGTTGTGTACTTACTATCACTTTTAGCCATTTGTCATGTATGACTTATACAGAGCTTTTCAATTAATGAAATGTGGAGTTTTTTTTTTTTTTTTTGCTCACTATCCTTGTGAATTGTATCACACTTAATGAGGTTTGTGCATTGTGCAATGCTCATTGTTTATGATTTCTCATCCTCGCGCTTATGTTCACAGTAAATATACGAGAGGAGCGTTCGCGGGGCTCTCCAAAAAACGCGGGTCCCTAGGCTTGTCTGTTCAATGGGCCGGCATTGCCTAAAACCAATAGTGCTTTCAAGGGCATAGATTGACCCACCAACCCACTTCCCTAAACTCAACCAACAGTTGTAAAAAATAATCCAGAAAAAGATTTTTACCACAATTTCTGATTTTACCACATTCTCACCCTGTTATTTACTTGTTTATTTTATTATTTGGCTTCTGTTTTTGTCTTACCCGCTTTCTGGAACCGTTATAAGCCGGACTCAAACCCCATTGTCATGGTCAGCTCTAGTCTGCCCAATATACAGTATGGAGAGCTACTGGACAAACTGATACCAGCAGGAAAGCTGTCTATATGGAGGTAAGCGATCAGCTGGTAAGCGCAAAAAGAAATGATGTCATACCACCCCATAGTGTTCATTTTAAAGACGAAATGCGGACTTACGTACTTCTGACTACATAATTTACGATCTCCAGAAATGTATATAAGGCTACGTTTTCAGAATGAGCCTGTGTTGCTTATTTTTAAATTTGCTTTAACAGGGAGATTTAGCTAGTACTCTGCAGTGGTGGAAAGAGTACTGAAAACCATACTCAAGTAAAAGTACCATTACTTGCCTAAAAACGTAGTGCAAGTATCTGTTGTAAATATTACTCAAAGTATAAGTAAAAAGTAGCCCCTTCAAAAGTACTCAAGAGTAGTGAGTAGTGAGTATTATGCTGTCAAAAGCTGATGTGTTTACATGTAACTTGTGCATGTGTGTGTAAACGCATTTAGTTATTACCCAGCAGGCACACAACGTCAAGAGACATTAATATTAGGTTAGATTTAGGTTGTAATGTCAGGTGACCAAAATTTATGGTCAAGCTAGTAGCTAAGAACAACGTTATTTTGATGTCCAATAATAACGTCAAGTGATGTTGAAATTTGGTTGATTTTAGTTTGCTAAAAAGTGACCTAAATCCAGCATTGAACCAACATCTTAAACCAACGTCATATATTACGTCAAATACTGACATTTATTCATTAGGTACGGCAACCAAAATCCAACGTCTGATAGATGTCATAGGAGTAACATTCACACAATGTCAAGCTGTAACACCATTAGACGTTGATATTTGGTTGGTTTTAGGTTGGACATTGATTGACGTTAAGTTCTGACGTCAACCCAATTTTCATTTCCAAACAAAATGCAAAGTTCACATGAAGTTAGGGTTTAACGTCAATCTGACGTCATGTTGACGTCTTGTGCCTGCTGGGTGTTTAAAGCCATTTCGGTCATCATACAGTAAACATCAGTCATCTTCTCATCAGTGACATGCATCTAAACAGTCTCTAGGTCAATGCGCGTAAAGATTTTAAACATCTTCATGGACACATTTAATACTTCCAAACAGTTTGCTGCGATTATAAAGTGCACACGTCTTGAGGTAGTTCATTATGATGCAATTTACCTTCTACGGTATGTGCGATTTAATTGGACAGGAATCTCAGGACTGATTTTTCTAATCCCCATGGACAAGAAAAATAAAGTAGATACTGCAGGTTGAAGGACAGTAGTGGAGTAAAAGTACCGATACAGCACTAAAGGAATGTGAGAGTGAGTAAAAGGGCTCGTAAAATCACTCTGGATGCCTCACACCCAGCACACTACCTGTTCGAACTGTTACCGTCTGGTCGGCGCTACAGAGCACCAAGCACAAAAACAGATAGACACAGGAAAAGTTTCTTTCCTCAGGCCATCTACCTCATGAACAGTTAAATATTCTCCTACTGTGCAATAAACGTGCAATACTTTCTCATACGCACTTGTACACAGCACCTTATAACCTGTATATTTACAACATATCTGTACATACAACTCAACATCCAGATCTTTTTGACTAACTGCATCTCTGTTTAATGTTTATTGCCTTTTCTTTTCTTGTATTTAATTTTGTGTTGTCACTCGTCACTTTATGTACACTGAAAGCTTCTGTTGCCAAAACAAATTCCTTGTGTGTGAAGCACACTTGGCAATAAAACTGATTCTGATTCTGATTCTAAAAATGTACTCAAGAGAAAGTAAAAGTACACATTTTTAAAACTACTTAGTAAATTACAATTCCTGAGAAAAAACTACTCAATTACAGTAATTTGAGTATTTGTAATAATCACTTTACACCACTGGTACTTTGCAAGCCTGAAACCACATATTCACTATTAGGATTAATGCACCAATCATTGAATGTTCCATATTTGTGCTACTTTTCTGTTCGGATAAACAGGGAGCTAAAGATTAAGACAGAGCTATTGGCATTTAGCTGCTTGTGCTTTTGTACCCACACAAATGTTCCTCAGGACGATCCTTCATAAAGGCATATCAATGAGTGATTTAAAGCGTCTGATTTGGACGATTCTACGCCTATAAACTCTTTTTATGTTCCAGCGCGTGGCATTCCCTGTCACATCCAAACGACTGCTCATTTGCACTCTTGTACGACATGAGTAAGGTTTAAGTGTGGTTCATGCTCTACAAATCATTTCTTTTAACGGCCACGGCCATGCAGGCTGTCTCGGCCCAGCACAGCAGGTTATTTGCCAACCATTTTCAAATAGTCAATAAAACACTCAGCTGCAGTTTTAGGAAGATGGCTACGCTATAGGCAACACTGTGCATTTCAATGAAAAGATTCCTATTCCAGACACTCCGAGCTGGGGAAACACACGGGGAATGATATTTGAGGTGAGACCAGGGGACTGTGTGAATGCCCTATTCAAATATTTAAGGAGAATTTGTCAAGTGCGTCTGATATTCCAAACGTGCATAGGTTAATGGGATTGTTACTGCAGTATAATGCATTCGGTGGGCTTGTTCGGGCTGCCTTATGTGCAGTGTGATTGCATTTAAATAGCTAACAGTTTCATTTTAAACACTTCCCAACAGCTGCGTATGTGATGACTGGTTGAAATTAAACGGGAGTGTTTTTAGCTCTTACCTGTTTCCGGTTGTGTACCACTGCAAATCTAGTTAATTAGGCCAGCTTATACTGTATTTTCCAAGCAGAGGGATCAGAGGAACTAAAATATACCTTTGATGCTTTTTTTTATTAAATGAGAGGATGATTAAAGACTTGAAAAGGGTTCTTAGACTAATTAGATAATGCAGTACTTCAATGCTTTGAAATAAGAAAATTACATGAAGGACAAATATTGGACATTGTAAGGCTACTACATTATATACACTTTGTTCACACCATGATTGGCTGTGATAGTTGAAGAAGGAATTCGTAAGACCTTTATAATCATGTCATATGAAGAACGTTTTATGCAGGCTTTGTTATGATGACGACTGTCATTTAATGTCACTCGCCCAGTTAGACATAAACAAATACATAAAACCCTGTATTTGGAAATTTGCATTTCCAAGACAACATAACTTCTCACAAATCTGTCATAAACATGATTATCATGAGACAATTACAGCTGTGTTTTTTTCTGATCAACATTTTAAGTGAAACAATAAATTTGTCATTAGAATTTCTCAGTGAATTTGTCAATTTTCTGTACTTTTATCAAATTTAATGACATCTTTAATTTGTACCACTGTAGCTGAGGTCAAGAAAAGTATTAATGATGCTGTTATAAAAGTCATGACACAATTTAATTGCCCTCATGAGAATCATGTTTATGACAGATTTATGACAAGTTATCTTGTATTGATAATATCAAGCTGTCATTACAAAGACAATGACAGGTTATAATGTATTTGTCAAGTTTTTATAAGGACATCTCAAACAAAGTCACATTTGCATTTAAAATTACACATCTTAACAGATGACACGGCATCATGGTGGCGCAGTGGGTAGCACAATTGCCTCACAGCAAGAAGGTTGCTAGTTCGAGCCTCAGCTGGGTCAGTTGGCATTTCTGTGTGGACTTCTCCCCGTGTTCGCGTGGAGTTTCCTCCGGGTGCTCCGGTTTCCCCCACAGTCCAAAGACATGCGCTACAGGTGAATTGAATAAGCTAAATTGGCTGTAGTGTATGAGTGTGAATGCAAGTGTATGGGTTTTTCCCAGTGTTGGGTTGCGGCTGGAAGAACATCCGATGCGTAAAACATAGGCTGGATGAGTTGGCGGTTCATTCCGCTGTGGCAACCCCAGATTAATAAAGGGACTAAGCCAAAAAAAAAATAAATGAATAAATGAACATATTACACAATGACTGTTGTCATAAGCATGCACATAATCTCCTTTTTATTCTTATAAAGGTTTCATTGGTCTTATGAACACCCCTTTAAAGTGTTACTGCTTTGACAAAATGTGCTAAATTCAGTGCAATAATGTTATGAAATGGCCTTACATGCAGTAACTGAAGTAAGAATGACGTGCCCTCCTGAATTATCACCCCTGTATATTTATCCCCAATTTATGTTTACCAGAAAGATTTTTTGTCAACACATTTCTAAATATAATTGTTTAAGTAATCAATTTCTAATAACTGACCTCTTTTATCTATGCCATGATGACATTGCATACATAATATGTTACTAGATAATTTTCACGATGCTATTCAACTTTAATTAGGCAAATTAGGGTGATTAGGCAAGTCATTGTATAATGATGGTTTGTTCTGTAGACAATCGGAAAATAAATTAAGAGTGCTAGTAGTATTGACCTTAAAATTATTATTTTTCTTAAAAAAATTAAGAACAGATTTTATTCTAGCCTAAATAAAACAAATAAGGCTTTCTCCAGGAGAAAAATATTATAGAAAATACTGTGAAAAATTCCTTGCTATGTTAAACATTATTTTAGAAATATTTGAAAAAGGAAAAAAAAAATCACAGGAGGGCTAATAATTTTGTATATCTACAGTATGTGAGTACCTAGAGAGTAACTTTTTGGCAAATGCACATAAGCATTTTAAATAAAATAAATAATTGTATTACCCTGCCAGCTGAAACTGCGTCTGTCCTTCTGAATGTGACTTGTAGCACAGCAGTGAGTTCCTCTCCTGGAGCTGCAGTCAACTTGAGTGTGTGTGAAATCACTAGCAGACAGACTGTCATGACCTCAGCGTTTAGTGCAGACGGCTGTTTACTCAGAGGGCAGAAAGATCTGTGTGACTCATAACACTCCTTCTGTCAATCAACTCCTCAATCAAAACACTGTGGGATCAAATCAGGAGCGATCGACAGATGGACAAACAGACGGTCGCATGCATGGGTAGACACAGTTGACATATCCATTCCTGACATGGACATGCTGTACAGTAAATGAGATGCATAGGTGGACCACACATTTAAATAAAATAAATGTAGACACATACAGATACAATTTGCTGTTTAGTGTTACTACTGCAGACAGAATCTTAAAGAATACAAAAATCACTGCATCAAAGCTTTACATTTGTTTTTCTTGCAACTTCGTTATTATAAATCGAGTAACATTTATAAATCAGACTCATTCTGTAAACATAGCTCTATATACATTTCTGGAGAGTGCCAAATACGTCCCAAGAGGTTTTTTTTATGCAATCTTTGCCACTGTTTACACTTTTTGAGATCTCAAATTTCTCTCGCAAGTGCCCTTCGCGCCTGCTGTTCTCACATAAATCCACCTGAGGCTGCTGTCGACTGACTGACTTACTGACTGACTGTCCAACTGACCAATACCCCCACCCACCCTTTCCCTAAATCCAAATTATGGTGTTAAAAAAGCACCAATTGGCCAGCGCTTACCCACTTCCCTAAACCCAACCGACAGCGTTTTGAAAAGCAATCTAGAAAACTAAAGCCCCCTGATTTTTACCATGCTATCAGACCACATTACCACATTCTCACCCTGTTACTTACTTGTTTAAGTAATTTTTGAGCTTTTGTTTTTGTTACCTACTTTCAGGAACCATGGCCGGACCCGAACCCTGTCGTCACAGTTAACTCCTCTTTAAACGGACTACAGATCCAGTAATGCAACACACACACACACCTGCTCCAAGTCTCTGTTGATTAGACTCACACAGCTGATGCTGCTCATAAACTGATTACACCAGCCTTTTAATATGGAAAATATTCCCTCTATCACGTGTTGTTGCTTTTATTTAGAACACAATTTAAATCACTCGCTCATGTACTCAATCTGGCATCCCGTGCTTGCGTTTATTTTGATCTAGGAGTGCAATACCAAGTTCAACCACTGGGTGTCAAACTTACATACTGCATCTTTAAAGCAGGGATCACAGTTTTTTTGTTAGATCAATTCCATAAGATCAGTTTGCCTAACCTAACACTTTCAGTCGAAAGAGGCATAATAACACAATTTATTTACATTATTATTATTAGCATGTTAAAACTAAAGTGTGAAGGCTTAAAGTTGATAGGAAATAAATTATCTATAATTTCATTAGCCAATGCTTAACATATTTCTAAAGCGTATTTAATTGATATGGTACTTTTAATAAGATAGTATGTTAATTATGAAATGTAAATTGTGAAAATTCTGTAAATTGAATAGATGAAATTGCATCTATATTAGCAGGTATAAACAGCCCGCACATGCTCTCTCTCTCTCTCTCTCTCTCTCTCCACCTGTCAGCCTGTCACAGCTGATTCAGTGGAGGGACTAGAAAATTTAACATGTAAAAACTGACAAAAAATCTGACAAATATTGCGTTGCAAAGAGCAAAACTATTTTAAACTAAAGCCTACCTTGGCAAATGACCATGGAAAAAGCGGGATAATCAACAGCTTGCTGTGCGCTAAAGGATTTTAATGCACTTCGGGGAGGAGACCACACTACGCGTCGTGTAGTCCTTCACCACCACATTGTGCATTAAAATCCTTTAATGCACGGCAAACCGTTGATTATCTCTTACTTCCAATTATTTAAATTTGAATAATAACAATGCATATCACTAAATAGCAATTACAGTATTTTTTTTTTTGTGTGATGTTTTATAACCTAATTTCGGGAGGAGCATGATCAGTCTTTGACGAGGCTAATTCATCACACACAATCATTCTATTATCCAATCAGCTCAAGACCTAACCCCTATTAATAGTCAAACGCGTCATACCTCTGTTTTCCCTTGACTTCAGCATCCCTCCACCACCCCAACTCCACACTATTAAACCCGATACCTATTTAAATCTGAGGGGGGAGCGTTCTGGAGCCGGGCTAGACACTATCTCTCTATCCTGATAAGGGGAATAACACGAGTTAGGGTGTCTTCCCGAGCTCAGAGCCCTCTCCCCGGACAGCACGCCAAATATGCATATTCTATCCGGTCAAATATCTGTGAGTGTGAACTCGTGAATCAAACTTAAGACTTAAATAATTATTATTTACATAAATACTGTTTTTGCATATTAATTATCTTCTGTGCAACATATCAGTCTGTATTTTGTTCTAATTGACCTGTTTTTGCACAGCGATGTTATACTCCGTGGATGAAATACACAAAGTATTTTATTCATGTTACATCATTTCCATATCATTCAGCTATGCCTAGGTATATCCATATTTTCATTATACGGCACCTTTAAATTAGACAGACAGACAAACAGACAGACAGATATTCTATTTATGCTCATTGAGGAGTGATTTCACTCATTTGGCCGTTTTATTACAGTACGGCCGGAGCAAAGCCTCAGCCGCTGATCAAATAGTTCACAGAACTGCTGTTGCAGCACAATCTGCAAGCAGCAATGCACACACGCAATAAATCAAATCATCCGTCTAGTGGTTTTACGACAACATCATCCCAGCGGCAGTCCAGCACAGCAGCGCAGCTTCTCAACTGCTCCTCTCGTCTCTTTCCCTTGAATAAGTATCACCTCCATCACCCTCTCTTCCCAGCAGCGATCCGCATTAGCTTACAAAAGTGTCACTAATCACTATTAATATGAGGCAGAGGTGGAGTAATGTCAGGCAGGAATTCATTACGCTGAGTTTATGCAGCCGATCCGCTGGGTTTGAGGCCTCAATCAGTCGTGTTTGTCAGCCTGTGGTGATGGCGGTGAGCTGGAGTGTGACACGGCAGCAACATCTAGTAATTAAAAGCTGCCAGCGTCAAAGCTTTCAACGCCGGAAATGGAGAACACAACCTAGACCTGACCTGACCTGATCCAGAACCCTTCCAAATAACCATCACAGCTATCAGTTAGCCTCGACACTTAAAGTGATAGTTCGTCCAAAAATGAAATTCTCTCATCATGTTCTCAACCTCAAGCTTTTTTTTGGTTTTGTTTTGGACCACACTGGGTATAGACAAAAAAAAAGTTTAGTTTAAGTACCAATTCTCACTATTAATTAGTTGCCTATTACATACATATTATTAATGTGTGTACTGTTCAAGTTTACTACCATTTCATTATGTTTATGGCTGTTTTTGCCCCATTGACTTCCATTATAATGACTTTATTTGATTGCAAAACCATGACAGCATATAATCATGCATTCTTGATTGTTGCTGGTTTCCCTTGTTGGGATAAGGTAAAATGTGTATTTTTTTTACTGTTGATCATCTGTTGGCACCATTAATCCTTAATAGGACTATTTATAGATAGGCCTGTGCAAAAACGTTTCTGTTATATGGAGTCCTATGGAGTAAAACAGGCAGATTATAGGGTGTATGCATTTATTTTGGCACTGCAACTAATGATAAAATTACTAAGTTTAACTATTTCCAACAGGGAAAACCAGCAACAATCTAGAATGCATGATTATATGCTGTCATAGCTTTGACAATCTAAAATAATGTCATTATAATGGAAGTCAATGGGGCAAAAACTGCAACGAAGATAAACGAAAGGGTAGTAAATTTGAGTGTATTGTTAATCTTTTGAAAAAAATTCAAAGCATTTTCTCAAAATATGTGTCAAAATAAGATTTTTCATCAAAAATCATTCTATTTGCTGAAACACAGAGAAAGCTGTGGCCAAATTAAAACTCAAAATCCCCCCAGAGTGAATGAAAACATCCGACATTACCCAAGAGGTATGATATTATCTGTTTATTTGACCTTACAAAACTCATATTCTGTGTGATCTAATCCTACCCAATATCTAAACCCAACTACTACCTGAATTACTATAAATAAGCAGCAAATTAGAAGTTTAATTAAAAAGTCATAGCTAATGTATTTTTTATTTGTGAGAATTGTACCTTAAAATAAAGTATGTCCAAAAATATTTCAAGTTATGATGAACTATCGCGCTTGCTGATCGTTTAATTTTAAAGCCATGGCCACTAATAGGTCCTCTGTTTGCTGAATTTGAAATAGGATTTAAGACCTTTTTAATTATAATCTCATTCATATTCCATATCATTAAGTAATTCTGAATACTGACTGAGACTATTAATACTGCAATTATATCATTCTATGAACATTTTTTGTTTGTTTTGTTTTGGACCACACTGGATATAGACCAAAAAAGGTTTAGTTTTAGCACCAATTTCCACTATTAATTAGTTGCCTATTACATACATATTATTAACCCGTACTGTTCAAATGTACTACCATTTCATTACGTTTGTGGACGTTTTTCCACCATTAACTTCCATTGGAATGATGTTTTTTGATTGCAAAACCGTGACAGCACATAATCATGCATTCTTAATTGTTGCTGGTTTTCCATGTTGGAAAGAGCTAAAATGTGTAATTTTTACTGTTGATCATCAGTTAGCACCATTAAGACTTTAGATAGGCCTGTGCAAAAACGTTTCTGGCTTTTATATGGAGTTCTATGGAGTTAAAGAGTAGGTAATAGTGTGTGTGCATAAATACACTTAGTCTGTTTACTGTGTTCTGAGAGCTTTGCTATCGTAAAATGTCATTGGAAGTCAACAGGGCAAAAACTGCCACCAATATAACGAAAGGGTAGTACATATGCCCAGAGTTTATTCATTTTTTTCTTCACATTTTAAAGGATTTTCCCAAAATATGTGTCAAAATAGGATTTGTCACCAAAAGTCATTTCATTTGCTGAAACACAGAGAAAGTTCAGGCCTAATTAAGACTCAAAATCCCACTAGAGTGGATGAAAACATCCAACAGCACACAAAAGGTAAGATATTATCTGTTTATTTCGACTTCTAATATGTGCTTTATAAGTACTAATAAACAGATAATATCCTTTTTCTTGTATGCCGTTGGATGTTTTTATCCACTCTGGGGGGATTTTGAGTCTTAATTTGGCCACAACTTTCTCAGTGTTACAGCAAAAAAAAATGACCTTTGGTGACAAATTCTGTATGATCTAATCCTAACCAATACAAAAACCAAACTCCTACCTTAATAGCTATTAATAAGCAACAAATTAGGAGTTTATTAAATTAAAAAAAGTCATAGCTAATGTTTTTTTTAAATATAAAAAAATTGTACCTTAAAATAAAATATGACCCCCCAAAAAAACGAAAGATATTTCAAATTATGATGAACTATCGCTTCAAATTAATTGTGTGCTTGCTGATCATTTAATTTCGAAACCATGGCCGCTAATAGGTCCTCCGTTTGCTGAATTCGAAATAGGATCTAAGACCTTTTTAATTATAATCTCATTCATATTCCATATCATTAAGTAATTCTGAATACTGACTGAGACTATTAATACTGCAATTATATCATTCCATGAACATGTGATACTGATGCATATGATATGATATTAGAAAGTACTTTCGTTTAGGACCATTTGCATATATAAACTACTATTGCCTGGCTAATTATTTTTTTTAAAGATATTGTCTATAGATTGTAGCATGAAATAGATTTCAAATTACTGAGGAGGAACCATTAGCTAATATTTGAATATGTTAAGTATATATGTTTCTTTCTCTAGGCAGCAATTCAATATGTCCCGTTCCCATCACTTTTTGTAGTTTTGGCTTACCTGGAGAAGACAGCTTTTAGTGCTTGTCGTTTCACCAGGTCACGTCTAGTTAGGACCCAGTGTTATTTGACATGCAGAAAGTTGCTCCACTAATTAAGTGTCTGAGCTTGTGAATTATAAATGGTCTTCTCTGTCTCTTGCTGTGTCTCTACTCAAGGTCTAATTCCCTAAGTTATCAGTGGCTGTGCCTCAGTGCCTTTCCGCATCCATTGAACTCATCCTTAATGTCTGATGGTCACATTTAACATTGCTTGGTCGAATTTTAAGATCCAGTCGTTTCAGTAGAATTCTCAATCATATTCACGGGAGAGAGAGAAAAATGAACATGTTTTCCATGTGGAGGTTCAAGCATGCAAATTCAGTGCACATTTTTTTTTTTAAAGATGACACTTTAGTGAGCAATTCTTTGTGGGCATCAATGTTTTTTGGCTTGAAAGATTTGACTAAAATATCACAAATTTGACTTGGGACTGCTTTCACTTCTCTATTGCTCCTTTCCCAATGATTACTCAAATTCAGTGTGACATTGTTACTATAAATAGTTGCAACATAAGCTCATTCTGAAATTGTAGCCCTATATACATTTCTGAAGATTGCAAATTATGCAGCCAGAGGAACGTATGGCTGCATTTTTTTTTAATCTTTAAGACGAACACTACGAGGCGGCATGATGTCGTTCTTTTTCGTGCTTACCAGCTGACCGTTTACCAGCTGTGGACTTTTTTTTTTTGCTGTTACCAGTTTGTCCAGTGGCTTGCTGTGTGTGGTACGCTGGTCAATCTGTGCTTTTTAAAACACTATCGGTTGAATTTTTGGAAGGAGGAGGATGGGTCAGTTGATCAGTTATTCAGTCAGTCGACAGCAGCCTGTGGTGGATTTATGCGAGAACAGCAGGTGCGAATGGCACTCGCAAGGGAAATTTGACAACTCAAAAAGCATACACAGCAGCCTCTGGCTTCAAAAGTGGATACATGGAAAATAGGGAGATTCCCCCTGACTTTAAGGGGGATAGTGTGTGGGGCTGGTGCTATTAGTGTATTTTGGTATTTTTTTAGGTATTTTTAAGTATTTTTACACTGCAATAAAAATACAATATTTAGGAATTAATGGGATTATACGGGAATAAACTGTGAATTTTGCTAATTGAAAGTTAGCCTATAACAGAGTGCTTAATTTTAATTGAAATAAAATAATAACTTGCTGCATAATTTTATTAAAAAAATCTGATTTAATGCAATTCTCTACCCTGCATATTCCTCAAATCACATGCACACAGCAGTAGCACTGTATGCAATATTTTCTTGTATCCTGCACACACAAAATAATAAAAAAAAACGGCTATCTGTCCATTTAAATTACATAAATGTATTTTTTTTTAACATAAGCATACTTGTGCTGTAAAATACCTGAATACATTACCCTGCAAAAAATGATTTGTATTGTTTCTAGTCCAAATATCTAATAATTCTTACATCAAGAAACATTTTCTTGGCAAGCAAAACATAATATTATGCCCATACTAAGTCAGTTTTTCCTTAAAACAAGCTAAATAATCTGCCAATGGGGTAAGCAAAATAATCTTGTTTTTCTTTTTGACATACGATTATTTTGCTTACCCCATTCGCAGATTATTTTGCTTTTGTTTTAAGGAAAAACTCACTTCAATTTGGCATAGTATTTCTTAAAACAAGACAACATGTTTTGCTTATCTAGAAAATTCTTATTGATTCAAGAATTTTTAGATATTTGGACTGAAAACAAGATGAAAAAATCTAAGTAAGAAAAGCATTTTTTGCAGTGGACATGTATTCGGGTATTTTACAGCACAAGTATGCTTATGTTAAAAAATACATTTATGTAATTTAGATGGACAGATGGCCTTTTTTTGTGTTTGCAGGATACAAGAAAATATTGCATACAGTGCTAGTGCTGTGTGCATGTGATTTGAGGAATATGCAGGGTAGAGAAATGCATTAAATCTGATTTTTTTAACTAAAATTATGTAGCATTATGGGTTTTTTTTTCAATTAAAATTAAGCACACTGTTTTAGGCTAACCTTCAATTTGCAAAATTCACAGTATATTCTCGTATAATCCCGCTAATTCCTAAATATTCCCATTAATTCCCATATATTCCCATAAATTCCTATATATTCCCATTAATTTCCATATATTCCCATTAATTCCTATATATTTCCATTAATTCACAAATATTCCTGTTAATTCCCATATAGATAGATTAGATTAGATTCAACTTTATTGTCATCACACATGTACAAGTACAAGGAAACGAAATGCAGTTTAGGTCTAACCAGGAGTGCAATAGCAGCAAGTGCAGGATGCAGGTATAAGTTATAAAGTGCAGTTATAGAAAAACTATGGTGATATTTACAAATGGATGTACTATGAACATTATATACAGGTTGTGTTAGCTATGAACAGAAATTTACAATAGATGGATAAAAGTACAGGTTGCTATTAATAATCAGAAGTGTGCAGATAGATAAACATAATTACAAATGTATATGTACAGTGGGTGTGTACATAATTACAAATGTACATGTGCAGTATGTACAGTTCAAATAAATGAATCAGTGCAATGAATATGTGCAATTTTTAAATGTGCAAATGTTAAGTAGTGCAGTGATTATGAGGAGTCTGAGTTATAAGGAGAGGAGAGTGGGGGGTGTATTAGGGAGGCAAAAAGTCAGTGGGGAGCAGAGTTCAAAAGGGAGACAGCTCTGGGGAAGAAGCTGTTCTTTAGTCTGCTGGTTTTTGTCCGGGGGAGCCTGAAGCACCTGCCAGAAGGCAGGAGAGAGAACAGTCTGTGAGCAGGGTGAGAGGAATCTTTAAGAATACTGCGTGCTCGGCGCAGACAGTGTTTCCTCTGGATGTCCTCTATGGCTGGCAGTGTGGTCCCTGTGATGCGTTGGGCAGTTTTCACCACCTGCTGCAGTGCCTTACGCTCCGCAACAGAGCAGCTTCCATACCAGACTGTGACACAGTTGGTCAGGATGCTTTCTATTGTGCAGCGGTAGAAGTTCACCAAGACGGCTGATGACAGCTGGATCTTCTTAAGTTGCCTTAAGAAAAATAGGCGCTGGTGAGCCTTCTTGACCAGGCATATTATTGTATTGTTTTATTATATTGCAACCCTAAAAGAAACTAACTGAAATAGTTCAGCATGTCTTGAATAGGATGCGAACACCAAAAACGATTTAGGGTAAAAGCACAATTTTTTGACTTTTACTTTTTAACTAACATATATTGTGCTCATTTCTAAGACATCAGCAAGAAGTCAGCCAGCTTTACTGAGCCTCGCATTAGGCTGATAATGTGGCTCTCGCTCTCCAGCCATTGAATAAAAGACTTAGTTAATGAGTATGAAAACACTTCAAAAGCAATAATTAGGCACATTGAAAACAATGAATTAAGTACTCCACCCAGCCGCAGACTGCTCTCTCCAATCAATGCTTATTTCGATAAGTTGTGCTATGGAACCTCCAGTGATAACTATAGATTGGAGCGGAGTGAGTAATGAATTAACGCTCGATAGCTGGCACGTTTCAATGAGCTCACTGCTGCGCTGTTGGCTAATCTTGCCACTGTAATTGTGGGATACACTTCAATGTAAAGCGCAGTGTGACTACCATCACCTCTGAGCCAGGGTCAAGTCACTTCTTTCAATGGAGATTAGCAGATAAGTTGTGTATAAGCAAAAAGATTAAAAATAAATTAGACTTGAATGGTGATGTTATGACAAAATAAGCCTGAAAAAGCTTATTTTTACTATATGCACAACAACCTTTCCAATTATTTACATGAGCAAGATCACACCACAGTGTGATATGGCTGTTTATTGGCACTTTGTGTCCCACCAGTGAGGATATACAGCCATATCACACTGCTACAAGTGTGATATTGTGTTTATACAATTTAGATGGCATAATTGTGTATATAAAAACGAAAATCAAACACACAGAGTCTCAAAAATCCTTTTAAGGAACTACTTTCTTACGCCTTTCATTCACATCTGCAGCTGACGTCAGAACAGCAGAAACCGTTGCTGCTTCACAAACGTCACTTTAGAGCTGATTTGAATGATTCTCTAGCATAATGTCTAAAGTGATGACAAAACTGGTGATTTTACTGACATTTTAAGATTAGAAGACTGAACAACATGAAATGCCATCAGTCTACAGCGATTTTCCAGTATTTCTCTGTTGCAATCGGGAGATTACAATAATTAACCCCCGAAAAAGCAAAGCAAACACTACCAGATTACTATGGTATCACTTATCAGTTTATAATGATTTGATCAGCTGTAATTTCAAATCTTTCACAGAGTTTTTCCTCCCTAAAGACGTATTGTCTTGTGGCGCAATGCCAACCCTCTTTGCTCTGCTCAATGACAGGCTAATGGCGGCCGATGTGCTGGATCTCAAAAATGTTGAATAATTAAAATAGGCACTATTTTTTAAAATAAACTGCATAGTTGCAATCTAAACAACTACTTGCCTGCCTAAAAGAATCAAAAGTATATTAAGTTGTCCAACAGCTGCAATATTTGTTAAACTGTAGTGAGTTTATTGATTTGCTGTCACTCTATGTGGGTGGAGTAATACACAAGGGTGAATTATGAGGCTGTATGAGTGGTGAAATTGCAGATTATTGCACGACTATCAGCCAATCTGATTCTAGAACCAGACAAAATATTGTATGAATTTGAATAATAACAACAGGTTTCATTTTCTTTTCGGCTTAGTCCCTTTTATAATCTGGGGTTGCCACAGCGGAATGAACCACCAACTTATCCATTTCAAGAAGATTCATCAATATTAAGGCAACATTATATTAGTAGCCCTTCTTTGAATTTTTCTCTGGTTTTAAATTATTTCCCAAGTGATATTTAACAAAGCAATGCAATTGTCATAGGAGCTACCTAATATATTTTTAGCCTCTGGAGAAAGTCTTATTTATGTTAGTTTGGCTAAACTCATTTTCTAAGAATGATTTTTAAGGTCAATGTTATTAGCCCCCTTTAGAAATTACATTGTTGTCAACAGCTGTTGTCCAATGGCCTCCCTAAACAACATAACTTCCATTTTTAACCTAATTGTTAATCTAGTTATGCATTTAAATGGCACTTTATGAATACTAGTATCTTGTAAAATAACTACTAAAATATTGTGCACAGTCATCATGGCAAAGACAAGAGAAATACTTTATTAAAACTATTATGTTGAACATTTTGCTGAAAAAAAATCTATTAAACTGAACTTGGGAAACTTAAATTGAAAAATAATTACAATTTCACAGGAGGGCTAATCATTTCACCTTCAACTTTATATTTAAAGAGCGTGACATTTTTGGTGAAGTATGTGAAAATGAAGTGAAGTAGGTGAAAATATTCAGATTTCTTCAACAAAGATGAAAGATTCCTCAAATCATGTGGGTTAGAAAGTGTTTATATTCAACAATATAGCAGTTTCAAAAATCCCACAGACTTTTAAGTAGCAACCTGAATCACATCTAGAGACATGAACAATATGTACACTTAAAGACAGGCTTTTATCCTAGCAGACACTCTAGCAACTGTAAAGCAAAATGCTAAAAACACTTTACTTAAGGATACTTTAGCAAATGTGTGGCAAGCCACATAGCATAGCACAGCTAAAATTTTCTTCAGCAAATGCAATCTAGGTTTTTTTGCGGTGGGTAAATCTTCCATCTCTGAAGCAAAAACAGCTTTCTCAAGACGAAAGAAAGAAAGAAAGAAAGAAAGAAAGAAAGAAAGAAAGAAAGAAAGACAGAAAGAAGAAATGCAAATCAGTGCTTCTCTCAAACAGCTTGGAAAACCTTAGTGAATAAAATGAACACAATCTGTTCAGTGAGTCATCTCACTTATACAACATCTAATGAAAACCAAATGAAATTGAGGATGCTATTTAGATTAGGAGTTGTTCGGTACTTCAGCACCAGGACTTAGCAGCACCATGGACAGCGCCATACATGACTGTCACAGCATTACAGAAAATCTGGAATCTTGCTCTTGTTAAATCACCATCAGGGTGTTGATTTATGATTGCTAGCGTGTTACTTATACAAGTCTGTTGTTAATACATTAATTCATTCATTCATTCAATCATTTATTCATTTATTTATTCATTTTCCTTTGCGTAGTCTCTGATTTATCAAAGGCCTCCAAAGTGGAATGAACCGCCAACTATTCTGTCATATGTTTTACCCAGCGGATGCCCTTCCAGCCACAATCCAGTACTGGGAAACACCCATACACTCTCACATTCACTCACACACACACACACACACACACACCTACACCGCATGTCTTTGGATTGTGGGAGAAACAGGATCACCTTAGTGATTAATAAATACGTTTTTTATTTATGTATACTTTGTTAGCATATGACAATATTTGGCCCATACACACTATTTGAAAATCTGGAAACTGTGATCTGAGGACTCAAGAAAATCTGAATATTACCTTTAAAAATGTAAATAATCACCTTTAAAGTTGTCTAAATGAAATGCTTACTAATCAGATATTGTATTGTGATATATTTACAGTAAGAAATCATCTAATGAGCTTTAGCATACAGTGATCGGCATATAAAATATTGATAAATAAATAAATATGAATTTTATGAATGGGGTGTACTCACTTATGCTGAGTATTGTATTCCAAAAATCATTAACAATATTAAGCAAAATAGAGGCTGACATTTTTTTTAGGAGTCCCGCAGGTCACAGGAATCCCATTAAAATCCCAAATAGTGGGAATCAAAATCTATATCAATCACATGAATGGGACAGGACAAAAAAAAAAGTATAATAACACGATGATACACAATTTTGTACACATATACTTAACTAGGCTAGGCTTTATTTTTAAACTCACTCCTAGATGTCCTGTCTCTTTATGATCTTCTCCTGTTTGCTTGGGTGTGGCTGGTTAACACACCTGGTGCTCCACACACCTGATTCGTAGCTTGACTCATGACTGACCTCCATTTTGATTACAATTTTCAGGTTTTAAGTTCTAAGATCACGTTTAAGTTTTAAGTTCACTGTAAGGTTATTCACATTTAACGTATAAAACGTGATGGAGCGTACATTAGGGCTGAACAATATATCGTTTGAGCATCGATATCGCAATGTGTGTATCCGCAACTGTCACGTCGCAGGATTAGATTGTTTATTAAAAGATAATGATATTCATTAATTAATTTTCCTTCAGCTTAGTCCCTTTTTTTAAATTAGGGGTCGCCACAGTAGAATGAACCTCCAACTCATCCAGCATACAGTATGTTTTATGCAGCGGATGCCCTTCCAGCTGCAACCCAGTACTGGGAAACATCCATACACACACACATAAACTACGGCCAATTTAGTTCATCCAATTCACCTATAGCGCATGTCATTTGGACTGTGGGGGAATCCGGATCACTCAGAGGAAACCCCCGCCGACAACGGGAGAACATACAAACTCCACACAGAAATGCCAACTGACTCAGCCAGGACTTGAACCAGGAACCTTCCTGCTGTGAGACGACAGTGCTAACCACCACAAGATAATTATAATATTAAATACTGTTTTCAGCAAATTATTTATACAATGATGACCATGTTATTTTACATTTGATCATCCAATTTCTGTACTTGCACTCTCTAAACTATAAAGCAATTTATTTAAATTTGATTTTTGATCTGTCATATTCATATATGCTTGTAATTTATTCTATTTTATGCAGATGCAGTGCTTTAAAAAAAGACTTGATCATCGCAGTTTATTTAAATGTACAAAATCTTTCTAAACTGAGCTATTCTTTTATATATATTTCACTTATCAGGTGAAATTATATTCATATAGCAATTTATTCATATGTAAATATCCTTTTATAGTGCTATTTTGGGATTTCCGCCTAGATTTTGCCTACCCAAATTTAAAAGCTTCCCAAATCCACATGCAGAGGTGTAAATGCAAAAATGTGGTATCATTTTAAAGAAAACCCTTTGAATTTTCATAAAACACTATTGAAAGTATTTTAAAAAACTGTATATGTCGTCTGTGTTATAATAAATGCCTAAAAAAGAGGAAAAAAACTCAAATTTGAAAGTGTACCTTTTAGGTTCTGTGTGGTCTGTGTTGCTGTAATTAATTTTGGTGGTTCCTGCACATGTGTGTAATCAGAGGAAAAAAGAAAAATGTCTCTACCATAATCTATGCGAAAGTTATTGTATTCCAACTGATGATAGGTGCTATACCATTTTATATGTATTTCCCGCCTACCAAATTTTGAAAGCCTTCCATATCCAGATGCATTGCTATAAATGAAAAATTCCAGTGCAATTGAATAGAAAACCCTTTGAACTTACATAAGAAACTGCTGAAAGTAATAAATAATATTTGATCTGTTTTCTGTTTTATTATGAACCACTTCAACATTGGGCACTTTTTTTTTTCTAAAATGCTTTTATGAAAGGTTGTAGATTATCTATTTAGAGAATTAGACTACTCCAGACAGTTCTGCTTGAAACCAGCAGAGAGCAGCAAACACTAGGAAAAAGAATTTTATCTCATGTTTTCTGACAAAACTGTTGCAATTCATCTGAATACTGGGAAAATAACTTTTTGATCATTCATATTAAATAGTATATGTTTGCTCTTGCTTAGTTTTAGATTATAATAACTATAGGAACATGAGTTTACATTACTTATTTTATCTCCTTTCCATTTTAGGCTTCATAACATTATATTAAAATTAGTCAATGACTATAAGAAATGAAAATAAACCAATGTTCAATACCCAGCTCGGGTATCCAGTATACTGTGTATTTAAGTGAAAATAACTTTTGTACAGTAAAATAAAAACCGAAGTGATGCATATGTGCATAAAATATAGCTTCTACACTCTTAAACGGAGCCACTTCCGGGGTGTTGCGCAACCCGAGGCCTTTAAAACTTAAAGGGGAAGTCGATGACGTCACCGGACCCACCACCGGGTCCGCAGAGTTTGACTGGATATATTGACTGGGCATCACAAAAACAAGGGAAAGATTCAAGTGCAGCAAAACACATTTATTGTCAAACAATGAAGATCCAAAAAATCACAAGGGGAAAGGCAAGATACCAACACCGACACAAATGTGAAGTGCAAAAATTAAGCACAAGAGCGAATCAAACAAAAACTAAACAAGAATCCAAAAACATAGTGAAGATACTAAAAGTGAACCAACAAACAAACCAAACACGATGAACCCGACCAAAAACAAAGCAGGACAGAACTAAACATAACATTGCAAATCCAAAGGCAAACTAAGCACAACATAACAGGGCTTACGAGGACAGAACTCATTAGAAACAGCTGGAAACAAGGAGTGATCACATGACTAGGAGACGAAACACAAAAACCAAAACAAAAGCTGGTGCCCTTGAAGACCACCAGAGGGCGCTGCAGCAGGTGTGACATATATATTGCAGCAAAACAAAATATCACAATGTGAGATTTTTCTAATATTGTGCAGCCCTAGTGTACATAATATTTCATTAATTCCCTATCATTTATATACATTTTTAGCAATGAATCTACCAGTTTGTAGTATGCAAACTCCACTCTCAAATTAAGAGGCTACAGTAGCCCCCCAAAGCATTGGCATTGGTATAATACCTAAAGAGAGAAAGACTTATTTCTATGTCTTACACTGTCACAGTAAAATCATTTTCACACCTAGTCTATAGTTTTCAATATTGTTGATTTATGATTGCTAGGGTGCATAGATATTTACATTAGATGTCACCTATGCTGTTTTTGTCTATTGAAAGGAATGCGTCAACAGAGCCGCCATATTAGCACAGGGTAGCGCTCCTTTGAAATGAATATGGGACCAAGGTGTAGTGGAGGACTGGCCATCCAGAGTGATGATATATACACATATCTGTGATCGGGAGTTTTCCCGGTGGTCAGTATGCAAATATTTTCAATATTGATGGATAAGTGATGGCACAGGTATTGCCAACAAAGAGCGTGTGTTTGTGCACTTGGAAATGTATTATCGTCTCTACCTGATAAATTTGATCTAATCCATGCCCTGAAACACACACCCTCTCCTGCTTTCACTTCTCATTCTAACAGAGGGAGCGATTTGTTCGTGAATGAATCTCCATTATAAACAACTCGTTCGAACCATTGATATCCCTGCATCTCAGTGTGCATATCCACATTTCTGATTTTAATGGTAGATAACATTTGTAATATTCAATGAATTAGGGGGGACAGTATGCACATTTAGGCACAGGCACACTTTTATCACTGTTATCAGGCACCCTTATATGTTACTATAAAAACTAACATTCGTAAAAGTAGCCGACAATAATACAAGTTTCTGGCAAGGTAGCGTCATGTTGTCATATTTCATTTATTGTTTGCTGATCAGTGGCGGTTCTAGCTTAAATGGCACCCTGGGCGAACCACCAACCCCCCAAAAAAACTTGCTGCCTGTCAACACCTTGTGTCATAAAAGTAACACAAAATGCTGTTACTCTGGTTTCACAGCTTATAAGCAGCACGTATTTTATCGGCGTGCATGTACACAACCGGGATTCACACCGGGAGCAGGAACAGGAGCAGCATGTGTAAGGCGCGCTGGAATAGTTTTCTGCGCATGCGTCAGTTTGCTCTCACCGGCGTTGTTTCGGTTGCACATAGAGAATAATAACTTGTGCGTGCATAAGATGCCAAAATGTGAACGGCCCCTAACATCTTTATTCTGAGATTACCACTTTAAACTAATACATTTGCATAGAGTAAATAATATCTCAGAGCTTACTGGGGCACGTTTACTTTTATTTGTTTTGCACGGTCACCCCGTGCTACCCCCAGCAAGATGCCACCCTTGCCTAAATCCACCTCTGTTGCTGATTTTATTCAACAATCTCTGGCATAAGCCTAGAATTTAGTGCAAGTTAGAGCTACTTTACCTTATGGTGAATGCAGTGACTGTATTATCCTCAATAACGTGACTTCGCTGCTGAAAAATCCAGCTTGAACCTGTCACAAAGATATACACAGGAGACCCAAATGCAAGTGAATGCAAGATGATTTATTAAGAGTCACAACTGGTATGATCTCACCAGATATAGTGTTGAGCAAGGGTGCTCACACCAGGAATACAACACGCTCAACAGCGATAAAAGTTCATTCGAGATATAGCGCCACATAGAAGTCTCTCACTGATATCTCACCAGATATCGAGGAAAGGGGAAGGTTAGCGCTAGGTAGCAACTCTCGAGGAAAACGACACGCTTACCAGAGGTTAAGTTCATCAGAGTAGCGGATTGGGATGAAGTCTCTCACAGATAATGCTGTCATCAGAGCAGGCAGTTGTAACAACATCAATGAAATGGAGACATGCATAAGGTCCAAATGAAACAGGCTTAAGGCGAAGACCCTCCACCAGAACGAGCGAGAGCTCAGGGAACAGACACAGGAGTGAACAACAATGGACTGATAACTCTATCTACAAAACACTGAACATATATAGCGCACGGAGGGCACAACAGCTGTGACTGATAGCAAACACCTGAGTGCTGTGAGTGGTAACAAGACACGTGACCACCCAGCTGATGAATGTAAACACACATATACACAGACCACATGGTGAAGATAATCCAAACAAGACACACCCACTTCCCACACACACACACACATGCGAGAAGAACAGAAAGATCCACAACTGTGACAGAACCAGCCTAAGCTGGTTGGCTGGTTTTAGCTGGTTGATGTTTTAGAGGGGTTTTGGCCATTTCCAGGCTGGTTTCCAGCCATTTCCAGCCTGGTCTTAGCTGGTCAGGCTGGAAAATGACCAGCTAAAACCAACTTGATCAGCCTGGTTTAAGCTGGACATAGCTGATTTTGGCTGGGCTCTCAGCTTGGCTAGGCTGGTAAAGCTGGTTTTAGCTGGTCATCTCCCAGCCTGACCAGCTAAGACCAGGCTGGAAATGGCTGGAAACCAGCCTGGAAATGGCCAAAACCCCTCTAAAAAACCAGGCTGGTCGACCAGCTAAAACCAGCCAACCATGCTAGGCTGGTTTAAGCAAGATTTTTCAGCAGGATTGTTTAGCATAAAAGTTAGTAGCACAAAAACAGCTCAGGGTCTGTATGCAATATCTAGTGTACTGTATACATCTATGGCCAGGGTGAACTGGATGGCTAGGTTGTTAAGTCTGTAAAATATCCCAGTCCTGTCAAACAATTATACAGTATGTTTTAATCATCTGATTTACTCCCTACATTAAAAAACTTTAAATACGAAACCTTACAGATCACCTCTGAACAGGTTACAGGAGTTGTAATATCATTCAAGTCTGACAAATACACCTTTACTCTGTAAAAACCACATACTCTTCAATTAGCTACTAATTCTGCAATACAATACAGCATGCCGATGCTTTCAATCTCTGAATGCAACCAGAAAAGTACAACAAAACCTAACGGTTGAATACATGACTCTAGTGAACTTGCCTCAAGATAAAACAGAGAATGAAACTGACTGTCTTTTCGGGGAGAGCAAACGAAGAACCGCTCAGGTTTACAAGCACATTCATTTAGCAGATGTTGGGGAAAGTCATGGGAGACTCCGCTTTCCTTCAAGCAGGTGTTCTTTAGTGCTTGTTTTAAAAGTTTTGTAAAACTTCGGAGAGCACTTGGGGCCACTTCTACCTCATTGCAGCGGCTGTTGTTTGTTCTCATGCTTATTTTTCAGAGGAAACTGTCTAGACATAACTAGTAAACATCTCATCTGCGTTAATGCTGATTTGCGGGCTTTCACTTTCCTCCAAGGGTATAAACATGTTCCTCCGCAGCCCCATTTTAAAGCACAAGTTTATAGCTTGCTATATAGCTCAATATATTCATAGTCATGTACAATGTTTACTTCAGCGAACGGCTGTAAATCTGCCTTCCCAAATTATCTAGTAAGCATCTAAAGCTTTTTTTTATCTCTTTAATGTACTTCGTGCTCAATAGATGGCATACACTCACAAACATTTTCTTATTAAAGTGTCACATCTGATAAGCATAATCAGTATCTGCTGCTGCTGCAAAAAAAACATGTCTTAAATGTAGAGCATGGAAATGTAAAAATGAACTCACTTTTTTCTTATGAATGCATTACAATGGGGACCTCTAGTGGTTAATAGTGAAAACGGACAAAAAAAGGCTACTTTTGACCTAAGCATAGGATATCATAAATAGTGACACAGATGAGCAAGCAATCTTCAAATCACAATAAATAAATGAAACATTGAGAAAGACTACATTTTAACCATGCTGATCAACGAAGTGGTTCCCTTATATATTATTCACACAAAAGATAAGGTTTTACAGCTTTAGACCAACGAATTTCTGCAACTTTTCCATTAATCTACTGGATAACAATTTTTAAGTCATTGTTATAGCAATTACAGATTTGAAAACATAAGCATAATCCATTCCACTACATTCCCTTCAAACTTCCAAGTGTTTATAAATCCCTGAATGTATTGATGGGGAAAATAACACACACAGCATGAAGAATTTACTCAATAAATTGATCCAGAGCTCAATGCGAAGACATAAAAAAGCTGTCCTTTTTTTCACACGATTCACATCCACAAATCATTTCTTACTTCTGCTTTAATTTACAAATGCAGGATGTTAACTGATTAACATGTAATCTGTTTTACATAATTGTTCCAATTCTGATCCTCAACTCTGGAAACTGGACTGACACAGTTTCAATTTACTAGAACTTCTATGTTCAGCCGCTTTGACACAATCTACATTGTAAAAGCGCTATAGAAATAACATGAATTGAATTGAATTCCAGAAAAAGAAGTCCTTGTAATTCAATTATATTCCATTTTAAAATGTTTAGAATTGGATTACATTTTTTTTTTATGATTACATAATTTCTAATTATTCATATAATAATAATAATAATAATAATAATAATAATAATAATAATAATAATAATGATGATGATGCATCCGCTGCGTAAAACATATGCTGAATAAGTTGGCGGTTCATTCTGCTGTGGTGACCCCTGATAAATAAAGGGACTAAGCTGAAAAGAAAATGAGTAAATGAATGAATAATATTAGTAATAATAATAATAATAATTGTAATAATAGTAATAATAATTTATAGATTCTCTTTAAATTAGAGTCATGTATTTCATTTTGGAATATTTTAAATATACAACAGGCAATTTGCTTTAAGTAATGTGCAATAATAATCATTTTGATACAGTTTCTTGTACAATACTACGACTTTGCATCTCATTTGCATTTAAAGAGGCTCACAAAAACATTGTTCTTGCTTTAAGTGAACTTTGTGTTATTTGTACCGCTAGAGGGAGTGTATTCACAAGAAGCAAAGGCATAGTTTGGTGACGCAGGACAACAGGACTGCAGAAATCATGTTCATAGATGAGCTAAAGTATTTAAACTTCCTATTTTACTTAAAACTATATTATAACGAAAATAACACGCTGTGCCTTTAAAGGGGAAATGAAGCACTCAGTCAAGTTTACATTATTTTGTACAGTGGATTCCACTTAAATAAAAATATATTAAACAAACTCGATTAATGTAACCATTTAGAAGAAAACGGCATGTTTTACATTAGATTTTAGACCTAGGATGCCGCTATCTTGGAATGTCGCTGTGTCTGACATCATGGGGTTGGTTCCGTTCCCTCAGCTGAACAGATACAGTGGAAGTAAAGGACTGAACACGGAGAATGTAAAGCCTAATTTAATCCAATGCGTGAAGTTGTGGATGTGGAGCTGGTGCAAATACAAGCATCAGATGCAGGCCTTGACATTAACTTTTTTTTATCACTAGAAACTACCCGCCCCCATTACGTCAGTAATGATTCACTCTCTGTATTACGCTGCCTGACTGCCTGTATGGGTTTCAACCATGGTTTCAACAAGGTCCACTACTGACGTAACGGGGCGGGTACTTTTCTCTACTACAGCCTCGTGGACCTTTACAACACTGTAATAAATTATGCACATGGTATTTTTCAGTTGAAACGTCACAAATTACAGAGGCATCTGAGACTTACATTACATCTTATAAAAAGGTCATAAAATAACCCTTAAAATATTTAAATTGTAAACACATAGTTAAAAAAATGCATATAGGCTACCAACCTCTGCTCTGTTAGAGCAGAAAAAAACAGCTGCTTTCTGCAGAGCCATACTGGTTCATGTATCTGTCGCATTCCCTCCGCATTAATCCTACACTTCCTTGTAAAGTTGCTTTCTGCTCCAATATAGTGAGTAGCGACATGGTATGTTTCCTACAGAAAAAAAATACGTTAGACTTTCTCTTGAGGCTCAGCTGAGTGGACACAAAACCCCACACAATGTGACATGCTCCACTTCTGTCCAGAGGATGCACTGAATGCTCAAAGGCCTCAGAGATAATACAGGTTTCTCTTTACACCTCTGTACTGCTGCCATTGTCACAGCCTGTCATAAAGATAATAATACCGTGATTCGCATCCTCCCTTAGTGACAAAACTGATAGTGCTGTCCTTGCATCAACCTCAATACATCGTTAAGAACAATGGTCAAGGCTGCCATCAACTACTGACCATGATGGTCTTGGCATTGAGAGACATAAACAGATCTCAGGCTTGATGTAGAAGACAACTAGAACTTGCTTTTAGACTTTGAAATGTGACTGGAATGTATGTGACAGTAAGAACCTCAAAACAACAAACTATTGTACATTACATTATTCATACACCAGCTATATCATTACACTGTGCATCTTCAAAACGTATTATACAGTCAGCTAAACAGTGGAGCCTGTCAGCACTGGATCGCTTTAATTACTTTTATAAAAATGCATTCAATAAGTACATCTATCATAAGGCACGGCATTCTCATTTCAACTCAATCATTAGCAAAAATCCATGCATTTGCATCGGTTATGCTGACAAACGTGCCACTAAACTCAACTTGACAGCAGTATGCTTTATTTCTACAGTAAATCTGCATTTATGCTTGAATAATATCTAAAAATAGATATCTAAACGTATTTATTTTAGATTTTAAAAGCTGCACTTTTCATTGTAATGTAAAACTAATGTAATAAAAGGTGACTTTATTTGTACTAAGGAATACACTGCTTACAAACTATTATTATATTATGTTATCAAGTGTACGAACGTTAAAATGAATCATCATGTGATACAATGCACTTGCATACATATATGAAGATCTTACTTTAAAACACAATGTAATTTCTGGAATCAATTTAATAATAGTCTTACTAGTCTTAAAGAGCCCCTGGGTTTTTTTAAAAATGAACTTCCATGTAGTGTGTAACACAGCTCTAAGTGAAGTGAAATATCCAGCTAAGGGTTAAATCTGAAAGTGCACAGTGTTTAAAACTATTGATTCATCAATAAAAAAGTCGACTCATAGTGCTTCAAATGAATCATCTTGATAACAAGTCTTTAGCCATTTCGGCATGACTTGGATACGGAACTTAAGCCCCACCCATTTGCTGCACGCGCAAACTCGGGAAAATTGAAACTCTTAGCCCCGCCCACAAACACAGTAGCAAGAAAAAGGAGAAAAAGAACACTGTAGCAGACGCCGGATAAATCATGTTGCGAAGACGCTGTGCTCAGCTGGATATTATTGTAAGTGATGAGCCAAAGATGAAACTGTGAAAAGTCAGTGGTTGAGGTTTATTTTTGCAAAAGTAACTCAGCATTTTAGCCCAGCCTTGTGCTTCAGCAAACTACACGCTTAACTCATGTTCAAGAAATCAGTCTGAGATGATTCAAACTTTACGACATGGCACGTTATGTGTGCTTAACCAGCCTGATCTCACGAGGAAACGTAGGTATTTTACGTTTTGTCAGTTTAGTGGCTAATTTCAGTTATGAGTTCAGTCATACGAAAATGTACTATTTAAAAAAGGCAAACCCAACCCCGCCCCTAAACCCAACCTTCATTGGGTGATGAGCAAATCGTACTAATTTGTACGAATTAGATCGTACGAATTCATACGAATTAGCCACCTAATCAAAAAGTTACGTATTGTCGTGAGATTGCATTAGCTTAACATGCAGTGCTTAATTTGTGAATTGTGAGGTCCCGGAACAGATCGGGTTAACAGATCGGGCATGTTACACAGAGATGGAGAGGTGTCGCGCACGAAAGTGGAGAAAGGTTGAGGGGTGAGGGGTATGGGGTGCGGTGCATGGGTGTCGCCAATGAAAGTGAGCGGGGTGGGGGTGTTGCAGACGAAAGTGAAGGGGGTTGGGGAGTCATGGAAGGGGATCAGTAAAATGAGGTGCCGGATCAGATTTCAGAGGTTCCGGATGTGGCGTGTTTCAGCACAAATTAAGCCCTGGGTACATAGTGATCATAAAGGGATGGACATGGTCAGCAACAATATTCAGGTAGGATGTAGCATTGGCACAATGCTCAATTGGTACTAATGGGCCCAAAGTGTGCCAGGAAAATATTCCCCACTACGTTACACCACCACCACCAGCCTGAACAGTTGATACAAGGCAGGATGAATACAAGACAACAAGGCATTTGTGCCCACAAAACTGCCACTCACTGGATATTTTGTCTTTTTTGGACCATGCTAAACCCTAGAGATGGTTGTGCATGAAAATCCCAGTAGATCAGCAGTTTCTGAAATACTCAGACCAGCCTGTCTGGCACCAACAACCATGCCACGTTTAACAACCATGCTCAGTTTGAACTGCAGCAGATTGTGCATGCTTAAATGCATTGAGTTGCTGCCATGTGATTGGCTGATTAGAAATCTGCGTCAATGAGGAGTTGGACAGGTGTACCTAATAAAGTGGCTAGTGAGTTTTTTTTTTTTACCCAATAATATGGAAATGCTGCCAATTACGTTTTTTTTTTTTTTTTTTTTTTCAATTATTACTTATTATTGCAATTTATCACAAAGGTTTTGAGCAAATCGGTAATGAAAACCAGACCAAAGTGCAAGTAAAATGACTAGTGTGTGTGTTATGAGAAAGTAAAAGTGTTTTTGACTTTGGATTCATTTAAACCATAAATAGTGGATGCACTTTAAGACTTTTTTCACATCAAGAAGACTGTTTGAAGAGGAAGTTTCATGCGATAAGCGTGGAAATGCTGGTAAAGCGTCTATTCAGAATGACTCAAACTTCACATAATGTCACAGCAACAGATTTATTATTATTATCTTTTTTTTACAGAAAGCTGCTCTGAGAAAACTTACATAGGTCAAATATATGAACAGAACATTTATAATTTGAAAGAAAATACCACTATACAGTACTTACAAGAGCCTCTGCTTTCATTTAGTATTTAAACAGCACAGTTACTACTGTTAATCGTATTTCGAGCCATCAAAATTACCTGCAAACTGTTGCTCCCTTGCCATTTTTCATATGATTGGATGGGAAAATGTCACAAACACACACACACACACACACACACTAATTACTTAGATCCAAATGAAACATGACAGATTTTCTCAGAATATCAGACAGACATGTCTCTGTGTCGGATACTTCACACACTCCCGGTCAATCAGTGACCTTTTAGATCATACACAAAGCAAGATTGGCGTGTACGCAAATTAATAAGCAATTCTGTCCATTAAAATGAAGCATTTAAATAAACTGAATATTTTGAGTTATGCTAAATGTATGTGGGGAATCAACACCAAGCGTGATGTTTTGTGATGAGCATTATTGGTACTGGAACAAAAATAGTAGTCAGCACAAGAAAGATATGGAGATCAATAAACATACATCTCATTCTGCGCTGCAGTGCACATTACACAAATTCAGCTTTAACTCAAACAGCGATCATCTGTGTGGTGCTTCAATCAATAAGCGGGGGGGGGGGGGGGGAAAGACTTATAGCCGTGTCTAGCAAAAGCAGGATCCAATAAAAATTTGCTTCAATCACACATCATCCAGTTTCATCATCAAGCCAAATTTACAGGCGGTAAAGTTCTGGGAATGCTAAGTGAACAGACTGAATTCTCAAAGCACCGCAGCACTTCTGGGAACTCCAGTGGAGAATACAGACAGCCTGAGGGAAAACATTGCACATACTGTACATGCAACATTCCATTGATAAGATGCTTTATTTCTCTTTTCGCTATCAAACTTCAGGGGAGACAAACTCTGTAGGCACATTACAGAAGCAGGACTTGTAGTGCTGCTATATCAGTTGTTTACAACACTTACAAGTGTGCTCTTTGATCAATATTACGCAATCCCTCTGCATTCTTGACTTCTTCTCGCACTGTTAGAAGAGTTACCGTATATACAGTATAATTTTTGTCTTTATTTATGCAATTTGCATTATAAATGATAAGAAATTAAAGTGTTGTTATTGTAAAGTTAAAACAGGTGTGAACAATGGAAATTCAGATAAATCAAATGATTAATAATAAAGTATCTGCTCCATAGATATATTGCCAACCTGATTTCACCTAGTAGGACATGTTCCTGGATTAACATTTATGTTGATCCTAGAACAACATTCCAATCATTCAATCAGATTTAAGGAATATATTTATAGTTAAGTTTAGACTTACGGTTAGGGTTATGCACTTCTTCATGATTGTTATCCAGCTACTATTCCCATCTGATTTTGGAAATAATTTACAGTTATGGTTGGGTTTTGGGGTAGGGAATAGGTATGGATTCGATTTTCGAACAAAAATTATGTCCGAGGATCAACACAGATGTTAATCCAGAAGCGCATTGTACTTGGCACAATAATAATGTGCATAAACATTACATATGATGTTAATTGGACTTGTCTACAGTGCATCCGGAAAGTATTCATAGCGCTTCACTTTTTCACACATTTATTTATGTTACAGCCTTATTTCAAAATGGAGTAAGTTAATTTATTTCCTCAAAAGTCTACACACAATACCTCATAATGACAATGTGGAAAAAGATAGTTTGAAATTGTTGCAGATTTATTAAAAAGAAAATAAACTGTAAAATCACATGTACATCAGTATTCACAGCCTTTGTTCAATACTTTGTTGATGCACCTTTGGCAGCATTTACAGCCTCAAGTCTTTTTGAATTTGATGCCACAAGCTCGGCACACCTGTCTTTGGGAATTTTTGCCCATTCCTCTTTGCAATACCTCTCAAGCTCTATCAGGTTGGATGGGAAGTGACGGTGTACAGCCATTTTTATATCGCTCCAGAGATATTCAATAGGATTTAGGTCTGGGCTCTGGCTGGGCCACTTAAGGACATTCACTAAGTTGTTGTGAAGCCACTCCATTGATATTTTGGCAGTGTGCTTTGTGTCATTGTCCTGCTGGAAGATTCACCGTCACCCCAGTCTGAAGCCAAGAGCACTCTGAAGCAGGTCTTCATTCAGGATGTCTCTGTACATTGCTGAATTCATCTTTCCTTCTATCCTGACTACTCTTCCAGTTCCTGCTGTTTAAAAACATCCCCACAGCATGATGCTCCCACCCCCATGCTTCACTGTAGGGATGGTATTAGCCTGGTGATGAGCGCTGCCTGGTTTTCTCCAAACATAACGCATTCACTCCAAAGAGTTTAAATTGTAGTCTCATCAGACCAGAGAATTGTGTTTTTTGTTTTGCCTAGTTTTAGAAATCAACATTAATTCATCATTTGCCGTTTTTTTTCTACTATATTAGTATGGAAGTTTGTGGGTTTGGGTGTAGACTACATTTCTGAAATAACTAAATAAAAGGAATTAAATGTGACAGACTGATCTCCTGCCTTAAAGGAATAGTTCACAAAAAATATTTACCATTTACTAATTTACTTTATGTTTTTAGCTTATTTCCTGTTGAAACCAAAAGAATGGAAACAAAAAGAACTTGGAGTACACATCGCTGAGGATCTGACATGGACTGCTCACACAGACGCAGTGTTGAGGAAGGCACAACAACGCCTCTTCTTCCTCAGGCGCCTCAGGAGGTTTGGAATGAGCCCCTAAATCCTCCGCTCGTTCTACACCTGCACCGTGGAGAGCATCCTCACTGGCTGCATCACCACCTGGTACGGGAACAGCACCAGCAGCAATCGCAAAGGTCTACATAGGATTGTGCGAACTGCTGGACGTGTAGTAGGAGGTGAGCTTCCCTCCCTCCAGGACATCTACACCAGGAGGTGCATGAGGAAAGCCAAGAGAATCATCAGCGACTCCAGCCACCCAAGCCATAGACTTTTCTCTCTGGTACCCTCAGGCAGACGGTTCCGCAGCATTCGGTCACGCACCAGCCGACTGAAGGAAAGTTTCTTCCCTCAGACTATCAGGCTGATGAACACTTAACACACCCCACACAAACTCTCCCATACCCCACACTGCACACCATAAAGATGTAGCATGC